>JAQRFW010000004.1:0-385413 GCA_039762375.1 Keqinozyma sinolaborantium | reverse complement strand
GTGTGGGGGGGTTCTGGTTTTTGGGGCGGGGGCCCGCCGCCCGCCCCGCACTTCGTCTTGCCCTCCCATTAATTACCATCACTACATCTAATTGAGCATCGCCGACCAGTAATCGGCCCGAATCTTACACACACCTACAGCAGCACAAAGAAATTCTAGTCCCCCATAATGTGGAACTACTGGTTCGGGGGTAAATCCCAGCAGAAGAAAGAAGTGCCCAAGAAGGCCATTGTGGACTTGAGAGAGCACATCCAGATGCTAAACAAGAAGCGAAACCACTTGGAGCTGCAGATCTCCGACCAGGACGCCTTGGCCCGCAAGTACATCTCCACCAACAAGGCGTTGGCTAAGAACGCCCTCAAGAGGAAGAAGGGCTACGAAACCAACTTGATGAAGATTGAGAACCAAATCGACTCGTTGGAGACCCAGCTTACGGCCATCGAGAGCGCCAACTTGAACTTGGAGACCATGAAGGCCATGAACCAGGGCGCGCAGGCCATGAAGCAAATCCACGGCGAGTACGACGTCGACAAGGTCGAGTCCACCATGGACGACATCAGAGAACAGGTTGAGTTGGCGGACGAGATCTCCGAGGCCATCTCGCGGCCGGTGGGCACCGAGTACGTGGACGAGGACGAATTGGATGAGGAGTTGGCCATGTTGCAGGAGGAGGAGCAGGCCAATCGCCAGCAGAAGGCCCCTGCAAAGACAGAGAAGGCCAGAGTGGAGCAGCCGCTCCCCGACTTCCCCAATGTGTCGAAGACGAAGCCACAGCAGGTGGAAGAGGACGAGGACGAGGAGGCTTTGAAAGCATTGCAAGCAGAGATGGGATTGTAGCCATTCATAGATGTGTCTAGGGTAATAAGTTATACGATGATTATGTAGTATTGATGTTTCGTTTTGGTGGAATCCCCTCGGAAAAGATCGGTAGCTTGCCAGACAGCTTGCGGGATTCTGCTGGTGCTCCGTTCTGGCCATTCCCGCCGGCTGCTTGTCTGGCCACCCCATAAAATCGCCTCACGTGACCACATCTCATCATCTGAGAAGCGCTTCTCAAATTTTCAGTACCATGTATAGAGCTAGATCCACAAGCCAAGTTAGCATGATGAGGCCCCGTGTGTCGGTTCGCCTCGTGCGTCTGCTAACGAAGAGCAGCTCGGTCTCCTCGTCTTCGGCCGCTCCTATAACTCAATCCGAAAAATTTCCTGCCTATACAAACTTTCTTCAAGGCTTGAAGAGTAAAAGAGTTTTGATAGGAGAAAAGTCCCTCGTCAAGCAGAACTTTGACGAGATCGATCCCAACAATATCAAGCCTTTAAAGGACAACCAGATGATGACATGGACCTCCCAGTACGACTCGGTCACCAGATCGCCATTCGCTAGAGACATTATCCACTTGCAATCTTTGTTAGATGCGTTGTTAACAAGCAGAAACTACGAGAGAGCAGACAAAATCTTGAAGGCCATCTATCCTCTCAGCGAAAGTGCATCGGAATTCATGTTTTCCCTTAATAAGTACTTGGAATTATGGGCCCAAGAAGACACTACCTCAGTCAGAGACTTGGAGAGATATCTTTTGAGTTTTTCCGGAAAAGATAGCAATCTCGGCCCAAATGACAGAACATACGCTATTTTGTTGTCCAGTGCTATCAGATCAGGCAACACCGAAGATTACGAACGGTTGATAGCAAAAATCACCACTACTTTCAAATTGGCTAGAAGCGTTTTGAGCAACATCGAGGTGCTTGGTGTCGACAACTTGACCAAGATATTCGACCATCTGAAGATCATCGACAAGCATATTCCCAATGATCTTTTACCGCTCTACGAGCAAATGCAGAAGAAGCCCGAGGAAGCTTCTCAAGACGGCGAAAACTATTTCGAACAACCCAAATCTAAGATCCCCTCCTTGTCAAAAGAAGCTGAGGAAATCAGATCTGTTGACTCGTTCGGATTGAAGATTGTCAGACATACGCTTCTTGGTTTAAAGTCTGAGAACCAGGTGCCTGTTCTTGACGACTTAATAGAGAACCTCGAAAAAGATGTTCAGGACCACGTCGTCAACACCCTTGGTGACGCAGACAAGAGAGACTACTTCTCCATCTACAAACTACTCAAGTCCGATGAGGACCGCCAAAAATTCAACCAAGCTTTGGACCTTTTCAACAATGAAAGACAAAGAATAGTGGAATTAAAAGGTGCAGACTCCGCCAAAGAAAAGTGGAAGCATGATTACGAAGAAATGACCAAAAGAGGTGGCATGCATCTCGATAAGTCCTTGAATGTCAGATTATACGAATGGTTTCAACAACTTTTGCCATATGTTCAAGAAGAAGTGAACCAATGTCGCAAAGTATTGGATGGCGAGGTTGATCTCAAGAACTGCAAACCAGAAGACAAGAGCATCGTGAAGGACAGAATGTTCTACGCCCCTTACTTGACGTTGGTACCGGCAGAAAAAATGTGTGCTGTGACGATCTTGGAGCTTTTGAGATTAAACTCCACCGGAGGAGTTGTCGATGGTATGAGAACCGCCAGAGCTCTTATTTCCGTCGGTAAGGCTATCGAATTGGAATACAAGTCTCAAAAATTAATGGATTCCCAAGAAAAGGCTGTTTCCAAGAAGACCAGAAGTGCCAGAGAATGGAGCAAAATATTCAAGATTGTTAAACCTCGTAGTAATGACGAGGCCATGTTCAACGAATGGGACAACTCTTTACATGCCAAGGTCGGTTCTGTGCTTACCTGGTTGTTGATCAGAGTTGCCAAGGTTCCGGTGAAAGGAGTTGATCCTGTCTCCGGAAAAACCGTCAACGGTAGTCAAGACGCCTTTTTCCATACTTACCAATATGTCCATGGCCAAAAATTGGGGGTGTTAAAGTTGCATAAGAATATCATCAAGCAAATTTCTTCAGATATAGACGGAAACTTGATTCAACCTCATTTCCTTCCAATGTTGACAACCCCTCGCCCTTGGACCTCATACAATGAAGGTGGCTATTTGTACTCTCAGACTACTCTCATCAGAACCAAAGACTCTCCAGAAACCATTGCCTATTTGAAGGCCGCATCCTCGAGAGGCGACTTGAAAAAAGTTTTTGACGGGTTAAATGTATTGGGAGAGACCGCATGGACCGTCAACAGAGACGTTTTGGATGTGATGATCAAGTATTGGAACACTGGTAAAGAATTTTTGGATATTCCACCTATTGTGGACGACCCAGAATTACCACAGCCAATTAGGAAGGATGCCGAACCAGACGAAAGAAGGGAATACCTGCGTAAGGTGAAGCATGCCTTGAACCAAGCTGCATCTTTCAGATCCCAAAGATGTGACACCAACTACAAACTAGAAATCGCCAGAGCTTTTATCGGCGAAAGAATGTTCTTCCCCCACAACATAGATTTCAGAGGCAGAGCATATCCTATTTCTCCTCATTTCAACCATTTGGGTAACGATTTGACCAGATCCCTCTTCTTATTCTGGGATGGTAAGCGTCTTGGACCCGAAGGTTTGAGATGGCTAAAAATCCATCTTGCCAATCTTTACGGTATCGACAAAGTTTCTCTTGAGCAAAGAGTGGAATTTGTTGACCAGAATTTGGATAAAGTCATCCAATCGGCAGAAGACCCATACGCCGAAGATAGCTGGTGGGTCAAAGGTGAAAAACCTTGGCAAGTTCTTGGTCTCTGTTTCGAGTTAAAAGAAGCTTATAAACTTGATGACCCTACCCAGTTTATTTCTCACTTCCCTGTCCACCAGGATGGTTCCTGTAATGGATTACAGCATTACGCCGCATTGGGTGGTGACACTGAAGGTGCTCGTCAAGTCAACTTGGTTCCAGCTGACAGACCCCAAGATGTGTACTCTCATGTTGCTGCTCTTGTGCAGAAAAGAGTTGACGAAGAGGCTGCTGCTGGCAACAAATACGCCATATTTCTCCAAGATAAGATCACCCGTAAAGTAGTCAAGCAAACTGTTATGACTAATGTGTACGGTGTGACGTTTATTGGTGCTAGAGATCAAATTAAGAAGCAGATCACTCGTTACTTCCCTAAGGAAGGCGAAGAAAAAGCATCGGACTATGCTCTTTTCTTAACCACCCATGTTTTTGCTTCTATTAGAGAGCTTTTCCATGGTGCCCACGAGATTCAGGACTGGTTAGGTGAAGCTGCTCGTATTATCAGCAAATCTGTCCGTATTGATTACGAGGAAGTTTCAGCAGCCAACGCTAACAAGCCAAACCATTTATCGTCCGTCATCTGGACCACTCCATTGGGCTTACCATGTGTTCAGCCTTACAGAGCCAGTAAAAAACAGATTATTAGTACCAATCTTCAAGATGTTGCCATCAACGACCCATTTGGTGCCTCGCCAGTTGATGCTAGAAAGCAGAAGACGGCTCTTCCTCCTAACTTTGTTCATTCTCTCGACGCCACGCACATGTTGATGACTGCCAACGCCTGTAGGGACAAGAACATGGTGTTTGCATCGGTCCACGATTCTTATTGGACCCACGCTTGTGACATAGAGGAAATGAGCAGTGTTTTAAGAGATCAATTTGTTGAGCTTCACTCCAACAATTTAGTGGAAAAAGTGAAGGAGGAGTTCGAAGCTCGTTACAAGGGCTTCCTCCAGGTGATCAGCATCCCAAGAGAGCACGAGTTGGCTAAAAAGGTGCAGGATGTCAGAAGAAGAATCGCAACGCAAATCAACAGGGCCCTCACGGTTGCCGACGAGATTCACCTTGAGAAAAGAAGACAAGAGTTGCTCGGCTCGAGTGATCCTAAAGTTGTAAACGACGGTAGAGAGTGGGTCACTACAGTCAGCGTTGTTGAAGACTATAACATTTCCGAGCTTCCCCAGACCAACACTGGAGTGCAGATCTTGGTTCCAATTCAATTTCCCCCCGTTCCAAAGAAAGGAGACTTTGACGTCAATGTCGTCAAGGAATCCACCTATTTCTTTTCATGATAATGATAGACCGCATTTGTAAATAATTGTATATAGAAAGCATATCAAATTTGGTTGTATATTGGTAATGAAGTCAAGTGTCTATATGAGTCGTTTCGAGGTTCGTTTATATGATTTTACCTTGCTCTTCAAAGTTTTCAATCAAGGGGAGCAAAGGTTCTAATTCCAGTCTATCTAACAATCTGAATTCTTTAGTAAAACTGATGAAATGAGCAAAGAAAGAGTTCCAGTGTGCTTCTAACGACAAGTGCACGATCTTGTCAAAGTGGTTGTGGTAGATGAAGGCAAAGATCCGGAACATTTGTCTACACATGTTCTTGCAGTCCTTTATGAAATTTTGCGGGAAGGCCCCGCCACTCTTGGTCGGGAATACCGACTGGTCGTTCAACTTGTTGGAGATCCACGTCAACACGTAATCGATGTACTGCCCAGCAGGTAAGTTGACGGTCTGTCCGTTGCCATCGACCCAGAGGTAGTTGGTGTGGGGCCCAGCATTCATGGTGGGGTATGCTTCCGGCGTCATGTAGTCCAGAATCACGCCGTAGAACTGGTTCAAGTTGTTGGAGGTCTCGAAGATGTTGAGGGCGATCCACTCGCCAGAGTCCACGTACTTGGGGAGCTGGACGATTGTTTTGAACGAGCCCTTGACGAGCGACGTCTTGACAAACGGCTCGCACATGAACAACGGGAGCGGCTCCTGCGCCCGGACCGAGCTGGTGGTCGACTTCTGCGGCAGGTGCGGTCTACTTCGCTTGGTGGGTGAGGCCAGCCTGGTGTAATGTTGATTTATTCTTTGCTTGGACGGAGACATCTTGCTGGGCGACTGCGATCTTCTGATGGGCGACACCGACGACCCGGAGTGCTGGTAGTAGAGGTTGGGCGAGTCGATGTCCTTCTTGTTCTTTTTCGAGCCCCGGCCCAAGCCTCTGATGGTGTTCAAGAACGACATATGGCTGTGGTGGTTGAGAGAGTCGGCTGTGTAGAGGGGAGTCTAAAGTTCGGTGGGCTGTAGAGTCGATAGAGGGCTGCAGAGTCGGCGAGAGTAACGTGAACGGCGACTGGCAAACTAGTAAAGATGACAGTCCTGTTTCAGATTGAATCAAAACCAACACCAAAAATTTCTTCAAACAGTGAAAAACGCGCGTCTATACAGGAAATAGTGCTTGACGAGGTTTTTAGTTAACGTCACTATGTGGCTACGCTGCTTGTCAACCAACCGATGTATTAGGGTATTATGTAGTCTAAAGTCACTTAAACAAACTTGCCGAGGGCCTGGCCCATCTTGACCTTTTGTCCGATTTCAATGTCAAACTTCCAATTGTCAGGTGCTTCAAACACCAACACAACCGTAGATCCCAACTTGAACCCCCCGATTTCCTCGCCCTTTTTCAACGGGTATCCCCCGAGGAGTCTGCTGGCCTTGGTGTAGGTGGCCTCGTAAACGGTGTTTTTCTTCAACCGCTTCTTCGACTCCTTCGAGTAAGAGCTGTCGGTGGAGATGTCGGTGCTGGAGTAGTCGGGCTGCAGCAACAACGGCGTGGTCTCGTCGCTCGACTTGCGGTACACTTCGTGCTCGTACACGTCGTTGGTCTTGAGGTCTTTGTCGAAATTCACCACAATACTACCGACGTTGGTGGCCCCGACCGGAATCATCGAGAAGAACCCGTACTTCCAGTAGCCCAAGAGCGCCACCCGCTCGTTCAACACAAACAATCCTTGCAAGGTCTTTTGGAAAAACGGTGCTACCGAGAAGAGCTCGCCGATGAAATGGCGTCTCAACGTGGTCACCCAGTTGGTGGGCGAGTGGAAGTGGTGGTAGTCGCCGGGCGCGAGGTAGATCACGGCAAAGTACAACTGCTTGCTGTCGCTGAACTCCAACGACTCGAGCGGCGAGGGAGTCAAGTTTTTGGCCATCGAGAGTTCTCTGGAAATGGTGGGTTTTTTCGTGCCCACACTTCTGTCACCCTCGTCTTCGTAGTGCAACTGGTTCATGTGGGAGGTCGACTGGCTTTCGCCGCCAATAAGGTCATCTACAGTGTAGGTGATGCCGTTAATCCGAGCAAACTCTTCGTCGCGTTTGAGAAGAGCCGACTCGTCCAAGTCGTGGTTGAAGTCGAGATGGTGCGACGGCGCCGCGAGCCGCTCGGTCTTCAACCCCAAGAGAGCGTCCACCGAATACGTCATGCCTTTGACCTGCTCGATCTCGCCGTCTTCAATGATACCAAACTTCAACACCTTGCCGTCCGAGGGACACACAAGGTCGCAGTCGGCGACGGGGCGGACGCCGTCCTTGAGGGTTCTGTAGAAAAAGTCGCTCAAGTTCGGGTAAGTGGTCAAGTCGGGCTCCTCCATCTCGTCCAAGTTGGCGCCGAAAACCGCCGAGTAGAACCGGTACGAGGGTGCCCGCAACCACACGGGCAACGTGATGGAGTTGACCTGTCCCCAGAGCCGGGAGATGGCTTTCAAGGGAAATGTGGAGTAAACGTATAAACTCCACGACAGCGGCTTGATGGCATACTCACTGCGCTCCTCGTCGCCACGCTCGTAGTGGATCTTGGCGGCCACACCGCCCAACACTACCGTCAACGACGTAAGCGTCCACCATCTGATAAACTTTCTTCTCTGCAGTCTTCTTTTCCGGGCTTCAGCACTGAAAAACCGTTTGTGCAAGTTGGTGGTCTTGTTTCTAAGCTTCTGGTTGGCCGTGGAAAACAGCCGTCTGCTGATCTTGATCTTGGGGAGCGAGTATCTTCTGCTGGCATTCAAGCTGCTGGGAATGGACCAAGGTGTGTAGTACAACATGTTTCTCTTGGGACGAGGGATCTTGGGGAACTGGTAGTAGTAAGAGCTGAGGGTCTTCTTCTTCTTCTTGGGGTTGACCGGGAGCGAGTCGTTGAGCGCCATTTCGGCCACCGTAGTGGCTCTGGAAAGCGGCTGAGTGATATTCATCTTTTGCGGGCCGAAAATGAATGGTGCCGGGGTGTACCGAAGCAGCTGGCGCATCTTGGGCGTGGAGTTGAACGAAGGTGGTCTGAACGCCATGGTGAGTTTGCCCCAAATTCAATTGACGTGGTAGGTTTATTTACTACTAGTTACAAATGTTTTTTTCATCGTGTGAACTTTATTGTGGGTCGTGCGCCGCCGCAGTGGTTATGGTCTACTTAATTTGTGAATGGAATTCTTGAGCTGCTCGATGAACTCCATCGGCATGTAGTGCATCTCCTCGTACAGGAGATTCTCCGTGTAGGCGAAAATCAATTTGAGGTTCCAGAGCTCGTCCACTATTTGAGGATTGGTGCTCAGACGTTCCAACTCAATTTGGCTGTCGATAATATTGAAAATCGAAAGCCCGGAGTCTCGGGGTACGGGGCTAACCTCACTGGCTTCATAGAGATACACCTGCTTGTCATGCGGAGAAATCGGTTTCATGATATCGAGATTTAATATTTTCTCCACATCATGGTCGATCTCAATTTCACAGTTGTCAATCTGGAGAGCCTTGTTTTCGTTTCCAAGCAATGCCCGGATGGATGACTTGAGAATCTGGAAGTTCTCTCTCTTGTACACGAATAATGTGAGCGACTCCTTGAAAACATTCAAATATGCTGAGTTCAATTGGAAGTCAATTTGCACTTTGAAGTGGTCTAAAGATTCGGTTTGAATCATAAGAATATCACTAAGATTAGGGAGAAGACATGGCGCTAGCGTTTCACGAATCTCGCCATTTCTCATGCTGATGGTCACAGGAATCTTAGCTGGCTTGTGCGTATTGGTGTCTCGGACAACCAAGCACCTTGGCTCCAACGACAAACTCCAGAAATGACGAAGCGCCTGTAAATGCACCTCGTACTCGCCACTGGAATTGGGGAATACCGGATACAAAGACACCACAAGACATGCAATTGCCAAATTCGAATTTCCAAACGCATATTGACCTCCACCAACGAATAAAAACCCGAGTGCCATATTGATGGCCATATAGTTGCCGTAATTCATACCGCTGCTGGTCTCCCCGTACAATATTCTGAGTCTCCGGAATGTCTCCAAGTCACCTGAGCCAGCCATGACCACCGAGACGCAAAGCGCTAGCAAGTTTTGGATGTTTTTGGCACTGTGACAAGTAATTCTCTCATCATAGTTTGTTGGGGAGGCCATAGCTACTATCATCATCTTGTCAAGATAGTGTATAAGCGTATCACGAGCCTTAATGCTGTGTGAAGAGGCAAATTTGATAGCCATGGAAAGCCCGATTCCCCCCAAAATATTGAAATAGCTAACTTGATCGCTATCCAATGGATTCAGCCCTAGATTGTTATACTTCGTGAGCAAGGTTGGAGGGATTTGTGACTCCACCCATTCCTTGGAGTCGCCAATTCCTGACCACATGATCAAATTTTTGGCAATACACCGAAGAAGCAATAAATCGGGTCTAATATAATCAAGAAGCTGCTCAGTATTGGGGAGACCTAATTTAAGAGCCACAGAAGTGTTTTCAGTCTTGATATGGATAAATCCAAGAGCCAAAATCGCTCCACTGCACGATTTATCAAGCTCTTCAACTGGCTGGTAATCCTTCATTGAAGTTGCAATGGCAAGGAGCCTATCAACAACCCTCGTGTCATTTAATCCCTTGAGATCTTTCCCTTTACCAAGATTCACAAATCCAAGCGAAATTCCTGCTGCTAGCCGGTAGCCTTCATGAATTTGCTCAGAATCATTCTGGAATACTGAACTTGTAATCTGGGATAAGAGAATCTCACTCATTCGTCTATGCTGACTCTCCAAGTAGAGAAGACCAATCCCGAGCAATCCTGCTGTTTGGACAACTACCGGAACGTTTAAGTCGTTAGCACCTTGGGGTAATAATGCAACGGCATGAACAGATAGAACTTTGGTTAACTTGATATCCATGGAGCGAATATTACTTGCAGCCATGCCTATCAACAATCCGATACTTGTGAGGGGATGTTTGGGTCCAAGATAGTTGTAAATATGCCATTCTTCCAAAGAAGTTAGATGCCCATTAAGCCCCAATCCAAGGAGAAACCCAGCATGCTGCGTGTTCAAGGTTGGCGGCTTGTTGAAAATGATCCAACTACCAGAGATACCTTTCGACTGCTTGCTAATGCTCAAACCTGAAGCGACACCATTGTGAAAATAGCCCCATTCAATTACCTTTTCATCGATCGAACCTTCAGACAAAACGATCTTGGTCATACTTGGCGCAATCGAAGTGTTAAGGTTGAACTTCGGTATAGGAAACTTTTCGGTAAGAAGTGGCATTCTGCCACCATAATACAACGAAGCTCTGCCAAGCGGAATGGCTAAAGTTCTCAATGCAACGATAGAAGCGAGTTCTCTTTGCAACAAAACTATGTCATATTCATTGCCTTCGGCTTCGTCCCCAACAAGAGTGGCGGACTGCATTTTAGTTTGGTGGAGAAGAGTAGTGATCTCATAAATACGTCTGTCCGAATCGAATATCAACTTTGTAATTCCAAGCCTATCGGCCTCCGATTGGTCATCCCATGCAATCACCAGGTCATCGCCATCGAGAACACGAGAAAGGACGTGATTGATGTCTCTTCCGTGACTACTGGAATTTATGCTAGAATAGAGGGAGGTGGGGGGCTGGTAATTGGACGACGACAAGAACAACTGTAAGTCTTTTCTTCCCACGAGTTTCAATGCATCCTCGGTCCATTCAAACTCCGGGTTCTCTTGCGAGAACAGAATGGCTTCTTTGAGAGGCAAGCTTACACCAGAAGGAAAAGTTTCCAAGTCTTGGATCGAGAATCCAAGTTCACTCATGAGATCAACAATACTGTTAGGGCCGAAATGAGGAGAAACCAACAACTCGAATAGCTTCAAGATGGCGTGAGTTCGTGGTATAATGATAGAATCAACTGTGAAACTTTCCTCCACCAACTGAGAGAATGTGAGATAGCCTTTGATAGAGTCGCCGAACAAACTGGCCAAAGATTCGAGAATGTTTGGTGGATGAGGAGTAACGAAAACCAGAGGCAATCTTATCTGTTGATCAATATTCTCGTTGGAAATCATGTAATACTTGGACCACTGGTCAGGCCAGCCCAACCAATGGCACGCCTGCACAAGGAACAAGCCCAATTTGTCGAGGAACTGGTAGTTCAAGATATCGAGACGGACCTCTTCCCGGATGAGGTGCAACGACATCACAATGTAGGGTAATAAATCCCGAAAAGAGTACTGGATTTTCGAAACCAGGAAAAGGTGGCGGGCTTGCGGCAACAAGTCGGTGATTGGGTTGGAGGCGATGCTGGTTTCCGAGTCAAAAGGGAGAAATACGCAGAGCATGGTGATCATAAACGCCCTCCAGTCATCCTTCTGCTCGTCCAACATAAACGCCGCTCTCCAAAGCGCCCAGATGGTCTCATTGATGTTGGAACCTGACAAGTACTCGAAGCACTGGAGGCATTTCATCACCACTTCGTTTGTGGGCTGAAGAACCAATTTCACGAGGTAGCACGTTCCAGACGTCGACAACAACGAAAGATCGTCTTCACAAGAACTAAGTAAACGGTCCACCGGGGGTATATTAGAGGACACATCGATTGGGGGAGAGATGACGTCGACAAACGGATTGACAAGCAGGATTTTCTTATTTTCGTTCAACACCACGATTATGCCCTTGAACTGAGAGTTCTCGAGCGGAATACAATGCTGGCAGTCAATGGTGTAGCACGTCTGGAACTGCGGTATCAGGGTGAACAGCAGATTGAATATATACACTTTTGCTTTCTGCGCCTGCCTGTTCATGACGACTATGGCCTCTTTGTCTTGATAGTAAATATTGAACATATCGAGCTGGGACCTTTCGACGTCGAGGTGGAACAGGTCAATCTTGGTGAAGATCATGTCCCGCTTGAAGTTGGACATCTCGAGTGGCTTCGACTCGCCTATAGACATTTCTGAGCCCATACGAGCGATGGACGATGCATCTGAGAGAAGGGTGCTGGTTCTTTTTTTCTCCATGTTGAGCGACACCCCCGACATGCCGTGGGGCTCGAACGACAACAGTTCGTCCTCGAGGATGCGGGACGGCTTCGGGGTGGTGAAGAGCGAGTGTTTTCGCTTGAACGGTTTGTTGAACGACGGCGTGCGCTTGGAGTTGCGGGTGGACGATCGTATATGGTAGAACACCACGACCTTGTCGTGCGGATTGAACGTGGCGCAGATGCACATGCTCTTGTTCAAGAGCTTGGGGGGAAATGCAAGAAGCTCTTCGTGGACCGAGATGAGCGAGGTGGACGACGACGAAATGATGCGGAACTCGCCCATTGGGTCGACCAACGAGAGGAACTTGGCAGCCGTGAGCTGCCGCGGCTGCTTGGGGTCGTCCAAGGCGACGCCCTGGTCCTTCTCGAGGAGCAACCCGAACTCGAACGGCATGGCTGATTTCAAGGTGAACGGGAAGTTGACCACGTAATTGCGGGAGTGGGTGTAGACGTAGGCAGACCTGGCCAAGCAGATGACGAGCGCCAGGTCCTCGGCGATCTCGCCGGACGGGAAGCTGGTGAACGTCGCCAGAACCACATCCTCATCGAAGGTGAAATTCTTGGTGACGGAAGAGCCCTGGTACAACGTCACTTTTTGCCTGTCCACCACCAATTGCCGGTGGTGGGAGAAGAGCAGCACGCGCGAGCTCGCGATGGTGGTCCTGAGGTCGCGCTTGCAGTCGATGGCCGGCGACACGAGCGGACCCATAATGTTGTGCGATCTGATCAAGTGCAGAATTGCAGCGATGGAATTCACCGATTGAATGCAGCGATGAATTCGGGGATTGAATGGACCGGGAACTAGCCAACTGCTCAATTGGTTGGCATTGCGGCAATGACTGAGACGGCAACCGCCAGGATCAGGCTGGCCTAATTAGCCTAGACAATGGGCTTCCATGAGTCACTCTACAATACGCCCACTACATGTACCAATGGGGTAATCCTTATCAGATGGCTGCAGCGCTTAGTCGTTTTAGACTGCTTAGTCAGACAATTACTCATACATCGCCAGCTTCCCAATTGGTGCTCCGTAGTGAGAGCGTAGTGAGAGCGGCACGAGCTGGCCGTGTGTCACCGGCCGACGCCACCGGTCAGGCCCCGTAAACTGTAGACGTCAAGCAACGAAGTCCGATCGGATTGGCGTTCGCTTGTCGACCGTTATCAACGTTATCAACGCAAACTTCCTAATTGAGACGAGGTTACGGTTTAGGACAACAGGCCGCTAGCAGCCCTATAAAGCCCCACTTCAGCCTCGTAGTCGGTATGTCTGCAATTTCTACGCCAAACACCTCGGTTTCACCAAACCCAGAAGAAAAACAACGGTCCCACATTTTCCAGGCCAAGATCGCCTCGAAGGTGCCGGAGATCGTCGAGGGGAAGGGCAGTAGAGTCAAGGTCAGACTCGAGACGGGAGAAATCAAGGAATTAATTGACGGCACTACGGGCGCTGCTGTTGGCGCTTTAGGTTGGGGCGACGAAGATGTGCTTGGGTTTATCAACAAGGCCGCCAGGGCCTGCACCTACTCGTTCCCCGTGGTGGTGGGCAACCAGTACGCCGAGCAATTGGCCAAGTTCTACTGCGACCACTCGCCCAAGGGCACTTTTGAGGCGGCTTTATGGACCAGTTCGGGCTCTGAGGCTAACGAAAATGCCATGAAGATCATTAGACAGTACTGGCTCGAGAGGGGACAGCCCAAAAAGACCAAGTTCTTGTCGAGAATGTCGTCGTACCATGGCTACACCATTGGGGCCTTGTCGCTCAGTCAGTCGCCAAGATCGATTCCGTTCAACGATATCTTGTTGCCTCAGTCTCAGTGTGTAAAGTTGCCAGAGTTCTTCCCCTACCACTTCCAGAAAGACGACGAGTCGTTGGAGCAGTACTCCCAGAGGGTCTTGAAGGAGTACGAGGAGATTATTGTCAGAGAGGACCCAGAAACTATTGCTTCCATCACCATCGAAACTCTTTCTGGATCGTCCATCGGAACCGCACCACCAACGCCAGAGTACATCTACGGAGTGAGAAAGTTGTGCACCAAGTACGACATCATTTTCCACTTGGATGAAGTCATGTGTGGTACCGGCAGAATCAGTCCAAACGGCGGCCTCAACTGCTGGGAGGCCTACTTGCCTGCCAACGAGGGCCCCGACTTGCAGTCTGTCGGCAAGACGTTGGGCTCCGGTGCAGTCACCATCGCTGGTGTGTTGGTCGGACCCAAGATTAGAAAGGCTTTCATTGACGGTTCTGGTAAGATAGCTGGTTCTCATACTTACGCAGGCCACGGCTTCAACTGTTATGTGGCCTTGCAGATCCAGGAAAAGATCTTGAGAGAGGGCCTTACCGCCAACATGTTTGAGGTCGGCAACTACTTGGGCGCCCAGTTGGCCGAGAAGACCAAACATCTCAAGACTGTTGGCGACGTCAGAGGCTCGGGCGGATTTTGGTCGGTTGAATTTGTCAAAGACAAAAAACTCAAGCAGCCATTTGACCCCAAGTTGGACGTGTGCCACCTTGTCACTGACAAGTTCTTTGAGAACGGGCTCTTGTGTACTGCCAACAATGGGTGCTACCAGGGCGCTGGTGATTTTGTTATGTTTGCGCCTTCTTTTATTTTGACCAAGGAGGTCGCCGACGAGATGGTCACGATCGTGGTCAAGTCGGTCCAGGCTGTCGAAGATGACTTGGTTGCCCAAGGGGAATTGTGATTGTTTTATTTCTAGTAATGTATGTTAGGGCCCACCGAAGGCTGCAATAATTAACCCAATTAGGAAATGCAATGAAGGCCGGTTGTGAGGCCAAGCCAGACGATTTTAGGTTCGATCGATTGCCGGCAGGGTCTGCGGTGCCTGGAACGGGGTAGACCGGACCGGGACTCCGAATGGGTGTGGAGTCCCTAGGATCACCCCAAATCATGTAAATCATTTTGGGTGTCATCTGATCCGGGTTTTCGGTGTCGCTATTTTTACCACCAGCGGTACCAAGATTTGCGCCCAGCTAGGGCGGAAATAAAACCGTACGCGTAAAATTTTTCTTCAGCGCGCAACAATTTCCAATCTCTAGACCTCTTCTTTTAGACTCTTTGCCATGTCTATCGAAGAACCGAAGGTGTATCTCGCCACATATTCAAATGTAAGTTCCATACGGTGCCTGGCCGTTTGCCAATACGGTCAATTCTCCAGAAAATCCCCATACTAACGCGACAGACCGATGTATATGAGTCCACCATCAATAATTGCCCGTTGATGAGGAGGTGCAAGGATGACTGGGTCAACGCCACCCAGATCTTGAAGTGCTGCAACTTCCCCAAGGCCAAGAGAACCAAAATCTTGGAGAAGGGCGTGCAGCAGGGCAGACACCAAAAGATTCAGGGCGGGTACGGAAGATTTCAAGGGACGTGGGTTCCTCTTCCGGACGCCCAGCAATTGGCTGCCACATACGGGTTGACCCCCGACATGGCGCCGGTGTTGTTCTTCGATCCGACCAAGCCCGAGTTCGAGATCTCTCGCAAGGAACGTGAATTGAATAAAGACGGAACTCCCGTGAAACGGAAATATGTCAAGAAAAAGAAGCCTGAAGAGACCCCATCCAAGAAGCCCAAGACCGAGCCCTACACCGACTACGCGGCCATGGACTCGTTTGCATCCCGCTCGTCGTCGCAAATGCCCCAGATGGGCCAGGTCCAAATGCCCTACATGCCCAACGGCAACATGCAATACACCCAGGACTACGTGCCGGTAAGCAACAACAACATGAATAATTACCCGCCAATGGGCACCGAATATCACAATTACAGCGCTCCACCACAGCAGATGCAAGTGCCCTCCCAGCCCCAGTTCCAGCCGCAAAATAACGGCAACTACCAGTACCACTATCCTCCGCTGGTGCCCCAGAACATGGGCCAGTTCCACCACGTCAAGGGCCCTTCTTCGCAATCGACTAACGAAACCAACTGGTCTCAAGAAGAGAACACTAAAGATTCAGACACTTCTATGTCTTCCAACGAAGACGCCAATAGACTCAACAAGGGAGAACCGTACGGCGCACAGCTTTTGCGGTTCTTCAGCGAAGACAAATGCCCCATTCCCTACTTCATCGAAAACCCTCCTTACGATTTTAACATTAACGAGGCAATTGACGACGAGGGTCACACTCCATTGCATTGGGCTGCGTCCATCGGCCATTACAACATGATACACATTCTTTTGGCCAAAGGGGCAAACCCACTTGTTGTCAACAACTTTGGGTTGAACCCATTGTCGAAGTTGATTCTGTTCAACAACTGTTTTGAGTTGAAAAATTTCCCTAAAGTTCTTGATGACTTGGAAGTATGCCTTGTAAATACAGACATTAACGGCAGAACACCCTTACATTATTTGTGTCAGTTTGCCAAACTTGAATCCAAATATGAAAGTCTCAGGTACTATATTGGGGCCATTTTGAACAAATTGACCAGCTTGACCAACCTGAACCTCGGAAACAAATCCGTCAATTTGCTCAAAACGGTTGTGGATCACCAAGATGTTAACGGAGACACATGTCTCCATTTAGCTGCAAGATCCAAGTGTGGAAAGATAGTCAAGCTCTTATTGAGTTACAATGCCAGAGATGACCTTGTAAATATCAACCAAGAAACCTCCAAATCTATCATCATGACTTACGACCTTCTCGGGTCTTCGAGCGAGATACCGAATGCTCGTTTATTGGCTACGCCGATCCAACAACGTCCCCAGAGAATGGAAACCCCAGATACTCAAAGGACCACCGTTCAGGATGATGACGATGATGATTCACATCAAACAGCCAGAGTAAACACGGAACAGCTCAATCAATTACTCAAAGGTTCTGGTGAAGATAACAAAGAGAATATCTTCCTTGACTCAATGAAAGTGAACATGTCTACTCCTAATTCGGCATACAAAACTCATTCGTTTACTTCTTCTACATCCCAACAGCCATTAGCAGTGATTTCCGAAAGAACCAGCGAAAGCACTCCGATGGAAGTTAATGAAAACCACGACCAAATGAAGAAATCACCTCCTCTTGTTCAAAGTTATAGCATAGACCCCCCACAATTGGACAGCGACGGTGATTTGAAGTTGGAGGACACGATATCGTTCTCCAAGCTCCTGTCTCAGGATATGACAGGCTTGTTCAGCACCATGATCAAGTCTTTGTCGTCATCTTACAAGGACCAAGTGCAAGAATCTTCTGATAGAATTGGCCATTTGAGGACCAGTTTGAAACAAAAGACCTCAATCAACAACTCGATTCTCGAGTCTGTGAGCAATCATTTAGTCGAATTGAACATTGACCAGTTCAAGTCGTTAGTTGACGCCAAAACCAATCTTGAAGCATACGTTGACACAAAGGATGTCGAATTGCAGAATATTCAGAACCAGACCACCAGACTGTTAGAGAAGAACCAAGCATTCCAATTAGCTACATTGGTGGAAGAAAAAGAAAGCCAACTCAAAAACCCAGAGGATAATGGCAGCGCCAAGGGCAAATTACAACTTGCAATTGAACTCTCTGAACTACAGGTCCAAAGGACGAAGCTTTTAAATGACTTGACAAATAAAACCAAACTTCACGGAGTTGATGATAAAATGTACAAGTACAGGAAACTCATCAGTTTGAGTTGCGGCTTGAAAGTCGAAGAAATTGATGGACTCATCGATGCTATTGAGGAATCCTTGATGGAAACAGCCAAATAGTTAATGCGAATTACGATATAGAAATGTATTTGTATCAATATGAATTTTTCACCAAAAAAATATCAACATTTCGCGACATCGAAAGCTTCATCATGTCTAAAAGATACAGCGAAAGCGTCGTGCTGGCCACAAAGAACCTTCCGGTGCCTGAGACCAAGTACGACACTCCCAAGGAGGTCTTTGCCAACCAGTTTTCCGCCATGAATACCGGTGTTTCTCAAGAAGGCGGCTTGGCTACATTATCGTTCAAGTCTCTCGAGTACACCCAGCTTATAGAGAAGTTGGAGTTGATGCGCGATGCCCTCCTTGACGAGCATGCGTCCAATACCATAAGGATCAGCGGAGAAGTGTTTCCGGCTGACGAAATCGTTTCAAACTTGAAGAAAGACATACAACAATTAAAACAGTCCAAGCCACAGGTCAGTACTGATGCCCAAGAAATCACAGCGCTCAACGAGCAATTGGATCAGCTAGTAAGCAGCCAGGGCGACATTTCGGCGCTCGGCGACAAGTTAAAACAAGAGGTCAAGCGTCCGGAAGATAAACTTCTTGTCAACCCACCACCATATACCAAGCCAGAATTCCAAGTGCAAATTGGGGCCCAACAAAAACTGGACGTCGAAAACCTTGATGAGACGCCCTACCAGAAGAAAGGCGACGATTCCTATCACGAAAGTGAGGATGTGGAGATGGACTAGAATGTACTTTAAATATATAATGATTAGAAACCTAAAGTTCGAGAACCACTGCTTTGGTGTTCAAGTATTCGTCAACGCCGTAGATCGAACCTTCTCTACCGAATCCAGAATGTTTAATTCCACCGAATGGAACTGCAGCTTCGGATAAAGCCCCAGTGTTCACACCCACCATGCCCACTTCGATAGCTTCAGCAACTCTGAAGATTCTACCCACATTTTCAGAGTAGAAGTAGCCCGCTAAACCAACCTCCACGCTGTTGGCGATCTTGATTACTTCCTCTTCAGAGGAGAATTTGATCAAAGGACAAGCTGGACCAAATGTCTCTTCTTGAGCGATAAGCATATCGGTGTTGACATCTCCTAACAATGTTAATTCATGGAAGAGAGGACCTATGTCAGAACGGGGATGGCCGCCTGCAAGCAACTTTGCTCCTTTGGCTTGGGCATCTTCGATGTGGCTTCTGACTTTAGCAAACAGTCTATCGTGAATAATAGGGCCATGTGTAACACCTTCTTCAAGCCCGTTGCCCAAGACCGAAGTTGCTTCGATTTTCTTGGTCAACTTTTCCGAGAACTCGTCGTACACAGATTCATGAACGAAGATTCGATTAGCACAGATGCATGTTTGACCACTGCCTCTAAATTTAGCCGTGTAGGCGCCTTCTACAGCCCTGTCAACATCTGCGTCATCAAATACAATGAAAGGAGCATTGCCACCCAACTCGAAAGAGAGCTTCTTCAACGTCGATGAAGATTGTTTCATCAATAATTTACCAACCTCAGTAGATCCAGTGAAAGAGATCTTACGAAGAGTAGGATGCTCACACATGAGCTTCCCAATGGCAGCGGCATTCTCAGATGGCAAGACGTTGATGACACCTTTGGGTACACCAGCTAGTTCAGCCAAGTGACCGATCGCCAAAGCTGTCAAGGGAGTTTCGCTTGCCGGTTTAACTACACCGGTGCAGCCGGCGGCAAGATAGGCGCCGACCTTCCTGGTTATCATAGCCGCAGGGAAGTTCCATGGGGTGAGAATACCGCAGACTCCGACCGGCTGTTTCAAGGCCAAAATCTTTTTTCCTGGGGTAGCAGAGCTAATAAGAGCGTCAGTTTTCGTAGGAGCGATCTGGGAGAACCACTTGAAGAACGACGCCGAGTACTTGATTTCTCCCAAGGCATCGGCATACGACTTTCCGTTTTCAAGCACAACTAGCCTGGCCAAATCTTCCATATTGTCGTTAGTCAACCGATAAAGGTTCATCAAAATTTCCGAGCGGAACTCGGGCGTTGTATGCTTGTACAGATCGAAGGCAGTCGCAGCCGAGTCTATGGCGGCGATGAAGTCAGCTTCCGTCATGAATTGAACATCAGCAATTGCTGGAGCATCAGAAGCAAGTGCCGGGTTTTTCACCAGAAACGTGGAGCCGTCGCCGCTGTTGATCCACTCACCGTTGACGAACGCTTGGGTCCTCACGAGGCTCTGGTTGCGAAGCGACGACAAAGCTCTCCGAAAATGAACTGATCTGGAAATAGACATTGCAAAATATTAGATTGGGACTAGCAAGTCAATTGAGCCTGTGTTCTGGCTTTGTGGACAATGAGCAGCTGAAAACAAGTGTATATCCTCGAGATTGAGCCAAGAGTCTAGGAGGAAATACCGGAATAAAAAGGTTACTAGTGAAGCAATTTTAGCGGTTTCTCAATGGATTGCCAATCCCGGAAGCCGCTATCAATGAAATTAAAATGGCGCAGATAAAGCGATTGAGACAAACAGGTGCTACTGGTAAGCGCTGCTGGTAAGTGATACTGATCACACTACTGGTAGAGAGATGGGTCGGCATATTTCTTATTTATTTCTGGAGTGTCTACTCTATTTAGGGTCGGCTTCGAGGGCTGCTTCCAATTCCTTCACTGCCTTAATAACCGAAGGTCTGAACTCCTCGAAGTTCTCGGTGGAGTGGATGCCGCCAGGGTTGATCTGTTCTGGCTGAAGACGAATCTCAGGATTGGTCTCGAGCACCTTCATTTTGAAGTACTTCGACATGATCAGACGCAATTGGCCGTTGGAGTGGGCACCACCGCCTCCACCGTAGGAGAGCACGAAAGCGGGCTTGTTGCCCCATTCGGCGTAAAGATGGTCCAAAGCATTCTTAAGAGATGCTGGGTATCCACCGTTATACTCGGAAGTCACAAAGATGTAGCCGTTTCCGCTCTGGACCTTCTGGGACCATGCTTTGGTCGTGTCCTGGGTGTACTGTCCGGTGGCTGGCAAAGCTGGCTCGTCGTCGAGCGCGAGAGGTTGGTCTTTAAGATCAACGACTTCGAGCTCAAAGTTGGGGGACTGGCTCTGGACCACAGACTGGGCCCATTTTGCCACTGCCGCACCGTTTCTTCCGGGACGGACACTGCCCACGATCATCAATACTTTCTTCAAGCTGCTCATTGTCGGTTCTGAATTTTTCAGTTCGCAGGTATTCGGGCGATAAGTCCACAATTTATGGACAACAGAAACAGCAACTTCCGCCTTGCCCGAAGTCCCTCCACCGCAGATCGGACGTAGTTACCACCGCAATAATCGATACAACAAGTCTATATGTTTTTGCTTCAACTTCGGACTTACTTAATGGGGCAATTCGACAAGTTGGTCCAACCTAAAATCATGAAATTTTGGCTGTCATAAATCAGCTCAACATTAATCCGTTTTGAATGTTTGATTTTGAGCTATTTCAGTAAATGCCGAAACCTAACTGGCGCAATGTCAACACACCATGTATATGCACCCAAAGGTTATGAAATTAGAGGTTGGACTTATTTAT
This sequence comes from Keqinozyma sinolaborantium, assembly GCA_039762375.1. Classification (NCBI taxonomy): domain Eukaryota; kingdom Fungi; phylum Ascomycota; class Pichiomycetes; order Serinales; family Debaryomycetaceae; genus Keqinozyma; species Keqinozyma sinolaborantium. Next base: position 364,175 of record JAQRFW010000004.1, on the reverse strand, counting down.
TTTGGCACTATTCCCAAAAAGTAAGTCTGACTCGCTATGCCAACAACCCAAAAATCCGCCAGAATTTTCCACAGCCATTTTGGCCTGCATTGTATGGCTGAGAACTCGATAGAACGTTTATTTCTGACGTCAATTTTTCATGTGGAGGTGTAGAATGTTATCTTTCGCAATCGTTCTACGTTGTTCTACCCAAAAACTGGGCCCCAGAATTTGTAGTATATAATGAGCTGTAATTGTCCATGAAGTGGATTATCTTGTAACAGTTTTACTTCTTTCGATCACCACTTGAGATGATTTTTCTTCAATCGTTCAGTAAGTACCCTTTGAGGGCTTCCCAAATTTCTTTCCCTTCTCCTTCGTTAGTTTACGGTTCCAGGCCAGCACCTCGTTCATTTGTTCCTGCTGCTATAGTGCAACAGTGGGAGAGAATCTTACGTGCTCCAGAAATCGTTTTGAGCTCTATTCCAGAGGAAGAGATTAAACCTAAAGTTAATCAGGTGGAAACTGCAAAAAATTACCAAGTGGAAGTAACCAAACCCAAACAAAGAGGTGCATTCGCCTCGTATGAGATGTCGGTTACCAAGAGATCCCAGGCCAGTAAAAAGGCCAAACTTGCTTTAGTTTCACAACAAGAGGATTTTCAGTACGAAAAATGGTTGGACTTAGAAGAAGTTGACGCCAACAAAATTCAGTGGGAGTTGGCCGATGACTTCAAGAACAGCACCAGTGTATTGAAAATCACTGTTCCAAAGAAGCGTCCTGGACAGACAAGAGAAGAGATTATTTTGAAACGACAATTAAAAAGAAAGGAGAAAAGTGAAAGAAAAAGACTCGCCAAGAGAAGATACTCGAGCGAGTCAGAGGTTGGACCCGATGATGCTCTTTCTGAATGCGAGCAATTGGCGAAATTGGCTCAAGTAAATGATGTGTTACGAATTTTCAAAGCTGCCGGAGACGAAGTTCAAATTGATAGAACAACTGAACTGGAAAAGGCCGCCAGCGATAATGCTGTTTTCTCAGACTCCGAGCAGGAAGAAGAGAATAACCCAAGTGCTCAAGGAGCTCAAGCTTTAGAGTCAGCCTCTGAGTCAGACGAGAAATCCGAAACTGAGTCATTGGTTTTAGACAAATCTAAAGAGTCCGGAAATTCCCAAGCTGGTTCCGAAAAGACGGATGAAGCTACCCAGGAGCTGGGTGCCCAGCAAGAGTCAGACTCCAACAGGTTGGAGCGACTAAAGGGCTTACCAGAAGGACAGCAAGCCAAGTCACAAGACTGCCAGCGGTCACAAGACAACAAGGCGACCCCGCTAGCGAGTCCGTCTCCTAACGATACAAATGCAGATCGACCATATGCCGAGATTTAGTTCACTATTGAGAGTTTATATATTAATTTGATCATTTACATATGCAGATATTTCATCATAATTCATGGTTTTCGTTCTAAAAGTTGCCAAACCGTAAGATGTCGATCTACAACTGCATGCTACCGGCCATCTCATCGTTGCTGGACAAACTGCTGACGTCACTCAATTCGTCGTCTTCATCGTCATTCTTGTCGTCCTCCTCATTATCATCATCGATACTGATGTTCTGCGCAAACTTCTTGACGTAGTCCTTGACCTTCTCGTTGTACAAGTTCTCGTCCTTGGTCATGAGATTCGAGGCCTCGGTATTTAATGGGTCACTCGGGTTAGCATACCGGAGCAAATGGGGGAGAAAGTTCTCAAAGATGTTTAAAAGGCCAAACATCGGCGACCAGGTCTGGTTTATCACGTCCAAACAAACCGATCCCGACGACTCGTCAATATTCGGATGGTAAATCTTATTGGTAAATCCAATAGACGGGGACTTTATCGGGTATTGATCTGGCAACTCAACCCTTATCTTCCAGAGTCCTCCTTTGTATGGGGTATCGACGGGGCCACGAAATATCACGAAAAATTGCTGGATGGAGTCGTCGATGAGAGTCACATCGTGGTCGCTCATCATCAAATCCATAACATCTTTCTCTATTCTTCTTTTAGGGGAACTCATGGTGTAGATTGTGCGGAATCGCATAACCTTATATAAGGGTGCTTGTCGTGCACCGGTAAAACCCTACCGATTAGGATATGTGCAACCCTGTAGTATTTGGTTGTTATCGGTCTGTGGAGCTGGTGGTGTAGCCGATCGACTTGCTTGACTTGCGTTATGTCTTGCCTTGAGCCAAATTTATTTTGGTGTTGCTAAAATGATCTAGGCTTTATTGTCTCGTGACGTGAGCATTATCCTAAGCCATGGACTCCACACTTTTAAAATTGCCGGTCGCTACCAGCCTTGCGACGCTAAACAGTAGACTTGGGTTGACTTTGCTCGATTTGAGTGCAATTGCCTGACAAGTAGTAATTTGTGTAATTTATGCATTTTCGTGAAATACACCCTTGGCCCAACACTTTTTACTTGTGTCCTTTCGCTAGCGTAGGGTATCACATCTCTTCGAACCTAGATCTAATAACAATCCACACATAAAAAGCAGCATAAAAACAATCAATTGTGGATCAACAGCATAGCTCCATGTATTTTGAATGGCTATGAATGTACAGAAATAGAGATTTATTTATATTCCAGAAATACAAAGCTAGTCAAGCAAACCGATTCCTCTCTGAAGGGTAGTAAAATAGAAACACCTATGGTACGGTGACGACAAGAAAACAATACTTGACTTTCTTTTGTCCTTAATTATCACAGGGTCTGGTTATCAACTGGGAATGCTCGAAGACTTGTTACATGCAGAGAATCTTTGAGCCCGGAGTAAACGAAGTTGAATTACACAGAGAGACCTCAATGCAAAGGTCCTAGAAGAATGTTTGCGCCGTTGACTCTGGTCAGAAATATCTTTGAATTTTATTTCAAAACCCACGTACTCAAATTGAGGTAAAAATGTCCCATGGTGATTCCAATAAGATTTAGAGACTAATGCATTGAAAAAGAGACAGTGAAAGAGAGATAATTGTCATTTTTAACGAAAATACTTTTAAATAGTAGCCTGGCTCTATATACTTAGAAAACGTCCTGACGATCTGGATGAACTCAACATACGAAACATTAAGCGAGTTTATACTCAGGTATTGCAATTCACAAGGTACAGCATATAAGTTTCAGCCAGAAAACTGTTAATTTGAATTTTAAACTACCGCCCTGCAGTAGGCCATATCTCCGTAAAACAAATACAATGCAACAATTGGAGGGTTGGCCGAGTGGTCTAAGGCGGCAGACTTAAGATCTGTTGGAGGGTTCTCCGCGCGAGTTCGAACCTCGCATCCTTCATTATTTTTTCGCTCTACGTCAACTCTATCTTCAGGTGTACTGAAAGGCTAACAACTACAATAACAATCGTTTCTATACATTAAGCTACACGTTCGGCACCACTAAGTTTGACTGCCGCGCCGTATTTCTGTAATTTAGTTAACAAGTGATCACCTTGTTTGATCAACAAGTGATATTGACTGTTTTTGTTGTCAGGCCGGTTAGTCTCAATAATACCGTTGACCTTGTCGATAGTGCAGTTGAGTTTCTTATTTGGGATGAACTTGCACAAGTCGTGGTCCAAGAAGTCCTCGCTGATGTTGAAATTCTGGGCCATGGATTTGAGAGAGAGAAACTTGTAGCTCTCCAATAACTGGCTGTAGGCCTTGCACCTCATTTCCCGCAAGAAATAGCTGGCATGCTGTTTCAAGTACTTGTTGGGGATGAGCAACTTGTCGTTGGTCTCGAGCAAGTACTGGAAGAAGTAGTTGTACAGGCAAGTGTATAAGGAATTAGTCAAGTTGATAAGCGGCTCCAATTGGGCGGCCGATGAGAAAATCGATAAGATTTCGGGGGAGTCGATGATCTTCGACTTCAAGTCCACTCTGTCCAAGGTCAAGACGCCGGTGACAATGGCATACTGGGCCATTTGTTCGTATGAGCATAATTCCGACGAGGTGAAGGTGGCCAACGAGTCGATTAAAAGCTTGGAGGCTTCGCTGAAGTTCCGGGTGGACATCAAGTAGATGCCGTTGTAGGTCTTGTACCTGTTTCTGCGCTCCCAGTCGCCGCCCTTCTCGATGAGGTTTTTCACCTGGTCGAGGTACTTGGCGGCTGCGGCAAAGTCGTTAAAGAAGAATTCGATGCGGGTGAGCGCTAACAAAAGGTCGATCTTGGAGCCGGTGCTCTGCGAGATCTCCAACGACTTGGTGTAGGTGTCGACGGCGTTCTTTCTATCAATAATTGTGGCGTAGTATTCGGCCAACTTGACGTTGCACGTCAACGCATCGAGCTCCGTCTCGTCCTCGCCCTCGGCCTCCTTGACCTGCGCCTTGAGCTGCGTGATCTCGGTCTCGTTGGTGGCGGCGAGCTTTTGGTAGAGTTTTTCGTCGAACGGGAAGTCGTCGAATTCAGTTTTCAAGTACTGATAGTAGGGCGCCATATTTCCCTCGGTAATTGCGGCTTCAAGCTCCGAGAAAATGGTTTTGCGTTCTTCGCCGTGCACAGAGTGCAAGAGGAACTGCTTTTCCCCGAGCGTGTAGTCGGGGATGGTCGGGATGTCGGACTGGATCTCCATGAGGGCAAATAGTTATTGTCGCGCACCAAGTTGTCCACGACATCGGTGAAAAAGTCCGCGACATTGCTTCATATATAGTTTTGTGGGGTACCGAGTAGCCGATAAATGAGTATCCCAGCAGCTTTTCTTCCCCATTTGAGCGCCAAAGGCATCGAGTACATCGAGAAGACCAGAAAATTCGTCGATGAGTTCTGCCTTCCGGCAGACCCCATTTTCCACCGCCAATTGGACGCCCAGTCCAACAGGTGGGCCGAGGTTCCCAAGATCACCGAAGCCTTAAAGGCCGAAGCAAAGAAGCAGGGCTTGTGGAACATGTTCTTGAACAAAATGTACCCGGAGGGCCCGGGTTTCTCCAACTTGGAGTACGGGTTGATGGCCGAGCAGTTGGGCAAGTCGTTTATCGGGCCCACCGTCACCAATTGCAATGCTCCGGACACCGGCAACATGGAGTTGCTCGCACGGTACGGCACCCCGTACCAGAAGGACCGCTGGTTGAAGCCGTTGCTCAACGGCGACATCCGGTCGGCGTTTTTGATGACGGAGAAGGGCACTTCGTCTTCCAACGCTTTGAACATTTCCTGTTCGGCCATAAAAAACGCCAACGGCAACTATGTGTTGAACGGCGTCAAGTGGTTCGCGTCGGGCGCCGGCGAGCCCCATTGCAACGTCTGGCTTGTCATGTGCAAGACCAGCGACGACAAGGCCAAGCCGTACCGGAACCACACCGTTCTCGTTTTGGATGCAAAAAAGGCCCTTGCTACTGGAAAAGCCAAATTGATCCGCCCGCTCACGGTGTTTGGCTACGACGATGCCCCACACGGCCATTTCGAGATCTCGTTCGAGAACTACGAGGTCCCCGCCGAAGATATGCCCAATGTGTTGTTGACTTCTGAGGGCAGAGGCTTCGAAATGATCCAGTCGAGACTCGGCCCGGGCCGGATCCACCACTGCATGCGGCTTATCGGTGTGGGTGAGTATTCATTGCAGATTGTGGCCCACCGTGCCACCGAGAGAATCATCTTTGGCAGACCCATGGCCGAGAGAGAGTCTTTCATCACCGCTTTCGCTAAGCACAAAATTAATATTGAAAAGTGCCGTTTATTGGTGTTGAACGCCGCCCACAAGATCGACCTCACCAACCCGAAGGCCGCCACGAGAGAAATCGCCATGGCCAAGATCGAGACCCCCAGAACTATTTTGGAAACCATCGACTGGTGCGTTCAAATGTTTGGCGCTGAAGGGGTTTCTCAAGACACCTATTTGGCCCGGATGTGGGCCAACAACCGGACATTGCGGATTGCCGATGGACCAGACGAGGCCCACTTGAACCAGTTAGGCAGAAGCGAGGCCAAAAAGTTCAAAGAAGCCGCAGAGTACTTGAAGAGGATCCACGCTAAGACCCAGTCGTTGTCGAAATTGTGATTAGACAGTAGAATACAAGTTCCTTCTTTTCTATATTCGTATGCTATTATACACTAATACAAGTCAGACTTAACAAAGTCGTTGATGAGGCCTCTCGACAACAAAGATTTGGTCTTTTGTTTTTCTGCTTTAACCTTTTCGGCTTGAATGGCCTTCAACTCATCATTAGCTTGTTCGTAAGGGATTTGCTGGAGTTTCTCCAAGTGGTCGTCTTCGGTGTCGATGTCCAACTCGCCTAACATCACCACATTTTCACCTCTAATCATAAATACTCCTCTGTAAATTTCCCCGAATCTTTTGGGGGCGTTGAGGTCGCTGGAGCCCTCCTCCCCGAGATACACTCTTTCCCAAGTGTCCTGTAATACCAAGTTGGCAAACTGGTCGAACGTTCTCAAAACGCCGAAAAGATTTCTTCCGTCTCTCAACAAGACAAATATTTTGCGGTCGACAGAGCCCACGAGGGCTGCGGCGGTGGTGAAGGCGTACGACTCCAAATAGAGGTCTTCCACTGAGGACTCGGCTCGTGCAGACATGTTGTTGAAAAGGATTTTATGTCGCGAAATTGAGACATTTGAGCGCCGGAGAATTGGGCCTACGTCGAATTTGCGGGACGGGACGGCGGTGGGGCCGGGCGTGGGCCTACGGCGGTCAATTGAAAAATCAAATTTTTCGTTTTTCACCTGGCCACCGACACCCATCGGGGTGGAACTCTACGGGACTCTGCGGGCTTTTGCCCAGCGTGACGTCTCTACTGGTGTGGTATGGTCGGTTATACTCGCAAATTGTTTTCGCAGCTCATCGCACCATGTCTTTTTACCACTACAAGAATATAATAGAGGAGGGAGACCTCGTGTTGATCTTCATCGGCCGGAACGACATCAAGCCCATCAACGTGACCAAGGGCGAGGTTTTCAACACCCGTTACGGCCATTTTAGACATGACGATATGATTGGCATGAAATATGGCGATCAGATGCCTGGAGCAAAAGGATACGGGTTTGTCCATCTTCTCCACCCCACGCCCGAGCTCTGGACGCTCTCGTTGCCCCACAGAACACAGATCGTCTACACGCACGACTCGGCCTACATTATGCAGCGGTTGGGTGTGACTGCGGGCTCGAGAGTTATCGAAGCGGGAACTGGAAGTGCATCTTTTACCCACTCGTTTGCCAGAACCGTGGGATTGCCAGGAAAGCTCTTCACATACGAGTTCCACGAACCTCGTTTCTTGGAGGCCCGCGAGGAAATCCTCCAGCACGGACTCGATGCCAATACCTGGATCACCCACCGCAATGTTTGCGAAGAAGGCTTCGAGATCGATGTGCCTGAAAAATTCCAAAAGAACGGCGGAGTGGAGGCTGAGGTGGTGTTCCTCGACTTACCGTCTCCATGGACGGCGATCCCGCACTTGGACTCGGTGATCTCCAATACTGAAAGGGTGGGTATATGCTGTTTTTCGCCCTGCATTGAGCAAGTCGACAAAACTGTCAAGGCCCTTCAGGACAACGGATGGATCTCCATTGAGATGGTAGAGGTGGCCGGCAAGAGATGGGAGGCCAGAAAAGACATGGTTCGTGATGTTAACGATGTGGTCAGGCGTCTCAAAGATATCCAGTCCAGAAGAGGTCAAGGTATCGAGACGAGAAAACAAGCCAAGCTTAATGGCGAAGAGGAAACTACAGAGCGGAAGGAGAATCTCCCCAAGGGATTCAACCCATTCGGCAAGGGCGAGAGAATCAGAGAGGGTGACGCCGGCTACAACTGGAGAAACGTCACCAAAATAGAACCAGACATCAGAGCCCACACCTCGTACCTCACATTTGCATACAAACTTAAACCAAGAGCTTAATAACAATAGACATTCATGCATAAGTAATATATTGTACATATGGAAAGCAAAATATGGGACAGTACGTTAATGTAGTTTAGTTGGACTCAATTTGAATGGCGATCTTACCATTATTCTTACCACTGACCAACAAGCTCCAGGCGTCCTGGAAGTTTTCGAACGGGAAGACCGAGTCGATAAACGGCTTAATCTTTCCGGTCTCGAAGAGCTCATTGACATCTTCAAAACCAACGCCGGGTTCAACTCCAATGAATTGGAAATCAACTGGGATAATGCCGACCTTACACAAGAACATCGTCTTGAGGAAGCTGTAGTCGATGGTTCCCAACATAGTCGTGACTCCCAATTTGGCCTTGTCCGTACCAGAGACGTTACGGTAAGGTCCGCCTTTAACAAGGAACGACGACAAGTTGGTCATCAAGAGGTTGCTGCCGCAACAGTCAGCGTAGGCGTCGAACTTGGAGTCCTTGCACTCTTCGAGCACCGCGTTCAACACGTTAGGCGTTTGGGTGTAGTCGATGTTCTTGTCAGCGCCCAATTTCTTGACAATAGGCTCAGATCTGCCAGAGCAAATACTGACGATCTCCTCGACCTTGGGGTCGTTCTTCAAGAGACTCACGACGTACTTGCCGACCGAAGTAGAAGCTCCGTTCACAAGAACTCTGGAGTTTTCCTTGAGCTTAATGGAATTCACCATCATGCGGGCCGTAGAGTACACGAGACTGAACGTTCCGGCCTCTGTCATCGACAAGTTGCTGGGAACGGTGGTCATCGACCACTTGTCGCTGTGTCTAATGTCCAAATTGACATACTCGGCGAGCGTGTGGCGGTTACTGAGGGCATGGGTCTGTCCGCAGACCTTATCACCAAGCTTGAACCCCAATTTTTCCTGAGCCTTGGCTCCGATAGACACAATCTCGCCCGAGTAGTCTTGTGCTACCCCAAACTCGGGGTACACCCAGTTAAGCAACGAAGAGCACGAGTCGTGGAGCATAGAGTCAACTGGGTTGAGGCCGGAAGTGTGAATTTTCACGAGAACTTCAGTTTCAGCAGCCCCAAATTCACCGTTTCCGAGCGCAGTCAACTGGTAGCTCCGCTGGGTCAACTCCAAGGGAGCGCTGCTGTTCTTGTAGACAACAGCTTTAAATGTCAATTCAGGTTTGTCGAACATAAGCGATGGAACTGTGCGGAATTTTCGTAAACCGCTACTTAATCGGTTTCACTGTTGGTGCATATTTCCGTAAATCCAGTTTGGGTAACGAAAGATGTCTTTTGCTGACAAAAGTCTTGGAATATTAGCATTTCTGGTAACGTATATTTCCGTTGCAGCCATCTTAAAAGCTAATTTGGGATCGGCATCTAGTGTCCATACCGAAAGCTGTCAAATTATATAATTATTTTGTAGTTTTGATAACGGTAAATATTCCATTCGTTACAAGTAAAACATTACACACTAGACAAACTACATCACATACATCATTCGGACGCAATTTGAACGACAATCTTGCCGTTGTTTTTACCGCTCACCAACAAGTCCCAAGCGTCCTGGACGTTATCAAGCAGGTGCACCGAGTCGACAAACGGCTTGATCTTGCCAGACTCAAAGAGCTCATTGACGTCTTCAAAACCAATTCCGGGAGTAACTAACAAGGCCTGGAAATCAACCGGAATTATGCCCAACTTAGATTGCGCCGTGATCTTTACAATGTTGTAGTTAACCGACCCCAAGAGCGACCTTTCGCCCAATTTGGCCTTATCTGTACCAGCAATGTTTCGACAAGCTCCACCACGAGTGATAAAAGACGACAAATTATTTAACAAAAGCAGGTCACCAGTGCAGTCAAGATATGCGTCGAACTTGGCGTCTTTGCACTCTTCAAGTACAGAGTTCAACAAGCTAGGCGTTTGGGTGTAGTCAATGTTCTTGTCGGCACCCAATTCCTTGACAATTGGCTCGGACCTCGCAGAGCAGATTCCTACAATCTCCTTGACGTTGGGGTTGGATTTCAAGAGACTTACGACGTACTTGCCAACAGAGGTAGATGATCCGTTGACAAGAACCCGTGAGTTCTGTTTAAATTTAATGGTATCGACCATGAAGCGGGCCGTGGAGTAGACAAGACTGAAAGAACCGGCTTCAGCAATAGTCAAATTACTTGGCACCTTGGTCATCGACCACTTGGAGAAACTTCTAGTATCCAAATTGACATACTCCGCAAGAGTATGGCGCATACCAAGACCAAAAGTCTCGCCGCAAACTTTGTCTCCAACCTTGAAGCCCAATTTTGCTTGGGCTTTGGCCCCAATGGAGACAACCTCGCCCGCGTAGTCTTGGCCCACTCCAAACTCGGAAAATACCCAATTAAACAAAGGGAAGGTGATCCGGTGAAGCATCAAGTCCAGCGGATTGAGTCCGGCAGTATGAATTTTCACAAGAACTTCATTATCGTTGGCACCAAATTTCCCGTCCCCGAGCGAAGTCAAGTGATAGCTTCTCTGAACAATCTCCAAAGGAGTGTTTCTGTTCTTGTAGACGACAGCTTTGAACGTCAATTCGGGTTTATCAAACATAGTGGCGGCGTTCGCAATTTTCAGATCGACTGCAAATCCGGGGACGACTAGAAAATTACACCCCAACCCCAATAAAAAGAATTATGCTAGCCTGGCAAATAACGCTATTTGGCAATTTTCATTTAAATATTACTAACAATGTGTTGCATTCATTACACACACAAGTGAATGCATTGTACTCCAAAACAGCAAGCAGTATAAAAAGCATTTAGTCGGATGCCACTTGAACGGCGATTTTACCGTTGTTTTTACCACTGATCAACAAGTCCCAAGCGTCTTGGAAATTCTCAAGCAGGTGCACCGAGTCGACAAAAGGCTTGATCTTGCCAGACTCAAAGAGCTCATTGACATTTTCAAAACCAATTCCGGGAGTAACTAACAAGCCTTGGAAATCAACCGGAATTATACCCAACTTACATTGAATCATAATCTTTAGAATATTGTAGTCGAAAACGGCCAACATTGACCTTTGGCCCAACTTGTCCTTGTCTTTACCAGCAATGTTTCGATAGGCCCCGCCACGAACTAGAAATGACGACAAATTGTTTAACAAGAGGAGACTTCCACAACAGTCTGCATATGCATCAAATTTGGTATCCTTGCACTCTTCAAGTACGGAGTTCAACAAATTAGGGGTTTGGGTGTAGTCAATAATCTTGTCAGTGCCCAATTCCTTAACAATTGGCTCCGACCTCGCAGAGCAAATTCCCACAATCTCTTTGACGTTGGGGTGGCATTTCAAGAGACTCACTACATACTTGCCAACCGAAGTCGAAGCTCCATTGACAAGAACCCGAGAGTTTTCTTTTAATTTAATGGTATCGACCATCAAACGGGCCGTAGAGTAGACAAGACTGAAAGAGCCGGCTTCAGCCATAGTCAAGTTGCTTGGCACCTTGGTCATCGACCATTTTGAGAAACTTCTAGTATCCAAATTGACATACTCCGCAAGAGTATGGCGCTTACCGAGGCCAAAAGTCTCGCCGCAAACTTTGTCACCAACCTTGAAGCCCAATTTTGCTTGAGCTTTGGCGCCGATAGATACAACTTCGCCCGCGTAGTCTTGGCCCACTCCAAACTCGGCAAAAACCCAATTAAACAAGGGCAAGATCGCCTGGTGAATTAAGGAGTCCAGCGGATTTAGACCGGAAGTATGAATTTTCACAAGAATTTCATTATCGTTGGCGCCAAACTGGCCGTTCCCAAGAGATGTCAATTGATAGCTTCTTTGAACAATCTCCAACGGAGCGTTCTTGTTCTTGTAGACAACAGCTTTAAACTTCAATTCAGGTTTATCAAACATAGTGGCGTCCTTCTCAATTTTTGTATTGACTGCAAATCCGGAGACCATTAAACTTAAAAAATCACATCCTGACACCACGAAATTATTTATACCGTAGCCTGTAATAAAATTGTTCGGCAAATTGCCATTTCAATGTTACTAACAAGGCGATAGCAATAATTATACAAGCAGAATACATTGTACTCCAAAAATTAGCAAACACTATCACATAAATATTTCTTTAGTCGGAGGCAATTTGAACGGCGATTTTACCGTTGTTTTTACCGCTCACCAACAAGTCCCAAGCTTCCTGGACGTTCTCGAGCTGGTGTACCGAGTCAACAAAAGGCTTGATTTTTCCAGACTCGAAGAGCTCGTTAACATCTTCAAAACCAATTCCGGGACTAACAAGCAAAAATTGGAAATCAACCGGGATTATGCCCAACTTACACAAGACCATCATCTTACAGATAGTGTAGTCCACGGTACCCAACATCGACATCTGGCCCAATTTGGCCTTATCCTTACCGGCAATGTTGCGGTAGGCGCCGCCCTTCACAATGAACGACGACAAGTTGCTCAACAAAAGGTGGTTACCGCAGCAGTCAAGATAAGCGTCAAACTTAGAGTCCTTGCATTCCTCAAGAACCGAGTTCAACAAGTTCGGTGTTTGAGTGTAGTCAATGATTTTAGCAGCGCCCAATTCCATAATAATTGGCTCCGATCTTGACGAGCAAATCCCTACGATCTCCTTGACGTTGGGGTCATTCTTCAAGAGACTCACGACGTACTTGCCGACCGAAGTAGAAGCTCCGTTCACAAGAACCCTAAAATTTTCAGTGGTCTTGATGGAGTCCACCAACAACCGGGCCGTAGAGTAAACGAGACTGAAGGAGCCGGCCTCAGCCATGGTCAAGTTGCTGGGAACCTTGGTCATCGACCACTTGGCGGCGTTTCTGACGTCCAAATTAATATACTCTTGAAGCGTATGGCGGTTACTGATGCCATGGCTCTGGCCGCAGACCTTATCGCCGAGCTGGAACCCCAATTTCTCCTGGGCCTTGGCCCCAATGGAGACGATCTCGCCAGCGTAGTCCTGGCCCACCCCGAAATCGGTGAAGAACCAGTTGAAGAGCGGCGACGTAGCCTCGTAGACCAACGAGTCCAGCGGGTTGAGGCCGGAAGTGTGAATTTTCACGAGAACTTCATTCTCACCGGCGCCGAATTCGCCGCTTCCAAGTGCCGTCAACTGGTAGCTCCGATCCACAATCTCCAATGGGGTGGTGTTGTTCTTGTAGACAACAGCCTTAAAGGTCAATTCGGGTTTATCAAACATGGTGGTGGTAGTTCGCAATTTTCAGATTACTGCAAATTCGGCGGCAATATTTTCGAATCGGCAATCTCTCACCATCCACCCCCACCATCGGCATCTCACGTCAACATTTCCGTTGCAGCTATTCTAAACTTAAATCGGTGGAACTGGGTCGTGTCCCGACCGACTACCATTAAGGAGGCCTCAGGCTCAGGCTGTTCGCACACTCAACATGAACGAAACCCCAATTGGTATGTATACGTTTTGGAGATTGACCGCCGCAGACCGACGCGTTGGATTGCGTGGAGCTCGCTGACCAGAACCCTGTTTTCCGCGAGCGAATTGGGCCGCCCGATCCCCAGCAGCGCCCGCCGACGTCAGCGCCGGATGTCAGTGGTTTTCGGCGGTGCTGGCCCATTCAGTGCAGGCCGCCAACAGCCACGGCGACCGAGGCGTGTGCTTCGGTAACGGCGACGTCTCGCCCCGAAATTTCAGCGTTACTAACAGCAGTTCTCGATCAAGGTACCGGGTTCGTCAAGATTGGAAGAGCGGGAACCAACTTCCCCGACCACACGTTCCCTTCGATCGTCGGCCGGCCCATCTTGCGGGCCGAGGAGAGAAACACCTTGGTGCCAGCCGATGTGGAAATCAAAGATATCATGTGTGGTGACGAGGCCAGCAACGTTCGCTCGTTATTGCAGATCAGCTACCCCATGGAGAACGGTATCATCAAGAACTGGGAGGACATGGAGCACTTGTGGGACTACGCCTTCTACGAGCAGATGAAGGTCGACACCACCGACAGAAAGGTGTTGTTGACAGAGCCCCCAATGAACCCGCTCAAAAACAGAGAAACCATGTGCCAGGTGATGTTCGAGAAGTACAACTTCGGCGGCGTCTACGTGGCCATCCAGGCGGTGTTGGCGTTGTACGCACAAGGTTTGAGTTCGGGTGTGGTGGTGGATTCGGGTGACGGTGTCACCCACATCGTCCCCGTGTACGAGTCGGTGGTGTTGAACCACTTGACCAAGAGATTGGACGTGGCTGGTAGAGACGTGACCAGAAACTTGATCAACTTGTTGTTGCGCCGTGGTTACGCCTTCAACAGAACCGCCGACTTCGAAACCGTCCGTCAAATAAAAGAAAAGCTCTGCTACGTGTCCTACGACTTGCTGTTGGACACTAAGTTGGCACAGGAGACCACCACGTTGGTGGAGTCCTACGAATTACCCGACGGAAGAGTCATCAAGGTGGGATCCGAGAGATTCGAGGCCCCCGAATGTTTGTTCCAACCTCATTTGGTCGATGTAGAGCAGCCTGGTGTCGGTGAGACCTTGTTCAACACCATTCAATCTGCAGACGTGGACGTGAGATCTTCGTTGTTCAAGGCCATTGTTTTGTCTGGAGGTTCTTCCATGTACCCTGGATTACCTTCTCGTTTAGAGAAAGAGTTGAAGCAGTTGTGGTTGACCAAGGTCTTGAAGGGCGACGCCTCCAGATTGGACAAGTTCAAAGTCAAGATCGAAGACCCTCCAAGAAGAAGACATATGGTGTTTATAGGTGGTGCCGTCTTGGCCAACATCATGGCCGACAAAGACCACATGTGGGTCACCAAGCAAGAATGGCATGAACAAGGTCCTTCGATTTTGCACAAATTAGGACGTCGCTAATGTCTGTATATTACTCCACGAACTTGTCATAGACATCTAGAAAAATTCAATATACTTTATTATGTATTAATGTAGTATGCTAACTATAATTGAGCTCTTCTATTTGTTTAAGCACCGTTTCTACGAGCTTATCGTAGACATCGGCAGATATAAGTCCAGAGCCGTTGACTCGATTATTGTATCCAAAGTTCACCGCCAGATGAACAAGGTCTCTGATGAAAGGTTCACTCACAACTTTTGGACTGAGAAAGTCGCTACTCAAGCATTGCTCCACCGTCCATCGCTCATGAGGAACCCTTTCCAAGCAATTCTGCATCAACTCAATTGCACTTTGAGGCACTCTGACTCCTCCGAGTCCTCTACTAGGAAACTGAATTTTGACTTGGGGGTTCATGATGGCCATAATCCGCTGATTGCCGGAATATCCTCCATATGGTGGTTTGCCGTAGATCATTTGATACATGATACAACCGCAAGACCAAACATCAGAAGGTTTACCAACTTTCCAGGTATTTCTCGGAGATGAAGGATGCTTCATGGGCAGCAACGATTGGTTGATGTCAATAAGTGCTTCCGGTGCCATGTAGTTTGGTGTTCCGATTTGCGATTCCCTGTAGATATTGGCTGTGTGGTCTGGCACAGCATTGGCAATACCAAAATCGATAATCTTCAACACTCCCCTAACGAAAAGGAAGTTGGCCGGCTTCAAGTCACTGTGGACAATCTCTGCGTCATGGACGGCACCAACACACTTAAGCATCTCGATAGCATGGAATTTGACAAAGTTCAAATCCAAGTCTTGATTGAGCCTCGTTTGGAGTACATGTGCAAGATCAATCTCTCCACACTCCATAATCAAGTAGATCGAGCCTTCGCCTATGGCGTAGTCCACTAACTTGACAACTCTAGGGGTATCTTTGAGTTTGATGAGAAGGTCAATTTCACCTTTGAATCCATTGATGCAACTTTCATCGAACTGATCGAATGTGACTTTCTTTATGGCGTAGAGTTTATTGTTGGCGAGCGACTTGACTTTGTAGACCTTGGACGAGCCTCCGCGACCCAATAACTCGAGCTTCTCGTAATGGGTTCCGTTGATGCCTATGGTTTTCTTTTTCTTTACCTCAGTTGTGTCCTGTGGGGGGTCTGGCTTGCGATGGGGTATAGACTGGACCACAGAGGAAGGAGGGATATTCTGACGCGCCTGGTGCTGCTGTAATGGGCTTTGTTTATCATCGTGGACCTTGGGGATCTTAGGTTTCCGAAAGTTCAGCTCAACTTGATTCATGGCCGACAGTGAAATATCGGATAACGGTTTTCGGACAGAAGCCATGAATCTTTGCTTGTACAGATCGATGTTTTCCTGGTCAAGAGACTCGCGACTACCATTGGAACCAGCCAAGGGAGTACCAGAATTTGAGCTGATTATCCGATTTTCTAGATCGTTAAGGATCTTTTGTTCTTCTATTTTGCGTCTGATTTCCAATTCCTTTTCCCTAGAGAATAGGTCTTCCATTGGCGATGCAGGGGTCTGGAGTACCGAGTCTTCTACTTCTTTGGGGTTGATCTCGATCTTGGTGGCTCTTTGCGGCGGGCCTAGAAGCTTTCCGAACCGTCTTGGTCCTCGGAGCCGCTTCACAGGCGGTAACTTGGACTCTGCGTCCGCTAGAGACCCCGAGTGGTCGGGGTGCGACGCCGAAATGTTGCTCATCGACGTGTTGTGAGATGAGGTATGCGATAAATTATGATTCGAAGTGTTCTGGGTGACGTACGTATTGCCAGTCATGTTGAACGAATTGTAGTTCGACTGCGTGGGATTGACATTGTCTTCGGCATCCTTGAATTGTACAAGTCTATCTCGAAGCCTTGCTTTCTCCGATGGAAAGTCTAGATTATAGATCCCGGTCACTTCTTGGGGAAATGCCTTGTGGGCGGTCTTCTCGTTCAATAAGGCGATGCTGTACGAACTTAATGCTGGGGGGAGGAACGTGGGGTCGTCATCCATGATATGTTTGCGTCCTAACAGTCGCCTTTCAACTGAGGAATGATTTGAATCCATCGCGGCGCCATAAGTCGGAACTGCGGGACCGTGGGAAAATTCTAACAATAAAAGTGGGTGGCTGTGATCCGTGTGGTGTACGGGACGACGGAACAGGGTGGTCTGGACGTGAAAGAGAGACAGTGGTCTTGATAATGTTGTTTTTATTTGGAAAAGCGCGTAAACAAAACCAAAAAATAAATGCTCCACGGCAGGTTCGAACTGTCGACCTTCAGATGACACAACATTAATTATGAGACTGACGCTCTACCGACTGAGCTAGTGAAGCTATTTTGGGTTTGTTTGCGTTTATAAATTTTTAGGCGAATCTCGTCTAGATCTTAGTTCTATGGATAAGGCGAAGGAATGTAACCTCACAATATACATGTCAGACTTGTATTACTCTATAACCTAAAAACCTCCAGTCATGTCTCTTATTTTGTCCACCTCTGCCTGTAGCGCTTTCAAATCGTCCAAAATATTGGCAGTACTGTCGCTCCGGTTCTCTTGCGTGAACATGTTGAGAGGCTCCTTCGCCGGGAGCGGTGGCGGACTCACTGAAGATGTCACAGAGGCCCCGCGTCTTCTAGGCGGCGGAGGTGGAGGTGCTTGCGGCGTTCCTCCTCTATTACCGTTGTGTACACCACCTCTAGAAGGCGGTGGTGGAGGCGCACCATTGGCGTAGAATGAAGGCGACGTCACTCTTTGAGAAGGAGGCGTGGGTGATGATAAGGACCGGAGGCGATGCTCGGCGGGAACGCCGCCATTGAGAGGCGAGTGAGCTCCGCTAGGGTGTGCGTTGGCAAGTGTATTTGTAGCAGTGTTGCCAGTCATTTCATTGGCAAACGACTGAAGAGAGATATGAGGAACATTCCCGGGCTGGCTGGCGTCAGCGTTTGGCGGAGAGAAGATTTTCATCATGTCATAAGGCCCAGTCATGTTGGGTTTGAGGGGAGAAGGGTCATTTTGGGGGTTGGGCGAACTGTTGTCCTGTCTAGCATAGTATTGAGACATTTGTGCTGGTCCCGTCATGTTTGGCTTGAGAAGCTGGTCCGACTCATTGTGGCCGATCGGGAGACTGGCAGGTACACCGCCTATAGAGGCAGTGTCAACCGAATGCAAGTTTTGAAAGTGGTTGATTTGCGATTCCATGTCTTTAAGAATCTGTTGTTCTTCTTCATCGGGCTGTTTTTGCTGGTTCATGCGCTCGAGAAGTTTATCCATAGGGAGCGAGTAGTTGAGGTCGCCGGGGGATGCTGGTCTCGAAGCCGGATCTTGCGAGTCGTGAATGTCGGTGACAATTTGATCGGAGAATTTCACCGATTTCAGCTTCTTCTTGCGCTTTCTGGGCTTCTCGTCGGGTCTCTGGCCCGTCAACATGAACTGGGTGAAGCTGTCGAGATCCAAGTGCTTGTTTTCCTGCGGTGCCTCTTCCTGGGGCGGCTCGTAATCATCGTTGTCGTCGTCACTCTGCCTCTTTTTGGACAAGATGGACGAAGGCGTAGGAATAGGCGCGTGGTACTTGATCAAGGCTCGACTGGGAGCCTCGCCCAAGAGCGAGTGCGCGATGATACGCAATAATGCAAAGAATTCGCCGATGTTGATCGAATGAAGGAATTTATGAAAGATTCTATTGATCTGATCTTTTAGCTGGGATGAGAGTTTGAAGTTGTTGAGAAACGAGTAAACGTCGTTCATGGAGATGGTCCGGGTGTTTGTGCGGGCCAATATGTCGGAGTACCACCGGATATACGTGCGTGATTCCTCTAGGGTGAGATCTTGGGTGGTGAGCGATAGAGGCACCAGCGAATCGCCGTCTAGCGACGCAGTGGAGGCGTTTACTTCGGTGTTCAGGCCTGATATGGGCACGGAGGCGCTGTGGGGGCGTTGGAGCACCGAATCTGCCAGCTTATTGGTGAGCTGGTAGCGATTGGGGGTGGAGTTGGCGGAAACGCCAAAGGAAACTGGGGGTGCTGGCGACGCATTCCCACTGGACGAATGGAGCTCAGGTCCATTCTGCGACCCCGGAGGTAGATTGAGCCAGTCAAATCCGTGTCCGTTCATTACAAGTAACGTAAAGGTGTCGGAATAGAGTGCGAAAGGGACGTTCGGTGAAATTTATGAGTTGCTGGATGCAAAATGTTTAATTTGAACAAGAGCAGGACGAAACCGGCGCAGAAGCGGCCCAGTGCCTTTGACAGCGACAGCGACCAGGAGGAGACGTTCACGGAGGCGCTCTCCAAAAAAACAAAGAAAGTGAAGCAGGATCTAGACACCGAGATAAGCGCTGAGGTTGAGGACGAGCCGATTGCGAAACCAAAGCCCGACACCGCCCCCGAGCCACCGCGACTGAAGTACATCCACAAGCTTGTGGCTGCGAAGAAGCAGCGCGACACCGAAAAGGCGGTGCTTCAGGAAACGCTTGCTCAAAAGAGGATCTCCAAACAACAAGAAGAAGGTGTTTTGGTGTTTGAAAGCGAAGAGTATCGCCGACAAAAACAAGAGTTGGGACTACAGCCTCTCAGCGAATCCCAGCCAGCGCAAGCTCCAACTACAAGGGACAAGTGGTTCACGGAGAAATTAAAACTTTATATTGAAACTAAACTCACTAAAGAGGATTTGAAGAATTATAAGCAGCGGTTTATTGAGCGACGCTTTCAAAGTCGTCTCTCATAGCTTCCTGGAGCGCGATGTTCTGGGTGATGGCGCCGTGGGCCCCGGTGTGTTGCGGCGTGGCCTCGTACTCGTCTTCGTCATCTGGGCGTCTCCGAGACTCCAGCACGTTGGACGAGGCCATTCTTTCGATCTCCTGAGATGAAGGCATGAAGATGACCCTGCTTCCGGGATACTTGGCCATGTTCTGCATGGCTTCCAAATACCTGATTTGCATTGCTGGCTTGGATGCCAAGATGTCAGCAGCCTTTCTCATCAACTTGGCACTCTCCACTTCAGCCTTAGCATTAATAATCTTACCCTCACCGATTCTCTTGGCCTCGGCAGCCATGGAGAGCGAGGCCTGGACCTTGTCGGGCAAGGTTAAGTCCTTGATAAGAATTGACTCGATGTTCACACCCCAGTCGAATGCGGTCTTGGAGATGATCTGTTCAATTGACACAGCAACCTCTTCTCTCTTCTCAACCACATCTTGCAAGACTCTGCAACCAATCACGTCTCTCAACGTGGTCTGGGTTCTCTCGCTGATGGCGGTGTGGATGTCGTTAATAGAATAGATGGCCTTCTGCGGGTCGATAATGTTGTAGTAGACCACCGAGGTGATGATAACACTGACATTGTCCCTGGTGAAACATCTCTGAGCGGGGATGTCGCTAATGTTGACCTTGATGTTGACTTTTCTGAGCTTCTCGGACCAAGTGTTAACATAACATAAACCTGGCTCGACCGTTCTCGATAAAGCACCAAAAGTTTGCACCAAACCGACTTCACCCTGTTGCACCTCCTTGTAAGGGTTGGAGCAGAGACAACAGAACACACCACAGCTTCCAAATAATTTGCCTAGATTGGAGATGACATTCTGGTAAGTATTGGGCTCTGGGGTAGGATAAGTTCTGGCAAAGTTCTTCACGACCATTTCTGGCTTGACGTGAGGTTCTTTGACGATAGAATTGTTGAAGGGGTCTGAGTTTTCTTGAGTTTGGTCCATGAGGATTTAATGGTTAAATTGGGGGAATTGGGCCAATTTATAGTTATAATTCCGATATTCGATCATAAGGCTGTATAGAGATTATCTTAATTACGTAATTAAGTTTTAGATTTTACCCGGAGCTCCATTCCAAAAGTGGAAATGTGTGACACATTTACGAACATACTATCGCCTACTACATGACCATGTAACCAATACCACGATAATTTATGATGACTCGGCCAAGAAATAGGCTATGATCGGTGGTAAATTAATCTCAATTAACACCGATATTTTTTACGAACTAAACATGGGGCTGTCACGTCAGGTGCGTGTGCACTGTTAATGCACCAAAACCGTTGCACGTTCATTAACTCCTGCATAATTTTCGAGAATTTTTCGAGCAACAACTAATGGGGTATTTTCTTCCAGCTGACAAGCTTCAAAACTTGAAGCTATACAAGTATTCCTCCGAGGATCATTCGATCATCTCCAAGAAAGTGTTGAAGAAATGGTGGAACACGTTTGTCCAGATTTTCCCGCTTTCGATGGCTCCCAACGTTATAACCTTATTGGGCCTCTTCTGGATTATCGCCAACTTATGCTGTGTTTTTTACTATGATCCGTACCTCAACTCGGACAGCCCCAGATGGTGCTACTTCTTCTACGCCATCGGCTTGTTCATGTACCAGACTTTTGACGGCTGCGACGGCTGCCACGCAAGAAACACCGGCCAATCGGGCCCGCTTGGTGAACTTTTTGATCACTCAATTGACGCCATAAATACCACGTTGGGCGTCATTGTTTTCCTGTCTACGTTGCAGTTTGGCTACGGCAAGTTGTTTTTGTTGGCCCAGTTCGCCTCGGTGTCCAACTTCTATTTGTCGACCTGGGAAGAGTACCATACCTCGACTTTGTTTTTATCCAAATTTTCCGGCCCAGTAGAGGGTATATTGATGATCTGCGGGGTCTACTTGTTCACGGGGATCTTTGGCCCCGGCATCTTCTCCCAGAAGTTGTTCCAGTTCTCCTTATACAATTGCTCCTTGGAGGGAACTTACATTGTAGACGTCAGAACCGCTGCCAGCATCTTGGGATTGTTCTCGTTATACTTCAACATCCAGCAGGCCCTCTCTAACGTCCGCAAGTTCTACAAGAAGAACTCTAGCGACTACAGAGCAAAGGCTCTCCAGGCTTACAAGGGGATTTTACCGTTCTTTTACTATTACTTGTCCATCATCATCTTGGTGTACTGTTTCCCAGAGTTCTTGTATGACCACGGCATAAGCTTGCTTCTTTCCATCGGGTTGTCCATTGCATTCTCAGTCGGCAGAATCATCTTGGCCCACTTGACCTTGCAGGAATTCCCCATGGTGAACTTCCCAATGTTCGTGCCAGTGCTTCAGTTGTTCAGCACGAAATTTCTTATCAGCGTCTACGGCTACGACCGCACCGACGTCATCTGGGCCCTGTCCTGGTTGGCGTTCGGCGTGACGTTAGGAATCCACGCCATGTTCGTCAACGAAATCATCTACGAAATCACCACTTACTTAGACATTCATGCATTATCGATAAAACACAGGAAAGTGAACTAGAGTTTTAGACCCCATTTATATATTATGTACAAGCTACTTCTTTTCTTCAGCGGCGCCAGTAGTCAACACATCTTGGGCTGACTGTTGTAAAGATAATTCCTTCTCCATCTCTTGTAATTGGGTCTCAGCTAATATAGCAAGCGATAATGGAACTCCCAATAATAAAGCAGACGAGGTCACAGCCCACAACAAGTTTCCACCTTTGCTTAAACCGGTGTTGAAAGTTTGCTTGACGGTGGTGGCGGCGTCGGCCAATTGACTTCTGTGTTGTGGAGGAATTATATCTTTCAAAGCAACGATTCTGTCATAAAGGGTCTCATTTTCGGCATCAAAGTCATCTTCGAATTCGCTCTCGGACTCGCTTTCGGAGTCGGTGAAGGTCTTCTCGGTTTTAGTGTTGTTCTGCTCGAACTGTGCGGCAGTAGAGTCGTCAATTTGGGTTAACTTAACCATGGTTGTTGAAAGTGTGAGAATTTTTCATCAAATACATATTGGGTCTTGGACACGACTTTACTCAATAGTACTGGCTACTCTTCAATTGGCGGAGTGTATGCATTATTATTATATGAAATCTACGTCTTCTTCAACGGAGTACCCTGAAAACTCCGTAGACATTTGGTAGCCTAATTTTTCCATTTGGTCGGGGTACTTTCTCATATTGTAGAACTGGATCAACCCTCTTAAACTTATCTCTTGATCGAACGAATTGTTGAAGTCACTTTCGAGATCCTTTCCGCTCAACCAGTTGTCCCTCATGGTCAACTTGCAATTGAGATAAATCATTGAGATCAAATCCATGTTGACCGATTTCCATTTACGCCCTTGATAAGGTATGAGCTTTTTGAGTATTTTGAAGATAGGCTTGTTCAAGTCGGTGTTCGAGTAGTTGGTAGCCAACATTTTGAACAATTCCGAAGGCTTGAGCTCGTTGATAGTTAGAATTCGCTGAGTGTGATTCTTGATAATGATTTTGTTCATAATCGTCAACAAGTTAACCGTAACAAAGCAGAAATTATCGTTGAACTTGTTTATGAGGATGCTGTTTCGTTGGTTATTATCGAGTTTCGACTGAAAGTCGGTGATCTTTTTTCGATTTATAAGC
Source organism: Keqinozyma sinolaborantium (assembly GCA_039762375.1). NCBI lineage: Eukaryota > Fungi > Ascomycota > Pichiomycetes > Serinales > Debaryomycetaceae > Keqinozyma > Keqinozyma sinolaborantium. The sequence goes on along the minus strand of JAQRFW010000004.1, from coordinate 341,112 downwards.
TCAAACTTATGGCCTTCAAATTGCTTGCCTAAACAAACATTGAAGAAATCGTATTGAGGGACTGTGAGCTTGGGGTTCATTAGTCTGTTTTGATAGAGGATTCTCTCGTAGTCACCCTCTTTGTCCTGATTGAAATCCTGGATATTGCCGTTGTTGAAACTTGACGCTAGAAAGTCGGTCACAACCCCAAAGAACTGCTGGTCAAACAATAAGGTAGTCAAATAATAGTACTTGATGATATGGCTGATTTTGAACCATTTGAGCATCAATACTATTATAGCACTACTAGCCTTGGCGGTTATTTCTTTCACATTCATGATTTCCAACTGCATTAAAAGGACTCTATCAACTTGGGCTTTTTTGGAACCATCAACCAAATCCTTATTGTGTTCAAAGAAGGAGTTTTCATTATTGAGTTCCCTTTCGGTGTAGCATAAACTGACATCTACCCGGTTGACATTGATCGCTTCAACAAGAACTTGAAGGAATTTGCTCAATTTGCCGACGTTTGCTTGATAGAACTTTTCAACCCTCATGATTGATTCAATCTCAAGTAACAGCTCTGGGTGTGTTTCCAATAGTTTCTCTTTGCTGTACTCGAACTCGTTTAGCTCGAGTGCAGGCTCCTGGTCGTATTCATTGACGAACCCTCTCTCTTGAATCATGAATTTCTGACGCTCTTGCCACAAGCGCTTGTTGGAATAGCTATCGTAGATACAGTTCTCGAGAATTTCGTTTGCTTCTTGAATAGCGTACGGAACTTCAAACTCGCTTGATTGTGGGTATATGAATGGGGTACCCTGATTTACTTGGTACAGTTTCCGGACCTTTTCTCCACCGCTCATGAAATCAGACGGACTTGAAGATGGCGAAGGAACGGGGGTAGCGATATGAACAGTTTGGGCAGGCAATTGGCTGAGAATGCTATGAGACTTGTTGGGGCGGGGATTGGCCATGTAATTGGACAACGATGAGGATTCGGAGTTTACAGCCATAAAGAGCTGATAGTCTTCGTCTAGTGACGAGGAATTGACTGATTCTCCATCAAGCTCCGCGAGAGCTTTCTTGAATTCTTTGAATTCAAATGCAGACTTGCGCTCCGAGAACAACGGGTACTTATCCATCAAGTCTTCTCTGAAGGTGTAGTAGTCCAAAGGAGAACATGTGAGTTTGCTTTTGGATTCAGTGTGTTTATTCTGAATCTTGTGCAACTCGAGGAGAAAGTCGTCACAGCGCTTCAAGTGCAGAGAATCGCCAAACTCAATGAGGATGAGCTTCCAGACGAGCTGAATGATGTTCCTAGCCCGGCTATGCGGAGTGGGGTTGATTTTCCAGTGCTCGAGTAGCGTAACAAAATCACCAAGAACATCGGCGTCATTTAGGAATGAACGGAGTTCGACATATTGGGGAGTATCAGACAAGTGGAGGAAACTGTTGACGATAAAGTACAACAAAGTGAGGAGCTTGAAGTAAACGGCAGCATTTAAGTACCCTTTATCTTGAATAAGGTTGTTGACCAACTGCCTGAGCACCTGCACCACAGGTTTTAAGACACCCAAGGAGAACAACTCCTTACAGTTATCTCGGATTCTTTCGACCTGGTCGTCCTCGGATCCAGCATGGATATAGTCACCAAATGAATAGTAGATCAACGCATTTAAACTACCATCTAAATCGTCAATTTCCTCGCCAGCAGCATATTTCAGCAATTGATCTCGGCTTTGCTTAATGAGGCTCAAAGTTCTAACTGCATGATCGCCCGAGCTGGTGTGCTGCTCAAGACTTCGAACGAATTCCGAACCCAAATTGGACAATCCTCCGAGAAGGTTCAAGTCATTGTGAGTGAACCATTCGCTGATTTCCTGTCGGAGACTGCCATAGTCTGTATGTTGGTATTGCAAGTAGCTCTGGGTGATTAGAAACTGGTAGTTTAGCCCTCCCTTGTGAGTATCGCCGGTGTCAGCCTCGTCGATTTGGGAGATTTGGTCGGCTCTTTCGTTGAGTTTTTTCTGAAACGTCTCATCAAGAGAACTTTGGTCCAATTCACGCCGGGTCTTTGCATCAGGATGGTCAATGAGCTGGTCCTCGAGCTGATCTATCAGGATTAGCTCTTCTTGCATAGTGACGTGAACGGTGCGAAATCTGTCAGTACCTCAGAGGTATTGAAAGAGGTTTTACAAACGAACTTCGGAATTGTTGCACCGGTCCGTTGTGTGTGAGTGCTGTGCCTTGATATGAGAGTACACCAACTAGGAGCAACCATTGAGGTGACAACGGTTCTCGATGAAACAATTAGGGGAGTCGTCTTTGGATATTCTCCCAATAGCGAGGTCATAGCCATACAGACCTCTCCCGGCGACCAGCTCGAGAGTGCCAACTTTCGAATCGTCAACGCTGCCTTTGTTAAGAAGACTCGAGTGCTTAAAAACACCAAGCCTGTTTTTATCAAGCTCAAGCCTATTTCTGACAAGAAAGTCAAGCATAGGGTCCAACAAGCGGAGTCGCTCTTGGAGATTTCCATGAGCAATCCCGGGGCCTCGGCTGTGGCCCGCAACTTGTTCCGGCATTTTCTTATTTATTTCGATTTTGACCAGGTTAAATGGAAAGGTAACGACATCGAATTGAAGCTGTCTGTGAGGATCTCACGTCCGTACTCTTTGCAAAACGTGAAGGAGGGACGTGATTCCGAGGTCAACGATCTAGCTAGACGAGCTCTCAAGGAGTTCTGGTTGCTGCAAGTGGTTTCCGACAGAGGTGGCTAGGTCCACGCTACATCAATGGAATTACATAGTTTGGTACCTTTGAAAGAAAGCCCCTGGATCCCATCAATATCATCCCACCGCACTGTGAACTGGTTTTCCGGCTCGTGGTAAGAGTTGAACCAAAAATAGCACCTTCTGAACCCGATTCGAATATCGCCGGTGACTTCTAATTTATTGTGGAAGATTAGATTGATTTGGTTGTTTGCAAGTTCCACTCGGCAGTTGCTACCGTCCAACTTACAAACCTCCTTCATTCTAACTCCATTTGCATCTTCTCTCTCTTCATAAGTTTGCACTTTGAACCCCATAGATAATAAACTGGTTGAGTTATTTTTCAAGTACAGCGTAGGTTCTCTGAACACCAAGTTTTGAATCGATCTTGCCAGTTGGTTTGCCTCCTTCTCTTTTATGGCGTTCTTCTTGTCGGCCGTCCCGTGCAAGTAGTTATACCAGTAATTCAAATAGCGGACCTGCGATTTGATAGACACCCCATTGCCTGCCCCGGCTTTCATTCTTTGCTGGGTGTAGAGCTCTATGACTTCTTGAACTGAAGCTTTTTGGCCGCTTTTGTAGCTCTCATATAATAGATATGCACAAGCAATTGTTCCTGACCGGCCCTTTCCAGCTTTACAATGCAAAACTGCCACTCTTTTCTCCTTTTGAGATAAGTATCTATCGATTGATAGGACACTGTCTAGCAAGATCTTAAATGTAGGCGCTTGATGATCTGGAAACGGGATGTACTTGACTTTTCCAAAAACGTCAGAATCATCATACCCTTTCTCTTCACCTCTGAAGTTCCAGATGTGCCAATTGTCGCCATGGTTCATGGTCAACAACATTACAAGATCACCTACAGGATACCTATACAATTTCTTGGTCAATTTGTTGGTGGGTCCCGAACAGACAATGATCTCGGGGGTTATATATGCCAAATCAAAAGCAATGTTCGATTGAGGATCGACAAACTGTTTCTTGGGCAACGCTATGAGTGATCTGAGGAGGGACTTCATCTCAAATCTTCTTGTTTAAGCACACCGTCTGTGTAAAAGCAGTGATTTAAACTCGCACTGATCATCGAGGTTACATTTATAAAAGTATATACAGTGAATGAAACATACGCTACTCGTGATTAAACAGAGCTTCTCATCACCAATTCTTCGATCTTCTTGGTCAAAATTGGGTCGGACTTTATTCTCTTTTGCATCTTAGTGGCTTCAGCAAAAGAAGTAGCTTGTACTTTCTCTTCAATGGTTCTAGCCAAGTTAGAAGATTCTTCGAACAAAGCAATGGCTTCGTCGACTTCTTCCTTTTGCAACTTCAATTGAGCCAATGAGATTCTGGCAAGCTCACTTTGTGGGTCTAAAGCGCAAGCTTCGATCAACAACTGCTCAGCTTCATCGAAATTTTCAGTGGCTTCTCTAGAGAGAACAGAGGCCTTGTTAACCAAAGGTAAGGCACCAACAGAGAAGTTTGGAATAGCCTTCTGCAATCTAGCAGCGTTTTCAAACTGTTTCAAGGCAGCGGTGTTGTCACCACGGTCAGCCAAAACTTCACCATAGTAGTTTGGAATTTCTGGAGCAGTTGGGAACTTCAACTTAGCCTCAGTGAACTTGTCTTCAGCCTCCTTGATTTCACCATTCTTGTAAGTGATACAGGCCAACTGGACATAAGCGTAAACGTTGTTTGGGTTGAATTTCTTAGCCTTCTCGAAGTTTTCTTCGGCCTTCTTTAAGTCACCAGTCAAGTAGTACAATTGACCCAAGTGGTAGTACACATCGGCAGAGTCAGAGTCAAGCTTAAGAGCAGTGTCGAAATCAGCCAAAGCTTCGGCGTAAGAAGTCTTGTCGGCATTGATCAAAGCTCTGATGACGAAAGTTCTTGGTCTTGGTTGTAATAAGATGGCTTGACTAATGTCGATAGCAGCAGAGATAGGGTCATTCTTCAAGAACTTGAATGAAGAAGCGTATTCCAAAGCGATGGTAGCCTTGACAGCATTAGGGGAGTCTGGCTTCAAGCCAACAATGTTGTACCCTTCAACGGCTTCAGCAATCAACTTTTCGGCTTCAGTGTAGTCCTCTGGAGTGTTGTTGTTAATCTTAACGATGGCTTCGTACAAAGCCTTATCAGCACCTTCGGAGTTCTCGTTGATTCCATCTGGGTTGGAATCAGGGTTGAAAGCACAGAAATAGGAACCGATGGTGGATGCAGAAGGTAACTCTAAGACTCTATCTTTCATGTTTTGCTCCACAATCTTAACGGAGTGTTTTTTCAAAACTCTTTCCAAGACTTGTTCGATGGACTTGTTGCTGAAACCACCATAAATAGTTAAAGCAGTAAGATCAAACATGGCGTCAGTGTAGTTTTCCAAGATTTCGTAAGAAGTAGCACGACGGAGAACACACTTGGTGTAGTCTGGCTTCAACTTGATGGCCTCAGTAGTGTCCTTGATGACATTTTCGTGGTCTTCCAAGGCGGCGTAACAAGCGGATCTGTTAGAATAAAATACTGGATCGACCTTTAATTTGAGGGCGGCAGAGTAGAAAGCAATGGCTCTCTCGTACTTCTTATTCTTGAATTCGGCGTTACCGTCTTCCTTCAACTGGAGAGTCCATTCTTCAGTTTCTTTATCGTTAAGTTTGAGGTCTTCAGGAATGGCTGGCAAACCATCGGATCCCACTGGGTAGACCTTTTCAGCAGTGACAGCTGGGGCTGGTGGCTCGGCGTCCTTGGACTTTTTCTTTTTGGACTTTTTCTTCGATTTAGACGGGGAATCGCCGGAACCTGATTCGGCGGTGCCTTGACTAGAATACAAGTAGTAAGCACTTAAAGCCGAAACACCAGCGACCGCCGCGATGGCGATCATGGTTCTGTTGTTTTGAAAGAAGTTGGAACTCTTGCTTAAATCCGACATCGTGCAAAGCAACACTTATTTTCGATTTGTGGAGGATGAAGTGGTTGATGAAATTTTTCACTGGCGAGAGAATTGGACGGTCGCACAATCAAAAAGCGACATTGTCGCGATTGCTAGGTTAGTTCCGACCGGCTCAATAGAACGCCACCGAGCCGCTTTATCGTCTGCTCTCTTGGTACCCTTGATATTGAACTGCATCGTCGTAAGTAGGAAGTGACGAGTAGTTTTCGTCATTTGTTTCGGAATCTTTTTGATCGGAGACCGATTCGGCGGCCCCAGAGTTGTAGACCTGGCTGCCAGTAGATGCTGCGGTTAACTGATCCGAACTGGCTTTACTTGCCTCGAAGCTCGGAGGATGGCCCACGTAATTTTGGCTTTCGTAGTTTGGTCTTCCGTCGGTGCTAGCATTGCCCATTGATTTTCCGCTAAGAACCCGGATATCGTTGTACAACTCTACGTAGCTAGTCTTCAACTTGGCTTCCCGCTCATCGTTGCAGTTAATCAAACTCTCGCTAGAAAACCCGACTCTGATCACCACCACGTAGTTTCTAGCGATATTGCACGTTTCGAACGATGGTATGACGTGTTTGGGCACAGTGCTGTTCCTGAAGTGCTCTGGTGGGATCTCAAGCTCGAACCGGCCAGGAGCACTGTAATTGTCCAGCTTGGGGTGGGAACAGTCTTTCAAATCAAATTGTAAGTTTTCGTAGACATTGCCGCAGAGAGGAACAGTCTCGGTATGATTGGCTCTGTGTATCTCCTTTTCGCCTAGTACCGTAGTGAGTACCGATCCATGCGTGGTGGAGATCAATTGAATACTCAACCGTTGCAAATACACCACCCCAAGGCCGTTGCTGCTTCCATCTTTGGCGGAATAAATCCGGGGGTCCTTGGGTGATACCAAGAACATTCTGAAGGCGGGAATACTCCCTGGGGTGACGGTCGGGGGGTTGGGGAATCTAACTTCGAAAGCAAAAGGCACGTCGGTTCCGCCAGATCTGTTCTGCTTCAGCGCAGACGAGGACGAGAAGTCGAATTTCCTGCTGAAAATTCCCATCCTCCTAGGAAGGAGAGGGGGCTCGTCTCTTCTGGCAGGAAGAGGTGGGGCTTTGTCGTCGAATCCAGAGGGAGAGCCAACTCTGCCTCTAAAAATAATTTCTTTACGAGAAAACATCTGCTTGCCTGGCCCTTGGGGGTCAGGAGAGATATACGGGTCTAAGGGGAGAAAGTAAAAATTCCTGACGTTTCTAAGGTTGGCTTTGAGCATCGAAGACCTTTTGCAAGTCACCTTGACAAAGTAGGAAATGTTAGCAAAGTTGGGCCCTTTGAAGGAAGGCGGCAATTGTTCTTGTACATGATACGACTGTATGTGGTTGGATTCCCGCAGCTGCATCTGGTCTCTGAAATTCGACACTCCGTCTCTCAACGAATTAACACTGTCTCTAATGAAGGCCATATTCATGTTCAGCCCTACTGGGGACACATTGTACATCTTGGGGAACCGTCTGCTTTCATCGGGATCGCACGCAGAATACATGGGGATTTGAAATTCAAATGGATAAGTGTAAGTTCCTGGGGTTAAGGTGAATTCTTTGGCTTGGGAAACTTTTTGGACGTGGTCGGGGGGAAACACCACCAGCGACTTGTACAACAACTTGTGTTCATCGGTGACAAAACGTTCTCTGACTTCCTTACCCCTTTTCGTTTGTCGGGGAACCATGATTTGGGTGGTGGAGATCCCTTCCAACTTGACGGTAATGTTCTTTAACGAAAGCGAATCTTTGACTGTGAGGATAGCCACGCCCGAGATAATGTCATTGCTGGTGAAGGCGTCATCAGACTTGGGCTTGTTGAGTTTCAATTTAACATCACAGGATGGTGCCATTGCTATTCTATAGAATTTGCGATTTTCATCGAAGTGCTGCGGATGGCTGCAAAATCCACGGCTTCGTCAAAATAAATCACTGTCAGCTATCTGAATTAATCGTACATAATTCAATTCTATTTACATTAATCGTCATCACTGTCGGAATCTTCCGACAAGTCCAAGCAAATCCAACCGGGCCATGCCACTTCGTCCCGAAGGATCCCTCTCAATCGGTCTACGAGAAACTTTTCTACTTTGCCAACATTGCGCAACACGTTCTGGTGCACCTCTCCGATATCAGACTCGATGTGGACTTTTTTGATGATGTCTATTCGCTCCTGGGTGTTGGATCCGTTGACATAATCGACAAAATTCACCCCCGAGGTAAACATCGGCGAATTGCCCGACGACGTGTGTTCCGTGGTGGAGAAATAGTCGGACACCTGGTCGGTAATATCACATAAAAATGACACATACACCGATTTCTTCAAGTATGCGATAACCGCAGTAGAGTGGATCTCCAAATTGGTCACATGAAGTTTTATGGGGAGCGAGATGAACCGCGGGCTGGGGTAGTTGACGAGGAGGTCAACCGTGATCTCGATTTCCAAATTCCCGTGGTAGTCAAACTCAACTATTATTTGCAAGTCTGTTTCCAGCTTCTCTGTGGCTTTTTGTTTGGATTTTATGAAATTCCCATTCAGGGCGGGGCCAAGATTAAAGAGATTCGTCGGAGTATCGCTTCTTGTAGGGTTGGGACCGGGGGAGTTTAGGTTCCCGATTCCCAAATTATGGATGTTATAATTATGAAGAAAACCCGCGTGCTTATTGCCCACTATTAACGATAGCGAGTCCAGCGAGTGTCTAGGACGACCAGGAGTAGCAGGGTCGCTTTTGGACGGGAAATCCGCCTTGAGAACTGGGAATTCCGATTTTTCAAACAATCCATTGGTGCTATCTTCTTCATCGCTGGAATACTCATTCTTCATGTAGTCCATGCTCAAATTCCGGAGCCGCTCGTCCACGTCCTTCAAGTCCTCGTCGTAGAATTCGTCGAACGGGTCGCCAACATGTCTGATAGTAATATTGGGCGGAACGGTCCCAAGATCGAATTTTGTCACTGCAAGTCCGTCAATGAACGACGGCAATTCCACGCTCTTGAGCTGCTCATCGAGAAACGCCTGCACCGCATCATTGACAGAGTTGTCTGCCACTAGCTTGTCCCAATTGATGTCGAATGACATCTAATCGCACCTCAAATCACTGAGGTTTACATGCGACATTTCCTCTAAATGCCGCCAGCCCTGTCACCGATGTGGCACTGCTGTTGTTTGCCCGGGGACTGTAAACCAGATCAGCACCGTAGCACCAATAAGGACATTTGGGGCCTTTTCATGTAGTTTCCACGTGATTCAGCCACAGCGGGCTCATGTCTCGAAATTGGTCGAATCTAAGTTATGACTTTTAACATCGACACAGTAGCCGTGATTGGGACTGGGCCCGCGGGCTTGGCTACGTTGTACGAGCTCCTACACACCTCCAACGATGGACTGTCTACGGTCGGCTCTGCAGCCTCCAAAAACTGCAAATTTTCAAAGATAGTTGCTTTCGAACAAAAGGACCAGGCCGGCGGAATCTGGGCACCATCTTTGAAAGAAGCAGATTTACCTATTCCGCCTCAGGACTTGTTGGACACACAGAAGTATAACTCACCAGATACGATTCATCCCAGCCATGTTCTGCCCGAGCAATTAGATGGTGCAACCTTCGAAAACCCAGTAAAAGTCAAACATGACCAGTATGCTAGAGAATTAGAGTGGCGGAGAAGTGGTGTGTTTCAAGACCTTTACACCAATATTCCTACCCGGTTTACTAGATTTTCATATATGGAAAATGATCCAAAGTACATGGACAAGTCCAGAACTATTTTCCCATTCATGTCGAGAGAAGAGTTGTGCACCAGGATCGACAAGTTCATTGAAAGCGAAAACTTGAATCTGCACATCCGTTTCAACTCCAAAGTGCAAAATGTTGTAAAGACACTGGGCGGGAAATGGGAAATCACCATTAAAAAATCAAACGACCAAGACGGAACTGACGAATGGTACAAAGAGGAATTTGACGGTCTTATCATCTCCAACGGGCATTATTCTGTTCCCAACTTTCCTCACATTCCCGGTTTAGCTGAATTCAACTCGAACCATCCTAACGTCTTGATTCACGCAAACTCATATAGAAGCAAAGAAGACTTCAGAGACAAAAAAGTATTGATCGTTGGTGGCAGTATCAGTACCATCAATATCTTGCAGTACATAACTTCTATCGCTTCGGTTACAGTTGCATCTAGAGGTGCACATAAATTATTTCCATGGATTGACAAGGCAATTAGGTCTGAAGGAATCACTCATCGCCCGCATGTCAAACTGATCGACCCTGTCACTGGGTCCGTGACCTTCGTCGATGGTACTACCGACTCGAAATTTGACAAGATAGTTTTCACCACTGGCTACCATTTTCACTTCCCCTTTTTAAACAATGAGTTGGAAGTGGTCAACCCATCCAATGCCAGTAGAGTTTCAGGCCTTTACTACAACACATTTGCGGTCTCAGACCCCACTTTGACTGCTGTAGGTGTCACCTGCTCGACACTCAATTTCCATACGATCGAGGCGAGTGCAGCTGCAATTGCCGGTGTTTGGTCAGGTGCATCCAACTTACCTTCCAAAGAGGAACAAAGAAAATGGGAAGAAGACCAAATAAAGAGCCACGGAAGCTCCACGTCTTTCCATTACTATACTCATAAACAAGTGTTACATGAGTACGTGGAACCAATTCTGAAGTATTTCCCCAAGGGCAGGAAGAGTCCTCTCCACGAAGACGGGAAATATTTGGATGAAATTCAGTTGGGAATCGAAAGCATCGAAAAGATCTTTTACAAAGTCAAGTCAGGTCAGTTATCAATCGCTGACACCCAATATAAGGTTTAGATTAAATATATTTCATCTAGTATCATTATTATTTTCGCTTTCGTCATCAGTTATAATGAAGTCACCACCAAGATCCAAGTTCTTGGATCGGGGTAAGTCGCTGAGTTACAAGTCAGCAGCTTCGAGGTCACCAGGAACACTTGCATAAGAACCGAATTTGCTTCTGAAACGAGTATACATGGCTTTAGGGATATATTTCATGTGGTTGATCACTCTTATTCTGCCCTCTTTACCAACCAACAACCAGAAGATGAAACTAAGAAGCATGACAAAAATCATAATGCCGTACCATCTATGTGGTTCGATATCCCAACTCAGTTCGTTTTCGTAAGCAGTAGTATCTTTCTCGTAATCGAAGTAGGTGTATTTTGCATCGGGGTCTGGCGTCACGTACTCGGGTCTAGCAACAACATCCTTCTTCTCAGAGCCGTAATGGAATACTGGCGATGCCGCGGTGTAGAGAAAGCCGGACCTTTCAACTTGTTGATCTGAAACGTTATTGAACGCTTGTACGTATTCATCATTGGCGTAGAGAAGCGCTCTGCCTAGCGTCCAGGAGAAATCAGCACCATTAACCTTGTCAACGAGCTGTAAGGACTTGAATTTGTCAGGCTTGACAATTTCATCTATTCCAAATCTTGGAAAACCCAATCCCAAATGCAAAAAGTTAAGAATCCAAGACGATTCAAAACAAAGCTTCGATAACTCATCATCAGTTATTTTATCCTTATCCTTCTTTAAACTGTTGAGTTCAAGGAGACCACTGAAAGACTGTCCGCATATTTTGGAAGTTCTGTCATAAATAATTTTGTAGTCATAATCGGATTCAGATTTTGATTTTGATTTTGATTTTTTCCTAATTTGAATGCGACTAGATGCTGATTCGTGTCTTTTTGTTTTGTCATCGGACCCATTGTCATATGCCATGAGTTTCGACAAGGCGTTCCAATATCCACTTACACCAAAAAAATGGTTTACGTCGAAATCGAAGGCAGGAATGAGGTCATTGAGAAGACAAGAGCTGACCTCCGTTCCATCACTAGATTCCTTGCAGTTCTCTGACGTCTCCGAAGGTTGGCCATGTGTGCTATTTTTAATCACAGGGAAGATCGATGTCATGCATAATTTGAAATCTGATGTACCAATGAAATCATACTTATTTTCGTCTACTTGGGTAGTAGACCGGTACCCTTTGGGCATACAAGGGTCTTCTATTGGGGACCGGTAGTAAGAAAATAAACCCGAAGGGGAGGAATCAGAGGCTGCAACCAACGAAGCCTGATACTTGTTGTAAGCCTGAGACATCCCAAACCCAAGAAAGGAGTCAGAGTATACGTCAAAAGTCAATGCTGCAGGAGGTGCATATCCCAGACCTAAATCGCCTTGCATATTTTTCGGAACTTCTGCAAGTTTAATCCTGTATAGGTTATTAGAGTGCTCTTCTATTTCTGTCGAATTGGGTTGAAATACCACCTGGGTTGATGCACCTCCCATATCGAGTAATCCGTAAGTAGTATGGTTCTTTCCATGCTGATGGTTAGTGGAATCATCGAAAGTCCCCACCATGTAGTTAATTGCAAGCCAACCATATAGCCCTTCTACATCACCCTCGATGACATTGATATGCGACTCACAGTCAGGGAGAAAGAAGTCCGAATTGGACGTCAAGTACTTGCATACAGTATCAAGCATTTTGTGCTGTTCTGTTGGCGTCAACAATCTCATTCCTGCGGTTGAATGAAGAAAAATGGGAGTTCTGTAATGCTGGGATTTCGGTACCACCTGGCTGGCTAGCTTGAGAAGCTCTCTTAAGTGGTGCTTGCCGATTTTCTGCGGGCTGTTGTTGAAGGAGGAAATCCCCGGTGTCACCTTGGCCTTCCATTTTTTAAGATTGTTGATCTGAGGCAATTTGAAGGTGGGTTTTTTGTCAGCGGTATCTTTGTTTTTATCGCCATCCTCATCATCGGAGTCCGAGTCCGACCCGTCGTCATCCCTTGTGAACCGCCTGATCAACTTCAAATCTTTTTGCTTGATGCCTTGGCTCAAATCAATACCTTTCGATAAAGCCCCGGCCGGATTGAGCCAATTGTAGATGTAGACACGAGATCCTTTAGAACCCGAATCAATAATAACAATGTAATCATAGGGAACTCCTTCTTTGGAAGTGAGTGGGCCTGGCCCGACGAGCGACTTGACCTTTTTAGACATGACAGGTGTTAGAAATATCGCGTGCTGAGGGTAAAACCTACAAAAAGTCAATGCAATCGTAACACTAAAACCTAACTACATTAATATACATTTTTCCTGAGACTTGATTTCTGGGTTCTGAATCGATTCTATCTCATCGAGCAAGTTTTCGAAGGATTTGTTCACATTTAAATTATCTTTGACCGATGTTTCCAAAAATTTACAGTTGAATTTTTTAGCAAGAGCCTCCCCTTCGGCGGTTTCCACCTGCCGCTGGAAATTCAAGTCGGATTTGTTCCCCACCAATACCATGAGGATATTGTCTGTTCCAATAGCCGTTAAAATCTTGTCCCTGATGATCTCGATGACCTCAAATGATTGCCGTGAAGTAACCGAATATACCAACAAATATCCATGGATGCCAATAAGATGCTTTTCATTTATCATCGAGAACTCATCCTGGCCGGCGGTGTCCAAAATTTCGATCTCGTACTCCTGATTCTTGTAGATGATACTCTTGTTAAACTGATTCTCGATCGTGGGGTAATAGCTTTCAACAAAGTAGTCCTCTACGAACCTCACGATCATAGACGACTTGCCCACACTCCTGGACCCCACCACAGCGAACTTTCTTGCCTTCGCCATCCTTGACCGATCGTGTAAATGTTAGTTCAGTAAACGAAAGTGCTTAAATTGAGCAGATGATTAAAGTAACAATAAACGGAACAAATTTTATGGATTATTCGCTGTGAACGACTGTTGGTGAGATTTGCTGTTTGCTCACTTTAGCCAATTCTTAATGTCATACACAGCTATTGTATCAAGAGGGTCCATTCAAACAAGTAAAAGTCCACCTGTAGAAGGAGGTGGTTGATCCAGAAACATGTTGTAGACGAGCTCTTGGTTACTACGCTTTATATTACATGCATGCTGCATCCGAGAAAACTTACTTCTCAGTAAATAGTAACACGGTCGATTCAAATGGAAGGGGCCACGACTATTGTTGTAACTTGATCGAACAGATATCGTATATTGCTTAAGTTTCCCTGCTGTTGTGAAATTTGGTGCACCAAATCCATTTCATCATCATGAACCGTGCCTGGCTGTAGGGATGGTAGTTCCAGTTCTAGTCGACGCTATAGTTCTCGCTAATCCACTGCAAATATCTTTGTGAGCTTTGTCCCACAGTTTAGTTATTTGGTAGAGGACACCATGGCACTATTTAACAATTCTATTGTATTCCAATTAATTGGCTGAGAATTTAATTCGAACGCCACGGTAAGGGTCAAACCTGTTTGTACTACGTTTACGGAAATTGGATATCCCTTCCAAGCAGGTGCATGAAACACTAGATGGTTATCTGGCCTTCTTACTGTAAAAGCAAAACATCTGCATTAGAAATTTCTTTTTCATCTCGCTTACAATAAAAAAAAACTAAAAAAGGTTCTTAGGTCTTTGCGAAGCTCTAATTTATCAAGGATTTAGCAGCCAGATGGTATTAATATTTTGTGATACTTAATCATGACGAGACAATCCGCTTTAGTATCAGCACTTTGAAAACCAAAACAGGGGTCACGGCGGAATTTCTAATCGTTCAATTATTTTTTCGCTTGTAAATAAGAGTAACGTCCAAGAACGGCATCTTAACAGCCCATCGTACAGCTGAATTACAAAATTTTTCAGGGAGGTTTTCCGTTAATAATGAAATTCATTTCAATCACGTATTTATATACAGGACCACATGACGTATCAGGTAATTGGCCAGTGGATTCAGTATTATCTCTAGTTAGGCCTTCCAACAATGAAGGGAGTTGAAATTCCACGTAAAATGTTGAAGCATTGGTGACTGATATAAATACCTTGAATTGCATCTTAAGCGATCAAAACATGAAAATTTATACCGTCCTAGTGTTTTTGGCAGCCGCTCTTGCTCTTGACCCATTGGCAGCTCCTGTGTACTCTAGATACACCAATAACACCTTGAGTTGTGGATTCGGTGGTTCTTGTGACAGCAAACCAACTAAGACCAACAGTTTCTATAGTAACGATGCTGAAGCTACTACTACCTCTACCTTTATTCACCACATAACCAAGACTGTTACTTGTGAAGAATGTAAGGTTCGTGAAACTATTACTCAAACCGGTCAAGGTGGTAACGTTATTATTATTTCCGTCCCACCTAATGAAAAAGAACAACAAACCTCTACCATCACCAACTTTGTCACCAAGACTGTTGCTTGTCAAAAATGTGAAGCCGTTGAGACTGCTACTATCACTGGATCCGACTGTTACACCGTTATCATCTCTGTGCCTACTGACTCTGTTGATGAAAACGGCTCTGGTGAAGGTTCTAACCCAGGCTCTGGTTCTAACGAAGGCTCTAACCCAGGCTCTGAATCTGGTGAAGGCTCCAACCCAGGTTCTGGCTCTAACGATGGATCCAACCCAGGCTCTGAATCTGGTGAAGGTTCCAACCCAGGATCTGGATCAAACCCAGGCTCTGAAGGTGGTGAAGGTTCTAACCCAGGTTCTGGTGCTAACCCAGGCTCTGAAGGTGGTGAAGGTTCTAACCCAGGCTCTGGTTCTAACCCAGGTGCTGAAGGTGGTGAAGGCTCTAACCCAGGTGCTGGATCTAACCCAGCTGGTGATGCCACTACTCCTGCTGCTGAAGGTGGTGCTGCTCCAACTTCTGCTGCTCAAGTGTCGAGTATTGTTATCCCAGGAGGTTCGAGTATTTCTGAATACGATGGTGGTGCTACTGTCGCTTCTGCTTCTTTCCTCCTCCTCGTTATTTCCTTCTTGTCAAGTGCTGTACTTTAGATGTTTAGACTGTTTTCGTAATAAATTGAATAGAAATGAGGCTGCACTAGTAAACATAACGATTCACACTACATAACTACTTAGTAGTTAGCCCAATCCATGACTTTCAAACTCATGACAACGATAAGAATTGTGGTTGGTAAAGTTAAAATCACGTAACCCCAAAATAAGACACCGGACATTTCCTTCTGGTAAATGCCATTTAATTGGGTAATCTGACTCAATTGAATAGCTGGTGGACTAGCAGTCAAGATGAATGCCACTAGAAGGAAGATAGGATCATCCAAGATACTAATCTTTAGGTACCTGACTGAGAGGGCGATTAACGGTAACAAGAAAATAGAAGGAATTATCATTCTCGATAACAAAGATCCAATGACTATTTTTTTGTAATGTTTTGACGACGGTGGGATGTCTGTTGAGGGGTATAAGTTTGAACCTAACACAATCAAAATCAAAGGAATGGACACCGAAGCCAATTGTTTGATAGATTCAGTAACTGTACTACCGACAAACGACGTCTGATCGCCAAAAAAGAAATTCCGCAAGGCAGGGACAGATGCAACGAGGATTGAAATTAACATGGCATATAATGGTGGGTTCATAAATTGTAAAAACACCTTGATGGGTTTTGATAAAGTTGAATGCCAAGTAGCACCAACTTTATAATCCGAAGAATCAGTGTCATCAACTTCTTGTTCTGTGGTAACAATATAGTTGGTGCTATTCAACTGAGCTGTCAACAACGCCGACGCTTCATTGATAGTTGATTCTTCATCATTAGCTTTATAAGTATCATAAGTCGTAAGTTCTTGAGGAGTTCTTCTACGCAAAAGAGTATTGAACCCCCAGGACCACCGTAAAATCTGGCCCAATTGTTGGAAGATTAACAAATATAGCATACCTCGTGACGCCACCTGATCGTCGTCGTCATTTTCCAATTGGTCCCAATATAAATTGGGCAATGAGTATGCTAATGCTAAGGTGAGAGACACCGGTAATGAGTTGGAGTTACCAAACACCGCCATGGCGGTTACGAAGTCGGTTTCGGGGTCATTTAAATTTAAAATGTAGCCCATGAATAATGCACTGAGGTAAGAGATTCCAGTGGAAACAGCAAAAAAAATAGGGATAATCAACACATCCACCATTTTCTCCAAGCTAAGAGAAGGCGCAAGCTTGGTGAAGACCAAACAAGGAGTAAACAAGTCGACATTCAACGAGGAGATAACTTTTTGGCCATTTGTATTTAAAAGACCTGATCTGGCAGCACAAAATCCGGCAAAGCAAATTAATACCACCTGTAAAACTGCCTCAAAAGTAATTTGAGAGATCTGTTGATACGATAGCACTCCTGCCGCTGCATGCACAGACTTTAGGACAACATTTTCACTGAATTGTAGCGGAGATAGAAACATAAATCGATAAGAAACCGAAAAATTATTAAGTCTCGCGACAGCGCCACATTTTATGGTTGTGACCTAGCACGATGTGTTGCAAATTACAGATAAGCACACGTGCTAGGCTCAAAAATATTTTGTGATAGATAAGGTTTTCGGGTCGCGACATTATGACCGGATAAAGTCGCATGTCGCTAACCATCGCGATCGTTATTGTTTACAAAACATCATGCTCTCGGATGTCTCTGTCTCCGACACCAGTCGGGACGATATGGACCACGCATCCACGCCCGTCAACTCGTCGTTTTTGTCGCCGATTCGCAAGTTTGACAACTTGAAGCTCGACGAGTCGTCCGACGTGGGTGAGCACACCCTCGAGTCCGACATCGACCTAGTGTCCCGTCCAGTATTTGTCAAGCGCAAGCGCATGGACACGTCGGACGTCGACATGATCACACCGCGTGACTCCAACACCAGCAGCTTCAGCCACTCCGAGTCCACGCCGTGCCCCATACCTGCCAAAAAGAAGCTCCGATTTAAAGACGATACGCCGGTGAAACGGCTTCTAGACTTGACTCACAGCGTGCGGACCACTATAGATGCAGTGGATTTGCAGTTGCCACAGCACAGCAGCGATGACGACTGGGAAGAGGTCGATATTCAAGTGCAGCAGTCAACCCCCATTTCACAGTCGACTCCCGCCAACTCCAGGCCGCCTCTGCCACCTCAGCAGATGTCCACACCGTACGAAACGCCGACGGTGCGATCGCGGTATCACGCGCGGCAGTACGAGGCTGTGGCGCAGACCCCGGAGGCTCCACCCATGGCCTCTGATGGCGACGATGACCATGTAGGGGACCAGCGGATCGACGACCCGTACCTTAACGAGCCGTCGGATGAGGAGGACAACAGTCTCCGGGACATCTACGATAACGACAAGCACCGGCTCCCGTTGCTCACGATTCCGCCGCCATATGACATTTTACCGGCCATCACGGTCGAAAACCTCCATGCATTCTACACCGAGATCAAACGGGACGACGAGCTGCTTGTGGCGCTTCTCAAGCGCGAGCGCGTGCGGTGGCACCCGGACAAGTGGGTGGGCAACAACAATGTAGATAAAGACGTTGTGCAGGCCATTGCAATGGCCGTTAATGGACTTATAAGCAGATACGATTACGACTAACGATTAATATACATTACTTTACATCATGTATCGGCAGGGGTGGTTTCCTTTTCTTCTTTGTCTTCGTCCTCCTCGTCCTCGTCCTCAATGTCAATTTCCACATCTTCGGTCTTGTCGTTGACGGTATCGACGTCTTCGTCATCCCCCTCTTCTTCGTCGTCCTCAGCGGCGTCTTCCTCCTCATCATCCTCCTCTTCCTCCGCATCCTCCTCGTCGTCTATGGCCTGTTCTGGCGGATAGTCGTCGGCGTTGGTGTCGTTGTCCCAGACGATGTTGAATCTGGTGACACGAGGCTTCTCTGCCAATATGTTACGGGCCACGCGGTCCACCTGGACCTTTGCTGGCGGGTTCTCCCGCATTTCCTCGGTGTCGTACTCATTATTCACGTAGTAGCCCACCCGGACAAATTCTCTGTCAGCGTAGGAGCAGCTGAGCAAAATGACGGTGACACTGACAAGCTCGCTGGCTGGAATGAGCTCCGGCGAGGGCGGGTCCGCCTGGAACAAGAACTTGTTGACGCCCACGGGCACGGGCCCCACCAAAATCAGGTCGAGCTCTTGGTCGTGGTCAAGCGATCTCGACAGCCCGACGTACGTGAGCTTCCACTCCAAATCCTCTTTTAGCGGCTCGAGGCACTCGAAGGTGATCTCGAACTCGTACGGGTCGGTGAACCGGGCAGGGTTGTTGAGCACCTGGATCCCTAGAAGCGATACAATAGACATGGTTGTTCGCGTCAAACGCGCTGGCCCAATAATATAGGCGAGCACGCCATTTGCTCAAACTATTGGGGGTCTACGACCGTGACACGGCGGTCACGTCTAGTCTACAGCGAGCCGTCACGTCGGCGGTCGGCAATTTTCCCAAGCCTTTTGGCCTGTCCTAGAGGTTTTGACCCCATCGCACGACCCGCGATCCAACAGCTACTTCTACATGGCTGCTCCTCATGAACCTCTCGACCCGCTAGACCGCGAGTTGGACGAGGCCCTCGCCGCCTCCGACAGCGACCTCTCGAAGGTGTACTACCGGTACCAGGAAGAGTTCTTCCAAAAGCACCACCAGTCGCTCCAGTTGGCCATGACGGAGCGCAACCAGCGCCAGCTCCTCCACTACTTCACCCGCCGCAACAACGCCCTCCTCGACGCCTTGGACTTGGCCGAGTGCCCCGCCGCCGACTCGCAGCCTGGGCCCGTGGCCACCGAGCGGCTCCGCAATGTGGCGGCCATGAATCCCAACCTCGCGCCGACGTTGAAACCGTTGCTCGAAAATATCGGCGTGGACGGCTTGCCGACGCTCGACGGCGTCAAGTTCTCCAACTCCTTGAAAATCAACATGCTCTTAGGCGAGTCGGTGTCGGAGCTCGAGGTGGACGACCTTTTGGCGGTGGAGAAGAACCCGCAAGACATAGAGTTCTGGCTCCGCCGCAACCAGCCGAACCTCGTGTTGTCGCGGTTCAAGCCTATTGAGTTCAAGAACAACAAAATCATAAAGCAGGACTCCAATTTGGATAACTTGAACAACAATTTTAACGTCCACACCAACCACACCGCTAATAAGAGAAGAAAGAAATAGACTGTTACATTATCATGGCATTAACTATGTTATTTACGTTTTTTGAGTATAGCATCGAAAATGCTTCTATCATCAATGAATAAATTGAAAATGAAGTTTCGCTTCGTGTAGCTGAAGTGGGAGTTATCGACGATTCGGATCACTGCAAGAAAGAGGTCCACATCCGAGAAGCATTCCGACGACTTCTTGATTGTGAGAAGGTCCTTCCTGCTGGACTTTTCCACCCTAGACAAGAACGACGAGAAATTGTTGATAAGATTAATGATTTCAACTTGGTCGTTCGTCAAGCCCGGCAAAAGACTGCTTGTACTCCAGGGAGTAGTGCTATTGTTTGAGGACTCTTCAGCGACCTCAAACATCGAAAGGTCCAAGTCCTTAGGGTAACAGAAATTCTTACTTCGGTCTCTCCGATCAACAACGGTTATCCACCCCAATTCATCTAAAATCTCAATGCCATCGTTGTTCATGGCAGCATTGCTCAATTGGAAAAACGCTACTCCTCTCAATGACCACACATTGCTGTTTTGCCAAATATCTATAAGCATACTGAATATATTCGCTTCTGTCAAATTGACAGAGTCAAATAGTTTAATTCCAAATTTGGATGCAAAAATTATCCCAATAGTCCATAAGTCCTGCTTAAGAGTCTTGAGTAATACCCGGTGGTCATTATTGTTGAGCGAGCCTGAATTCACCTCCAGATAGTTTTGACGGATTCTGACTAAAAGGTTGTTCAAGAAATTAGAACTCAAGTTGAAATTCTGGAAATAGTTCAAGCCTTCCTGCGACTCCAACATGCTGGCGAGGAAAAAATCGTAGTGCGAGACCTTGGTGGGTCTAACAACATACGGATAAAATCTATTGATGAGGTCCCCTTCCAAGTGTTTTAGCATTTCGAAACTTGGTTGCAAATCCTGCCAGTTCTTGAAATTTAACTCGATGTAATCAAACTTGTTCAAATATCTGAACCCGTTAGATGTCTTTAAAAGATTCAATAACAACTTCTCACCAGCAATATGCTTGAGAAGAATATTGATTGGAGGATTATATCCAATTAATCTGTTGATGAAATCTTCATCCTCATACCTGTGAATTAAGTAGTAGGAATACAACATTTCGATCATTTTATCCGCTATTGGCTCCTGGTAGATATTGTCCATCACAAGCTTAACAGCAAATTGCTCATCTTCCATAAATAGTGGCGGAACAACCGTACTGACCACCTTTGCTTGTAGCTTTTTATTGCAGACACTCAATAGCTTTCTCAACAAGTTTCTAAACTTAGTGTTTGGGACCTTATAACTGACGTAAGAGAACAATGTTACCAAAAGGTAGTTATTGGACTCATTGTCGGCACTATTTTCAATAATATTACTGAACAACTGGAAAAATTGCCATTGGTGCAAGAGCCCAAGCCCATTCTTCGTCTCACTTAATTTACCCACAAATTTCAAATAGCCGATACTCATGGTGGTTGTGAGACGATTCTCGTTCAAGATCTGATCCTGCGCCGTGATGCCACTGTATTTGTCGACTTGAGCAAATATTTCACACATCTGGAGAAGAATCTTATTCCGGAAGAAATACTTCAACCCTGCCGAATAAGTGGAGAATACCTCAAACAAGTTAACACCCACCTGGATGATCTTCTTAAAATTCCTGTTCTTGGTAGATATGTTACAAAACCTGAATTTGAAGGGACGGTAAAAACTTAATAGTCTTTTGAAAAACTTTGGTTGTCGTTCAAGCAATTCGTTGAATCGTTTTTCCGATTTAAAGGGGCCCTGAAACACCCTCAATATAAGCGTCCAGTTCCAGTCATTGAATTCTTTGATGGTCAAGACCTTGGTGTTGTTGATCATAGCTTTAAGCTCCAAGTCGTCCATGAAGGTGAATTCATTGGATAAATGCTTAATTGAGGCCTTGACGTTACTCCATTTTTTGTTCTGGTAGTCAAGGGTCGAGGTATGGAGGGAAATGTTCTCAATTTTGATGAGGGACCCCAAGCTTATCGTCTGCGGCAAATTGAGATTGAAATCTGGCGGTAAAAATATCTTTGCATGCCGATATAGATTAGACGCCAATAAAATCGCCTTATCGGAGTTTGTGGGGTTCTCTTTCACCACGGTGGTGAGGACTTCGAATAAATCAAGCTTGATGAGAATAAATGCAAGCAAACCTCTATAATGGTTTGCATAGTGGTTGAAAAAATTATCGGATTCGTGAACTTCTCCACTCGAGTAATTGAATTTGAGCTTATCTTGATCGGATGCGGCTTCAATAAGTTTCCCAAAAGAGGAGCTCCGGAGCCACGGCAAAATCCGAATTCCTAGGAGATCCAAAAACGTATCGAGAATGTAGTCCCGAATTTTGGGGTTGGATTTCCGGAGATTTTGAATTAGGTCGCCCAAAAGCTTGAATCTATTTTTGGACAAGTAGACCAACCCGCTCCAATTCTTGAAGAGGACCGTTAGTATAAAACACGTTTTCTGGAGTTTGAAGTGTGGGAGCTTCTTGTAGTCTTGATCGAATATGGAAATCAAACTGTTCAAACTGTAGTTAGTTTTAAGAAACATGGACGACGGCCATTGATTCGAGCATTCGAGCAAGTTGATGATGACCATCAAGCTGTTGGCGCAATGCGAGACGGTGCCGTCCTGGAGCAAGTTTACAAAAAGAGTAAAGCCCTTGGCATGGTGAATAAGTTTGGGGTTCTTCAAAGCCACTTCTAGCACGAGTTGAATGGCAAAGTCCCGAATGTCTTCCGGGAACCGCTCTTCCTCGAAGTCGATGATGCACATGACCGCCTTGACGACGCCAATGGAGAGGTAGCTGGACCCGTTGTCGACGGTCAAAAACCGGTATACCAACTTGAGGGCCTCGCTCTTCTCCACGAACGAATTGTGGGTCGAAAGACTAACAATTAGGATGATAAGAAGCTTGTTCTGGGTGAGAATGTAGAGGGAGTCCTCGGACGCCACGCTGTAGCGAAGAATGCGGAACCAGAGCGCCCTTACCTCGGTGACCGGAGCGGCCATCATGAATTGGGTCCGATTGATCAAATTCTGGAGCACCAAGTCCTGGCGCAAGTCCGGGTAGTCGGCCAAGAGCAGCGCGATCTGGTTACCGACGCGGAGCACCTCGAACGGATCGTCGTGGTACTGAGGAATCTGCTGGAGAAGCTCGGTGAGCTTCCATGAGGGCCCGCCTAAATACGAATCGAGCGGGTCCATGGAATCGGTATCGGGCACAAGGGTGCCTGAGGTGTGGGAGTCGTCATCCTGCACGCTATTGATGGAGACGGCCCGTATTCGATTGGCATGGGACATGTTGCGTACCAGATCGAGCAGTAGGACATGTGACCGCGCTCAGGTGATGCATTTCATGTTACACCTCACAATGGTGTGGCCACGTCGAAGTCCGACCCCTCCTAACCCGCTAGCTGAGGGGGCGCCCAACACTGGAAAAGCTGACAGCGACGGCCAAACTACGGACCAAGCTCAGCACCGTGGCCATTACGTAGCGTAGGACCCCCCGGATTAAACTACGTATGACGTGGGGGGTGCAGCCAATGAAAAACCGCTCACATAATTTGTCTATTACCTAATCGAGTGGCCGCCCTTAAAGTTTGTGTCACACACATGACTATCGAGAACGACATTTCGGGTATTTTTATAAACCTCCTTATCCGCTCCAGATATTGATGATAACCAGTTGTTGAGCAAAAAATATGACCCAAGTCACTCGAAGAAGACTATCGCTATTCCTGTTCGGATCCAACTCGTCCAACTTGTCCAAGGACAAGGACGAAGACGATAAGGCCCAAATCTCTCGACAAAATACCGTCGGGTCCAAATTATCCATATCGACGTCGCCCAATTTGAAGGCCCCATCCATGCCCTCGCCCGACGCCGCGTCCCCACACCAGTCCAACGCTGACTTGGACATCTTCGAGCGCTCGGTCCAGGACCAGCTCCCATTGGAGCCGCCCAAAAAACTCAAGCTGAAACCTGGCCGGAGTTCGTCGCTTTCTTTGTCGTCACAGTTCAAGAGCGAGGACTGTATCCCGGCGGCATTGGACGCCACCACGTCGTTGCTCACTGACAACACCGCCAACTTGGACGACGTGGAGATGGTTTTCCCGTCTCGACGCAACTCGAGTGTTCTTGGCCTCAACATGGCCTTGGGACGCCAATTCACCCCATCCCGTAAAAATTCAGTCTATTCGATGAGCCAGTTGCACTCCCCCCAGTCATCGGCGCCCATCCCCATGTCGCAGACCCAATCGCAGGGGTTCCCAATCTCGCCCACATCCCCACCAAAATTGACGTCGTCGAAATCACTGATTTCTTTTTACTCCTACGCAGACATGATAAGTAACGAAGAACTTGGCAGAAAGCCCTCGTTCAAACAACTGTACTCTCAAGGCATCGTTCCTACTTTGCGCAAAAACTCTACTGCATCCTCACTTAAAAGTGGTTCCAACCAACCTCATAAAGATTCGACCACATCACCTCGTAATAAGTTTAACTCTAACTTGAACAAATTTTTGATCAGTCCGGAGTCTTCCGACCTGGAAGATGAACTCAGAAAAATCCCGCAAGAGATAGAAGAAGAACCTTACGTGTGTACGTCTATGAGTGACTGTTTGAGACAAACCACCGACGAAATTAATAGCAATTAGTGTGTATTTTAGTGTTAATTAGTGTGTAAATGAGAGTATTATGGTTTGGCATGGTAGTTTCATGATCGGCGATGTCGTGCTCCGACATCTCCCACTTCGGCTTATCTTTGGTGCCATTGCAATTTGTTACATGCTGGAATAACTGTATCTTTTTCGCCCACTACAGTAATTTTCATCTTTAGCTTATCTTGCTCAATTGTTACCATTTTTGAGCTTTGGTCTGTTAGCCATTTAAGGTTTAATTGTGTTTACATGGTCATGGTTGCTCATTAATCTTATTTATTCTTGTATATAGTTCTATGCTGGTCATCTGGGTTATGGCGAAAATCGTCATTGCTAACATTCTGTAATTGTAGACTTACAAGTAATTCTTTCTGTTTGCTGTTCTGATGAACCTTCTAGATTGCCACTCCACTTCACTGTCCTTGTTGTCAATTAATCCGAGCTTGATCTCGAATAACTTCATTTCGAATCTTGGTCCAACTTCACTCAATTCTACCGAGTCCTTGGTCCGTATGTACACATGATGCCTCACAGATATAAAGTCGCCGTTGTTGACAAACGTTATCACTCTCGATGAGTCCTTCTTCACGCCAGGTGGAAATAAGTGTTTAAGAATCTTCACCACTCTTTCTCCCAACTTCGTAGTGAACCCTTCGAAAATCAAGTGGGGGTAGCTCTCGGACACATTGCCAATATTGGGCAAGTCATGTCTCAACTTGACGTTATGTAAAGTGAACATTGCTGTAGGTCCATGGGGAAGATGTGACACGGTTAATGACGTAGGAATACCTCTGTGTTCATGCAAAACGATCATGTCGTTGATGCCGGCCTTCTTGCACGAGTCGACTAACTCGGGAACAATATAACTACCTCTGTTGAGTTTCAAACTGTTAGGAAACATTAATTTGATTTCTTTACTGAACTGGAGAAGTTTCACACTGGGGCTTCTGGAAGTAGTGATGATGACTCTTGGTTCGACAATACCACTGGTGGCAGAGTATTCGTCGTCGATCTCCAACTGTTCACTCTGGTCGTATATGAAATCTTTCTGGAGTTCTGCGTCTTCACTTAATTCTTTGCTTAATGGTTTTCCCGAAGCCAAAGCCGCTTTAAGCTGCTGACGCTTCTCTGTGAGCTTCGACTCTTGAAGCTCGATGGCTTTGCGGTACAAGTACTCCCTTCTTTCACGAGCCTGTTTTCTAATCATTGGTCGATGAGATGGGTTGAAAAATTATGTGCGATTATGAGATGAGCTCCTACAGTATTATCGTGTGAAATATAAATAGTATGCTATTATGCCATGGTGCTATCCCTTCTCCTTAAGAGATTTTCCCCCCTTCTCGTGATGGCACGGAAAAGGTCCAGACCTGACGCTTGGGTGTTTGATCTGTCAATTGTAGACTGTCGTCTCAAGGCATGAGTTTCTTGTAACTTGTCCTTTTTATGCATGGCATCACTTGGTAACATGATAGCTCTGTCCAACGAGTAGGGCAAACCTCTATGTCTGCCTCTGATCATTGTAGCTATGATAACCAATTTGCTAATCGTTGAAAACTGTCCTGAGAATGACGCATTGCCTTTAGAGTAACCAAGGGAAAGCCCCACAGTACCGTATGCACTGACCACTTCAAACAACACGGCGAATGGAGTGAACCGAAGGTCATCCTTGTCCAAGCGTGACCCTTCAGCAATGCAAATAATGAACACCGCTAAAAAGATAAACCACAAGTCGAACGACAACTGATTCCTCAAGTGATTACCGATGAAATTCTGGGGGTTCTTCTCATTATCAGATTCATCTTCCTTGTTGTCCCTGAGATATACACCCAATGACTGCTCTTCGTAAACGTTCGTTCTTCTGATGGAAATGGCAATGGGAAGAACAGAAATATACATCATGATCAAGTAACTAACTTGAACAGCGACATGTAACTCACTCAAGTCCACCACAGCCAACCCAGCAGTTCTGGTACTGACAGCCTGGAAAATACCGCACATCACTCTGTATCCAACAGGGATGTCCTTGATATAATTATTGTTAATATCGAGAATGATGAAAAAGATCAAATCCACCGAGTTCAAGATAATCAACACAAGTAGCAACCACCACGTTGGTCCCGATGGAAACAAAAGTGTAAAACATCTTCTTGGATGATCCAACAAGAACCCCAAACTCTCCTTATACAACGACAAAGGTTTTGCAAATTTGAACAAGACCCAGATAATGAACCGGAGAAGAACAGGAAAACCAGTGTTCCCGATGACAATCAAGATCGCCTCCCAGATCATCACATACAACGACCTGTTAAAGGAAATCATCGAGTTTGGTGTCAACGTGAACCCGACATCGTTGAACGAGCTCAGAGCAGCGAAAAATGCCCACCAGGTGGGTGAAACACCCGCTTCTCTGACTATACTGATGTAGTGAGGTTTAGCCAAAATCCAGCCCAAATGAGCAATGGCTCCAAAGAGGTGGAACAAAAGATAGTACAGACAGATGATTTTGATTAACGTCTTAACTGCTCTGTATTCAACACCACCCAACTCCTCTTTCTGCTCATCAGTCAAATCAACAAACGTAGAGTTACGACCAACTGTTGGGTCCCACGACAAATAATTCGTGCTCATGTGTCTGGAAAGAGTTCGAGAACCTAAGGATTCTTCATCAGTCATTTGATTTCCACTGGTGAAGCTTCTGCTGAGCCGTGACTTCAAGCGACTCATAGGCCGATTGGTGAATAGAGTAGACCTGGAAGAAGGTGAACCGTAGTCGGTGACATCCAACGTGTTAGCTCTTTTGACATTCTTATGCCCAGAATTGGGCTGACTGGATGGAGTTACATTGGATGTAGCCTTGCGAATTTCAGTTTCTTCATCTTCCGCATCTATGTCTTCATCAGAGCCATCATGACTTGCGGCCAGCAATTCCGTCGCATCCATGTTATCGTCCAACTCTGAGTCGATGGAATCATTTTCATCTTCATCGTCTCTCAGAGTATCAGCACCTCTCAAATAACCCCTTTGCTTGAAATGACTGGAGAGTCTCCGACGCCGCTGATTCTTTCTTGCGTGTGAAGGCTTGGTTAATCCAGCAAACAGGATTTGGTTGGGCTTTTTCGTGTAAATAGGGCCATACTCTTCCATTTCAATCTCATTTGGAGCTTTGATGATCAACACTTCATCATCATCGTTCTCTACAACAGGTGGGTTGACATTACGCATCATAGCAATAGAACGAGACATCTCAGCAGGATTGAAGTCCGACTTTCTTCTCCTAGGATGAGGCAAGTCAGTGAATTTGATTCCTTGATCCACAGTAGGAGAGTCCTCCACATCTTTTTCAGACTCTTTGTCCAAATACGTGGAGTCGGATGTGTGAGGCGATGAGTCTACTGGGATAATGATCCGAGGTCCAGACGGGCCCAGCACAATAGAGTCAATATTATTGAGAGGCTGCCCACGTTGCTCGAAGCCAAGACCTTGATTATTGACAGTATTGAGTCTGGTTGGGTCTTCGGAAAGAGTTGGGTTTAAGGTTGCTGACCGTCTCATTTTGAAGTTTAACTTTGACGACTCTTTGATATTATCAAAGTATCTCTCAAACCAGTATAATCTTAGGAAAAGCACAAACCCATGGATGAAGATAGGAGTAGTGAAAAAACTCGAGGTGTAGAGGACAATCTGCTGGTACAAGTAAAGTTGGTTTATATCGATAGTATTCAAGCCCGATTGAGTAGCTGCACCCGTTCCGAAGAAGAGCATATCAATATACCGGCCATTTCGTACGGGGTACATCACCACGGAGCATAAAATCGCAAAGAACACAATGTAAACATAATGAGCAACCTTGAAGTTGGGGATAACAATCCTCAAGTAAGGATGGAGGGTGCCAAAAAACTTATCGAGGTTGTTTCTGATGAAAAGACCGAGGTGAAAATCTCGATCCGTTGAAAGGAAAGAGCTCCAATTCCGACCCATGATTGAACAAGCGTTAAGCAAGTACCAAGACCACTAAAGGGTTATGGAGTAAGAGTAAAAGAAGAAAAGACGGTTGAAAACTGAAATGCGGTCAGATAAAATTTCAATAAAAGAAATGAGATTTAGTTTACCAGGGCACGCCAGTGAAAACTACAATTATCCAACTATAGCCCACGAGGTGTTTCGCCATTGGGGACCAAAATTATCCCTTTACTGAGGAGACCAGCCCGTAAGAAGGTGGAGCTAAAAAATCTATGGATTAGGCGCATTACTTAAAATGGAGCGACCAGGCGGCGGACTCAGCCTTTGACAGATTTTCTATACAGACGTCCACCGCATATGGAAGTGCCGCACATTTTTTTTTTACTCAAAACTGCAAATACAAAAGTTAGGTTCATTATCATAACAAAGACACAATGTCTTCTGGTATATAAATATTCTCGTTATACATGGTTGGATTCTAAATCGTCATCATCGTCGTCCAGCTTGTTATCGTCTTGTTGAATCATTTCAACAAATTCGACATCAGGCTTTTCCAGGTAGTGTAAGTGGCCATCTTCATAGTCAATCTTGTTAATTTCAGAGTGGTCTGGACATAAGATGTGACCTTTTCTTCCGATCAAGTACCATGGCAAGTTGAAAATTTCCTCCATACTTTCCAAAGATCTTCCCTTGAGTTCAGGAATAAAGAAGTAGGCCCAGCAGAGCGAAACAGCATTGACGCCAACAAAGAAGAAGAATGGGCCATATGGCTTCATCGACAAGATCATCTTGGGCAAAGCTTTCGAGTTACCGTACTGGTTGGCAAAATGAACAATCATGATCAAAGATTGGGCAAAAGAACGAATGTGCAATGGGAAGACTTCAGCACCAATCAAGTATTGAGCCACATTGAAACCGATGGTCCAACCTGCACCGGAAAGATAGAGAGCTGCAAGAGCACCTTGGGAAGCTTTAAGCTTAGATCCATGGAGCTCAGTTCCAGTATGGGAAGCTTCAGGAACAACTTTCAAGAAAATGGCAAAGTACAAAATACACACCATTTGCACGGTGATACCAATGTACAAGGATCTTCTTCTACCAAGAGCATCAATCAAAAAGAAAGCACCGAGGTATGCCGAAATAAACTTGACAACACCTAAAACGGCAGTCATCTTCAACTTGTCAACACCTTTAACTCCAACAAAACCGAATAACTCTGGCGCATAAATAGTAAGGGCGTTAGCACCACTCCATTGACCGAGAAGCTGAACAAGGAATGCCAAAGCGAAAAATCTGTATCTAAGCGATTTGACACTGACCAATTGCCACAATAAGTTGAGGAATTTGTTGCCAGACTTTGCTTCTTTCTCGTTAATGACTTGTTCATTGATATCAGTGATTTCACCAATGACATAAGGGTGGTCAGCTGGTAGGTTTCTAATTTTCGATAAAGCCGCCACTGCGTCGTCAGGTCTACCCACTTTAAGGTACCATCTGGGACTTTCGATAGTGACAAGACACGCACCAATGAGAATCAAACCAGCAAGAACGATCTTCATGGCAGTTGGTAGCACCCATTGCATATTGCTATCGTTGGAAACATGTAAGGCTGTACCATAATTGGCGAAATATGAAAGCATAACTCCAAGGTACACGGCACCTGCGAAAACAGAGTTAGCCATACCTCTAAAAGCCTTTGGAGTTACTTCAGAAACATAAGTGGGACCGATGGTGGTGGTTAAACCGATTGCAAATACCCCCTCCAAAAGTCTGCCAGCGTATAACTGACCAATAGACCTGGCAGTAATTTGAATAATAGCACTCACGATCCACATGACACAAACTGCTTGTAAACACCTAACTCTTCCGAATTTGTCAACAGCATATAATGCAATCATTGCACCACCAATAGACCCCAACTGCACCATCGAAGTAATATTGGACTTTAAGTTGGCAAGCTCATCAGCGGATTTCGTTTTGTCTGCTAAACCAAACAAGTGCTTGAAGGACACTTGTGTAGTAGTACCAGCAATGTTACCTTCGTCATAACCTCTTGCTGCACCACATATACCGAAAATAAAAATCGACAAGTAGAGTCTCCAGTTGTAAATTTCTTTGGGAGAATGATGGTCTGCAATCAGCCAACTAAACTTGGATTTCTTAGCATCTGGAATTTTTTCTTGATTACTCGAAGAGCTTGACGTGGGATACACGGTATTTGACATATTTCAAGTTCTTGGCACAGTAGTAAATTATCATCCAAGAATTTTTGAAGTATTTATATTTTTTAGCCACCTCTAAAAATTAGGCAATAACCAGAGAACCGATAATATTACCATGGAATAGTACCCCACATACTGTGCTGACCCAAAAAAAAAATAAAGTCTTAGAAAAATTCATCCAGTTATTAGAGTTTTATTACCAAAATAGACTGGATATTCATGACGAAATGATTGCTTTAGGAAACTTGAGCACATTAAGCTTTTGATTCGAGCCCTGGAAATTTAACACCCCAAACTTCACTCCGAGATTCTCAATTTATCATAACCGGATGCCGTTAGCACCCCACATCGGTGTTAACAGTAGTCTGTACGATGGAAATGAAGTTTTCCAACGAAATCTCCGGGGCTTCGAGCAAAGAAGTATCGTCAAAATTATGAACTTGTTCGTTTCAGAAGATTATCACTGCCCTGTATTGTTTGAATCTGACAATCTGAAGTGATGCTTTGTATTCTAGTTTAAGTTTAAGCTTCATAAATCTTTTTAGTAACCTCGTTCCACACTTGCTCAGCTGGTGTGATACACTGTATCGATGTTATCTTGAATTGTGCACTTTTTTCCCGGGTACTGTTCAAGTATGCGTTGAGTGATTTAATAGCTCAGGAAAGTTTTTCCGGGTTATTTTTTTTTAACATCGAAATTTGTTGAACGAATTGAATTTCAACTAATAGGGCTGTACTTGTTGATCAATAAAGAACTGTATCTTATCGTGATGAATTACACTCCGTTTGTTACCATGTGGTTGCGCTATTTTTGGCGCAAACCCAATATTGATTATACTGAAAACGAACAAACAAACAAGGCTGTCATTTTTATTATTAACTAAAAACAGCAGTATTTACGCGTGAGACTTCCGATAAGATAGCAAGTGCTGGCCAGGTATTTTAGGTTCAAAGTAGGATTATAACAATCTGAATACAATAGACGTCACGGTTAAGGAGGGAGAGGCAGTACCTGCAATACTGTTGGCGGTTTCATTAAATGACATTCTGACATTATTTGGTTCCACAAAAATAAAAAATACACGACCAAATATTTTGCCGAACTCCTGCGTCACTAGACTTGTATTAAGAGAAGATTTCCCGCCTTTTTACGTGAAATGAAAAGCACGTAGTAGGAAAAAAATATAGTACATGAAGCCCAGAAAAACTCCCGACATGTCGGTGGTGCTGATGAGATAGATGTGAATCACACCACTGCAAGTAACGGAACTGGACGGATAGATTGATTTATTTATAATACTCGGAAAAACATCACGGGAAGTATTTTTTTTCTCCGGCGTAAAATTTATCCCTACCACTAACCAGATCCTGGTGGATCTCGCTATTCTACAACAATTGAATGGCTCTCTTAAAGCTACCAACCACCGCAACCTTATCTGACCGAGATTATTAATGTAAAGCTTGTGCAATGTGCTCTGGTGCTTGTAGAACTCCGGGGGTAGAGGGGAGATGAGGGGCAACATAGGGGCACCACAATAATTCGATGGATTTGTGGGGATATAATCGCTGATCAAATGAACATAACCACGGCTCTTAGGCAATAGTACATAAAAAAATAAAATGCCCACCCAAACCAACACCTTATTGCCAGTTGTCTACAACTACACCGACCAAAAATCCTGGGGATTTGAGGGGATCCTAGAAACCTATTAAAATCCTCGGTTCACCCCGAAGGTGTTCGCTTAAATCTAAGGTTTTCGAGTGACATGGCGGTAAGAGGTTAGGCAATAACTAGCGGAAATTGAAATATGACCTGGATGAAAAAAACCTACAAATAAGATCGCTCCGACACCCCCGTAGCCACCAGACAGTTTTTGCCATCGTGCCATCTCTGTCGACTGATTTGGGGCCGTTCAAAGGCCGTCGCTTACGTAATCTGGGATCGGTGCGACAAAGAAAACTTTTCGTATCATCAGTATAACAAATACTGCCATTCCTGATTCTACAGATTTTGCAGCTACCTAGATCGGGATAAAAACCATATTTTCCACGCATGGCTCCCTTCGAAGAAGCCGCTCAGTCCCTAGACTACAAGCCCTTGGATTATGCCCCGGTGTCCGTCGATCGGTACACTGTTTTGTTGAAAGATGGCGAGACAACGGCTACGATTTACCCCATACATTCGATCGAGGAGCTCCCCGAGGGCCTTCTAGCGTTCTTGTGTGATGAATTGAACATCGAGATTGAGAAGGGCGACACGTTCCCGTTTTTCGATCCGGTGGACTTGGAAGCTTTTCAGAACTACTGGTTTAGTCATTTCGCTGCGGTGATGGTGCTTGGCGACTCGCCCACTTTGGAGGGCCCCAAGCAGTGGGAGAAGGAGTGTTTGGGCACGTTCATGGTCAAGCCGAATTATCCCGGGAGGTCGGGCCATATTTGCACGGCTTCATTTTTGGTCAATGCTGGTATTCGTGGGAAAGGCATCGGAAGAACCTTGGTTGAGTGCTACATCCAGTGGGCACCACGTCTCGGCTACACGTACTCGATGTTCGGGCTTGTGTTTGAAACCAACGTGGGCGCCCGGCGGATTTTCGAGCTGTTGAACTTCAAACGTATAGGAAAAATCAAGGCCGCTGGTATTCTCAAGGGCCACGATTCGCCCGTGGACTCCATCATCTACGGCCGCGAGCTCATCAGTAACACCGACCCGTCGATCGGCGCCTACCGGTTCGACAAAATCAAATACTACTTGGAGACTGGCAGATACCCTGCGATGGCCGATAGAAGAGAAAAGTCCAGATTGCGGTCGTCTTCGTCGCATTACAGACTCGAGAACGGCAAGTTGATGTTGAAGGACAAGGAGGTCATCTCGGATCCCGTGAGGCAAATTCAGATCTGTACTGAAGTGCATTTGCTCAATCACAGCGGTATCAACAAGACCACGGCGATTGTTTCCGAAAAATACCACTGGTCCAGAATAAAGGACACGGTCGCTGCTGCAGTCAATGGGTGCTCTGAGTGCAGAGATCACAATACAAGAGACTCCACCATTGTCAAAAAGAACGGCACCACCAAAAAGGCTGTCAGCAGCGTTTCTCGC
The DNA here is from genome assembly GCA_039762375.1 of Keqinozyma sinolaborantium. Lineage (NCBI taxonomy): Eukaryota > Fungi > Ascomycota > Pichiomycetes > Serinales > Debaryomycetaceae > Keqinozyma > Keqinozyma sinolaborantium. The sequence goes on along the minus strand of JAQRFW010000004.1, from coordinate 307,451 downwards.
AGAAACAATAAGGTGCTCCACTCCCAGCCCAACAACCCCAATGCCAGGAATCTCATCAAGTCCAGACTCAACAATGTAGACGAAATGGTGTCGGATCAGCTTCAGAGACACAACGAATCGATGCTTTCGTCTCACGATTTGTCTCAATTGGATGATAATATAATAGCTGCCGTAGAGGCGGCCCAGAGGTCCCAGCAGCGCTCCCACCAGTCGTACGCTGCGGCTGCTGCTTCTGGCGTTGGTGGAGATTCCAATGATTACAGGTACTCTGGAGAGTATCAGTATGACGACAGAAACAAAGACAGAAACAATCACAATATTCCGGTTGACCCTGAAGTTGGTAGTTATGATCACAAGTTTTCTGGTGGCGGCGAAGAGCTTATTGCCAATGCACTTATCCAAGTTAATGAGGAGGGAAATAACTCAAACGAATCTGAAGCCAAGAGAGATGAAACCAACATGTTTTTTAAAGACAACTAATGTAAATTACCAAATCTCTACATATGTATAAATAGTTCATAATAACAATTTCATCGATTGATTCTTTGAAATCAAGATACATTACTTTATTTATTCTAATATTTCCCCCAAAACATTAGAAAATTCTATATATATAAGTTTTAAAAGTCAACTCCAATAACCATGGCCAACAAAGCCATTCTGACAAACAATCCGTATCTCATTTGTCTGAAGTAAGCTGCTCTCTGGTCGAAATCAACTTCTTCACGAATCTCGTTGGTTCTTGGTAATGGGTGCATGACGCACATGTGTTGCTTGGCGTGAGACAAGATCTTGTTGTCAACAATGTAAGTGTCCTTCAATCTTTCGTACTGAGATTTGTCCTCGAATCTTTCTTCTTGGACTCTGGTACAGTATAACACATCAGATTTACTGATGATTTCTGGAGTCAAAGTTTCAGATTCAACAACCAACATACCATCTCTCTCCAAGAAGTCTCTGATGTTCTTTGGCATAGCCAATTCCTTAGGAGCGACTAATTGGACTCTGACGTGGTAGTGGCGTAATAAGTGGCACAAGGAGTGGACTGGTCTGCCGTATTTCAAGTCTCCCATAAAGGTGACAGTGATACCGTTCACAGTACCCAATTCTTCTCTGATAGTGAACAAGTCCAACAAAGCTTGAGTTGGGTGTTCCTTAGTACCGTTTCCACCGTTGATGATAGGAACTGGCGAGTACTTGGCGGCGATGTCAGCAGACTCTTCAGATGGATGTCTGAGAACAATGGCGTCAGAGTAGCAAGCCAAGCTTCTAATGGTGTCTTGCAAAGTCTCTCCCTTCTTGACAGAGGAAGAAGCAGCAGCAACAGCAACAACTCTACCTCCCAATCTTTGCATAGCAGCATCGAAAGAAGAAGAAGTTCTGGTAGATGGCTCGTAGAACATAGTAGCCAAGACTCTACCCTTAAGCAAGTCCAAGACACCTTGTCTCTCGACAGCCAATCTCATTTCTTGGGCAACAGTGAACAAGGAGTGCAAGTCGGAACGAGTGAAGTCCTTGACAGAAAGAATCGAGTTACGCAAGAAGACGTTTTTACGTCTAATGTAGTTGATCAATGCGTTAGTCTCGCTCAAAGACGATGGTGGTTGTTGAGAGACCAATTTGGAACCCAATTTCTCGAATTCAGCTGGTTCTGGTCTCGATTCCTTGGTAATCGAAGGACGACGACCATCGGTGAACGACTGTCTTGGCTTCTTGTTCAACATAGGAGACTGTGGTTGAGTGATAGAACCGAATCTGGCTCTTTGGTTGTCAACCTCGTTCTTACCTTGAGCCTCAGCAAGCAAGACCTTACCATCCAAACAGACGGTCTTGCCTCCAACAGTGACTCTGCTGATACATCCGTAAAGTGGAGTGCTGCCGAACAAAGCTTGGAGTTTGGTGTTAACAACACGTCTGTCCAAGTCGACTTCGACAGTAGTCTCTTGTTTTGGCAAGTTGAAAATCTTGACAGGAGCATCGTGGAAACGTTCAACGATGTCTTGAACAGTGAGCTTACCTTGGCTGACAGCAGTGGTCAAAAGAGGTAAAGCTTCAGCAAAACCTAAACCAGCAGCAATCTTCTTACCAGTAGCCTTAGCAATCAAGTAAGGAAGAACGCCGATAGAGAAACAGTCGATATGTTCCAAGTTAGCCCATAAAGCTTCTTGGTCTTCTTCAGTAGGCAAGAAAGCGAAATCTGGGAAGGTAGCTTGAGACAAGAACAAGGAGAACACAGAAACATCACAAGTAACTTGCAACTTCTTGTCCTTAGCCATCTTGATCAAGTCCAAGTCTTCCTTAGAAGAGACACCAGTCACATGGATTGATCTGTTGTGCAAAGAAGCCAACAACAAAACAGAGGCCAAGTCAGTAGTCTTTGCGTCGGTGATGATTGGCTTCGACTCTGGCCACGAAGCAAAGTGAGCAGAGATCGAGGAAACCTTAGAGTTGGCAAAATCGTTGAATGGCAAGAACAAAGCACCGGCTTCTCTGGAGGTCTCAGCAACTTCTTCAGAGTTAGTTTCAGAAGCAGCAATAGAGACAGAGAAGTCAGTGTAAGCGGCGTGAGAAGCAGAGTCAACTGCGTCAGCCAAGGATTCAGCGCCAACAACGGTCGAGCCTTCAAGAGTTTGAGGCAAGAACGAGTTGAAAGTGAATCCAGACTCCAAAGAGATTTTGGTGGTAGATTCGAACTCATCGAAAGATGGCACGAAGGAAGTGATGTTCACCAAACCTGGGATGGTCACAGTAGTGTGAGAGGTTTGAGCGTCAATGTTAGAGATGTCCAAAGGAATATCTCTAGCAATGGCCTCAACCAAAAGTTTGGCACACTTGACGTTAGTGACCAAAGGAATAGAGAAATCAACAGCCATACGACGAGATTCGTAACCCTTAGACATGTAGGAAGCAGGACGACGGAATCTGTTTGAAGATGGCAAGTTAACATATAAGTCAATCAAATTGTTGGCCAAATGTTGAGTCAAAGAGTACTCAGACTTTTGGTCTTCATCCTTACTCAAGACTTCCAAGTAGTGAACTGGAACGTTGTGTTCCTTGATGAAATCAGCAGTACCAGCGGTAGCAAAGATCTTGTATCCCAAGTCGTGCAACTTCTTGATAGAAGGAAGCAATTCTTGCTTCTCCTTGTAAGAACCAATGGAGAACAAAATGTTCTTCTTTGGCAAGTTGAAACCGGTGGAAATCAAGGATTTCAAGTAGGCTTCGTACTTGTTTCTACCGAAAGTAGCAACTTCACCAGTAGAAGCCATTTCAACACCCAAGACTGGATCGGCACCAGCCAAACGAGAGAAGGAGAATTGTGGAACCTTGACAGCACAGTAGTTGTCAGGCAACTTCTGTCCTGGGTAAGGAACAACTGGAAGATCCATGATAGCCTTGGTGGCCAATTCAATCAAGTCAGTACCAACGACCTTGGAGATGAATGGGAAAGATCTTGAGGCACGAACGTTACATTCAATGACCTTGATATCATTGTCTTTCGCAATAAATTGAATGTTGTAAGGACCAGTGATGTCCAAAGCCTTTCCGATCTTGGCAGTAGCTTCAACAATTCTCTTGACGGTTTCTGGGTCCAAATCTTGTGGTGGAACAATCAAGGTGGCATCACCAGAGTGAACACCAGCGTTTTCAACGTGTTCAGAAACAACGTGCATGATCATCTTACCGTCCTTGGCAACAGCGTCCATTTCGATTTCCTTAGCGTTCTCAATGTACTTGGTAAGAACAACAGGGTAGTCAGGAGACACATCAACAGCTTGAGACAAGTAAGAAGCCAAATCAGCCTTGGAGTAGACAGTGTTCATGGCAGCACCAGACAAGACGTAAGATGGACGGACCAAGACAGGATAAGTCACAGCATCGGCGAATTCTTCGGCCTCATCGATAGAGGTCAATTCCTTCCAAGCAGGTTGATCGACACCAATCTTGTCCAACATTCTGGAGAATTTGTATCTGTTTTCAGCAGAGTCAATCATTTCTGGAGAAGTACCCAAGATCTTAACATTTTGACGGTGCAATGGAAGAGCGATGTTGTTGGAAGTTTGACCACCCATAGAGATGATAACACCAGAAGATTGCTCCAAGTCGTAGATATCCAAGACTCTTTCCAAGTTGATGGTCTCAAAGTACAATCTGTCAGCCTCATCGTAATCGGTAGAAACGGTCTCAGGGTTGTAGTTGATCATAATAGTCTTGACGTTGTTGGCCCTCAAAGTTCTGATGGCTCTAACAGCACACCAATCGAACTCGACGGAAGAACCAATTCTGTAGACACCAGAACCCAAGACGATAACACCATGGTCATCAAAGTTAACATCAGAAGAGTCAGCGTTGTAAGTGATGTACAAGTAGTTGGTGAAGGCAGGGAACTCGGCAGCAACGGTATCGATTTGCTTAACAAATGGAATAATACCAGCTTCCTTTCTGAGTCTTCTGATAGCGACTTCGTTAGAGCTCAAGAACTTGGCGATTTGTCTATCTTCGAAACCCAATTGCTTGGCTTGTTTCAACAAGGTAAGAGGGAGTTTTTCCTTAGTACCAAAAGAAGCGATCTTGTTACCGAACTTGATCAAGTTTTCTAACTTGGTCAAGAACCACTTGTCAATGTTGGTGAGTTTCCAAATCTTGTCGACCGAGTAACCATCAGCGAAAGCGTTGGCAATGGCAAACAAACGTTGATCGGAAGGAGTCTGCAACTCGCTATCAATGTCAATAGACATCAAAGCAGAAGTCTTGTTGAAACCCAAGTTGTGGTAGTCAGTAGATCTGATGGCCTTTTGAATAGCCTCTTCGAAAGTTCTACCAATGGACATAACTTCACCAACAGATTTCATGGACGAGGACAACAAAGCGGAAACTCTGGTGAACTTCTTCAAGTCCCATCTTGGAATCTTAACGACAACGTAATCCAAAGAAGGTTCGAAACAAGCACAAGTAGACTTGGTGACGGAGTTCTTAATTTCATTCAATGGAATGTTCAATCCCAACTTGGCAGCAGTGTAAGCCAATGGGTAACCGGTAGCCTTGGAGGCCAATGCAGAAGAACGGGATAATCTAGCATTGACTTCAATGATACAGTATTCCTTGGAGAATGGGTTCAATGCATATTGAATGTTACATTCACCAACAACACCCAAGTGTCTAATGACGTTGACAGCAGTAGTTCTCAACATGTTGTAGTCTTCGTCAGACAAGGTTTGGGATGGAGCAACCACAATGGAGTCACCAGTGTGGATACCCAAAGGATCGAAGTTTTCCATGTTACACACAGTAATACAGTTGTCGAAAGCATCACGAACAACTTCATACTCAACTTCTTTCCAACCCTTCATGGATCTCTCAACCAAGACTTGAGGAGAAGTGGCAAAAGCCTTGGTACACAAAGCAACCAATTCCTCCTCGTTGTCGGCAAAACCAGATCCTAAACCACCCAAGGCAAAGGCAGCTCTGACAATCAATGGATAACCAATGGCATTAGCAGCGTTGACGGCTTCTTTAACGTTGTTGACAGCTTCGGATCTGGCACATTTCTCGCCGATTTCTTCCATGGCCTGGGCGAACAATTCTCTGTCTTCGGTGGTAATGATGGTATCAATTGGAGTACCCAAAACCTTAACACCCAAGCTTTCAAATTCGTCCTTCAACTTGATACCGACGTTCAAAGCGGTTTGACCACCGAAGGTACAGTAGATACCATCTGGGCGTTCGTACTCAATGACTTTTCTGACGAAATCTGGAGTGACTGGCAAAAAGTAGACCTTGTCAGCCAAACCCTTGGAGGTTTGAATAGTAGCAATATTAGGGTTGATCAAAACGGTGTAAATACCTTCTTCCTTCAAAGCCTTGATGGCCTGGGAACCGGAGTAATCGAATTCACCGGCTTGACCAATAGACAAACCACCAGAACCCAAGACCAAAACCTTTTTGGCGTCGACCTTAGGGTGAGCAGCCAAGTTGTCAGCAATCTTTCCACCTGGGAATTCCACGGGCTTCAAGACACCGGTAGCGTTGTGCTCGGCCACGGCGTTGATGAAGACGTCAAACAAGAATTCAGTGTCTCTTGGACCTGGGGTGGACTCAGGGTGGAATTGAACCGAGAAGAGAGGCTTGGATTTATGGTAAATACCTTCGTTGGAGCCGTCGTTGGCGTTAACAAACAACTCCTCCCAGTCTTCAGCCAAGGTGTTGGTGTCAACAGCGTAACCGTGGTTCTGGGAAGTGATGTAACATCTTCCGCTGATGGTGGAAGTACATGGAATGTTGTGACCACGGTTACCGAACTTCAACTTCAAAGTGGAAGCACCAGAGGCTCTGGCCATCAACTGGTGACCCAAACAGATACCAAAGATGGGGGTCTTGGCTTCTTTCAAGCAGGTTCTGAGTTTGGAGACGGTTTCATCCATGACGGCTGGATCACCAGGACCATTAGAGATGAACAAACCATCGTATTCTTCCTTGGTGAAGTCAAAGTCCCAAGGAACGACCTTCAATTCGACGCCTCTTCTGACGAAACATCTGATCTGGTTGTATTTCAAACCCACATCCACGGCCACAATTTTAAGAGGCTTACCGTTCTTACCAAGTCTCGGCTTGGAGGGGGTGTAAGTGACGGGCTTTTTGGTGGATACCTTGGCAACCAAGTTTTTGACGTTGGGGTCGTCGTACTCGGGGATTTCAAAGTGCTGTTCCCAGTCTTCGCCAGAGGCCAAAATGGACTCGCTGGGAACACCGGATTTTTGCAAGCACAATCTGCCCAAAGTGGAACCTTTTTCTCTCAATCTCTTGGTCAAGGCTCTGGTATCAACACCGTAGATGGCGGGGATACCTTGTTCCTGCAACCATTTACCCAAAGAGGACTTGGCCAAAAAATGAGAGTACTCTTCGGTGTAGTGAGCCACAACCAAACCAGCAATGTGGATGCGGTTGGACTCGAAGTACTTGGGCAACTCAGGGACATCCTCATCCTTCAATTCACGGTCGGGGACACCGTAGTTACCAACTAAAGGATAAGTGATGACCAAGATTTGGCCCTCGTACGAAGGGTCGGTAATGGATTCGGGGTAACCGACCATACCAGTCTGGAAAACAACCTCACCGGCGGCGGAGACGGGGGCACCAAAGGAGTAACCCTGCAAGGCAACCCCATCGTGGGTTTGCAAGGTCATCACTTTGTCACCGGTTGATTCCATTGGGGGGGTGATTGGTGCAGATAATTGAACCATCTTGACTATTTTCTGTGTAGGGGGGTTGGGGGGGTACTGTACCGATACGCAAGAAAATTGACAAAACTGATGTTAGTAAGGCGATGATTCGAGTGAAATTTTTCACGATAACGCATCGCTTGCCATGGCGCTTAACTAGACGCAGGGACCAGTGGGTCACGCTGAGAACGGGCCAGACTCAACAAACACGTCGGATCCACCACATCACGCACGAATGCAACTGAATGTCGGTGAATGAGTCAATGGTGAATGAGTCAATAGAATCAGTGAATACCAGTGGGCACTACCATGGCAAGGACTAAGAGCTACAGCTCTCAATAACAAGTTGACATACTTAACCGTTACTTGGGGGCGTAACAGGGGACAATTATTGACAACTGGCAGTTATTGAGAGAGAAGAGAAGAAGGAAGAAAGAAGAAAAAGATCGAGGGTAAGATGGATTTCTTATATAGTGAGAGTGCCAAAAAATTTTCATATCCGGGTGCGGATATGGGAGATGAGCCCTCGGATCTGCGCTAGCCGACTTACCACTTTAGGGCATCTCGCCCTCGGATATACGGTTGCGTCAACGTCTATGCATTTATTTTTCAATGGCTATTGACCGAATCGACTGGCACTACGAGTCGGTCCAGGACGACCACCTCCTGTTCCGCGCCGGCGGCACCCACATCGGCATGTACCTTGCGTGGATCATTCTCCACCGGCTTGAGGGCGAAAATTTCGACCACTTTGAGACCATTATCGACCGGTTAAGGCATCGAAACGTCACTGGACTCGATGTGCTAATAGACTTTTGTGACACCAAATTCTGGGACTCTGACCTCAACGACGAGGGCAAGGCGTTCACCGAGTTCTACTACCACGAAGAGTACTACAGCGACTATTTTATGGCGCTCGCCAGCAAGTATCCGTCGATGTACGCCGTGCCCAATACCTGGAAGAACTACGACGTGCTCGAGCCGTGGATTGACACCGCCTACGCCAAGTGGAAGGCTGCGCAGTGAGCCAAGCGGAAGGCTGCGTGAGATGAGCGGGCTCATATTCATTTCTGTATAGTTAAGAACATGTACTATTCTGAGGCATGCTACCAATAGATCTGTGGTCTATGTAAATGGCTTAGATGGTCTATGTACGGTCTCATGATGTATTCTACGCTACACCAAGTCCTTGCCAAACATGACGGCGCCCACAAGCTTATCATGGCCCTTCAAGACGGCGACGTTCTTGACGTAGCCGATCCGCTCGAACCCAAGGGCGTCCCAGATCCGCAAGCTGGCCACATTGGTCTCGAAAACTAAGTTGAAAACCGAATAAATGTAGCCTAATTGGGGTCCAACCTTAAGATAAAGTTGGCCCAATTCTTTTCCGAGGCCGAGGCCTCTTTTGATGTGAGGCACGATGAAGCCGGCATTGCAGACGTGGGAACACCGCCCCACGTAGTTGGGCTTGACGTAGAAGGTGCCCAAAAATTTATCGGTCCAGAAATCGGCTGACTCATTGGTGGGTAACGATTCGTAGTGGCCATCGAGAAGCACGCCCACGAAGTGCTCGAACCACGCCGTCCGGAACTGCGCGAGGTCCTTGGGCTGGTCGTACGGGTACGTCTGGCCCTCCTCGATGACGTAGTTGAACTCGTCGTTCATGACCTGGACCAAGGCCTCTGGAAGTGAAAAACTATCGTGGACCGGAACGAACGTCACCTGTTTGGAAGGGTCTTTGGCGAGCGAGAAGTGGAGCCACTCGGTGACCTTGGGGGTGCGGTCGAACTGCTTGGCGGCGAACGGCAACAGCTTCACCGATTCGTATTTACTGGTAACTGTCATGGTGGGTGATAACCTGGGGCACGACCGTTTCTCGAAATCTCATCACCAGCATGTCTTATATGGAACATAAGCGGAACGGCGTGGAGGCGATGGACGTGCACGACGGCACGGGCCTCACCAAGCGAGACAAGCGGCGCCAGCAGATCTCCAGCCGGCTCGCCAAACTCGAGTCCACTTTCCAGGCCGATAAGGACAACTTCTACCGGGGCCTGCTCCACAACCTCCAGAACACCCTCGCCACGCTCCAGCAGGGCACCAACGAGGAGTTCCACGACAGAAAAGTCGAGTTGGAGGAGGATCGGGACTACGAGTTGACCCGGCTCCGGCTCTGGGAAGAGTACCAGGTCCGCCGATGTGAGGAGGAGTACCAGGCCGACCTCGCCCAGGCCCGCGACAACCACGACCACATGATCAAGCTCATCAAGGAGAAGTTGTACGACAAGCTCCAGGACCAGATCAAGCAATTGAAGGAAGACAAGCTTCTTTTGAATCTTGTCAATGCCAATTCGTGGAACGACCACGACGTCACCACGGTGGCGCTCAACGCCGTGGCCGGCAAGGCGCTCCAGGACCGGCGGTCGTTGCGCAAGCGGGAGATCAGCTCGAGGTTCACTGCCGGCGAGGCCGACGATTTGTCGGACGGCGGCATCGGGTCGAGCTCCGCCTTCGCCAAGGGCTACATACTGGCCGGCAAGCGCCGGCGCCACTACACCACGCGGTACTCGTCCAACGACGAGATGTCGTCGACCAACGCCAGCGGGACCGGCCACCAGTCGCTGAAGTTGAGCCACCAGCAGAACGCCAGCGGCGCCAGCAGCGGCAACGACAGCAACTTGAGCGACAAGGACTACGACGCCTTGAACACCATCATCATGAATAACGACGACCACGGCGTGTCGCTCATTCTCCGAGAGAAGCAGACGTCCCGTCCCAACACTCGAGGCTCTCATAAACAATTTGTGGGCGTCAGCGGGTTGAAGCCTGAGGAGCTCAACGACGACTTGGCGTTGCTACGCAAGGCCTTGGTCAAACGGGAATGATTAGATGTATAATAGTAATTGATGATCTTAGCAATCAAGGGTATTGGTGTAAACTGTGAATTTTGCATTACGCTAACTTTCAGTTTAACTGAAGTAGTTGCCAATTAGTAGCAACTAGTAGACTACTACACGACAACCGAAGACAACCACACGACAGCTACGATCGCTCGGCCTGGCAATGCACGGCAACGTCCATTGTCTATATACATCAGTCCTTTTTGGGCCCCCATTTAAGCCCCAAGAAGCCGTTGGCCTGGTTGACTTTGGGCACGTAGTTCTTGGGCTGGAACTTGGGCTCGATGATATACACCCGGTTGTGCTTGTGCACATCCAACGCAATGTAGGCGAACTCGGACCGCCAAAATGATTTGTCGATCTGCTCCAAAGAAACAGTGCCATGACGGCCAGCACTCGACTCCACATGGAACTTCATGACCAACCGGTCCTTGCCGTCCTTGTCTCTGACGCGGGTGCTCTGGATGGGTCTCTGGCGCACCCATTTACCAGCGTTGGTTTCGCCGTAGGCCTTCAATCTCTCACCTGGCTCGAACTGCAAGAATTTTTGCGCCTGTTCGTTCTTCTCCACCAACTTGACGGCCTTGTTGAACGTGGTGGTGTCACCGGAGGGAAGCAAGAGCTCCGATAAAATCAAATATAACACTAGCACCGCTACTCCGGCGGCTCCAATCACCAACACGGTCGACATGGAAAAAGTAAAGGCCCGAGACATTCGGTTGAGCAAGAGCTTGCCCTTGGCATTTTTGTCCCTGGCAGACGATGTAGGCGGCGGCGGCGGAGGTGGGGCCGTTTTGGTGGAGTAGGTCTTGACCAAATGGTGCAAGAGAACCCCAGAAGATGGTGAAAAATTTGGTTTTGCGGCTACCGACGGCTTGAGACCGAGCACCATCACACGGCAGGGCGTGAGCCGCGAGGCGTTCTGGCCCAATCTGCGCCCGACAAGACTGAAGCTAAGCATAGACTGAGAAATTGATCTTGATGGGATGGCCACACGACTTTTCATTCGTCGGCGAGGCAGGCCGAATTGCATCGTTGCCGCGGCGGAGCCCGTGGGGCGCTGCGCACGGGCTCGGCGGCGGCGCACCCCAAAATTGAGTGAAAAATTCTGCCCCAGGCCGACACTATCCACCGTTTTGCTGGTACCGCCGGACCACAGAGCATGGCACGTTTACGCGCAACACAAGTCACATTCGCCGGCCTCGTATAGTGGTTAGTACAGTTCGTTGTGGCCGAACAAACCCAGGTTCGATTCCTGGGACCGGCAGTTTTTTTATCTTGCGATCAGATCTTTATCGGAATCTCCATGGTGGCGGAACCAGTACATGCAACGCTCGATGCGCTCAGCTACGCATACAACCAGACAACCAGCTTTGTGAGCCAGCAGCAGCAGCGGCTCACCGACGAATTGGAGCGGCTTTCGCTCAGCGAGCCGCCCAAAAATGCCAGTTTTGGCTACTCCCCCAAGGGGCCGGCGTTCCCTCACTACAAGGTGTCGCTCACGTTGCTCACGGTGGGCCTTGGGGCCGGCGCCGTGTGGGTATGGCGGCGGCAGCGGGCCGCCAGTGCCCGGGAGAAGCCCAAACGAAGGGTGCCCAAGTTGGCCAACGGCGCCCGCCAGGACGTGGTGCTCGTGGTGGGGTCCCCAACGGAGCCGTTCACACGGCTCATCGCCCTCGACTTCGAGCGGCGTGGCTTCATTGTGTACTTGACGATTCTTGACCAGAAGGACTTCAAGTACATCGAGTCCAACCCCATCACCGACGACATGAACTACTTGAACTTGACCGACACCATCACGTTCGAGAACCAGCTCTCGAAGTTCCACGGGCTTCTCCGGGTGCCGGTGACGCCTTTCCCGGGAGCAGAGCCCCACAATCTCCGGTTGGCTGGGGTGGTTTTCGCCCCGAGATTTCACTTTCCCGTGGGCCCCGTGGAAAACGTCTCGGCCGCCTCGTGGGTCGTCAACAACGACAAGCTCCTCACCTACATCAAGCTCTTTGCGTCCGGGTTGACGAGCCTCGTGCGCAGCCAGGACGCTAAGATCATCGCCATTATTCCGTCCATCACCGCCGACTTGACCCTCCCGTACCGCGCCGCCGAGTGCGTGTTCCAGAGCAGCTTGGCCAGCTTCTTCACGTCGTTGAGCCAGGAAGTCCGCCAGCACGGCGTGTACGTGACGCAGGTCAAGCTCGGCAATATCTACGTGCTGCCCAATTCCAATCCCCGGACGTCCAACCAGGTGGACTCGGAGATCCGCAGCTGGAACAGTGACATGAAGGAGCTCTACTCGGCCAGCTTTGCCAAGTCGCAGCACCGGTCCAACCCCATCAGATCGGGCAGGGCCCACTTGCGAGACCTCTACCACGTAGTGTTCGACTTGGTGTACTCTAAGAAGCCGAACCCGCCCGTAGTCTACTGCGGCACGGGTGCTCGGGGCTACGACTGGCTTGCGAGCCTCTTACCCCGGGCCTTCATCCAGTGGGTGCTAGCCTGATGTATATAGAATTTACGACTTCCGCGACACGCGACATTTTGTGGGTATAAATTCGGCAGCCATCGCAAAATTTTCTTACGTTCATGGCCAAAGAATTGTTTTCAAAGCTAACAACAGGACTTCGGTCATTAAGTTTTGGGGAAAGTCTCCTGCCCGTACGTGGAAACACAGCAGATCATCAATTTGCTTAGCAGTCGTCAATGGCCCGTGGTTTACTCGAAGACGCTACAATTTAGTTCTACTCATAATTGATAGTTGAGTTTAAATCGCTGGTGGTTGTGGCTGTTACGGTACTCTTTCGGCAATGGGATTTGGTATCCTAAACGATAGTTATAACAATTGGTAACCCAATGGAGCTCACTCTTGGTCCATGAACGTCCCCTTTAAAACTTGGGTCTAACCGTAGTTGAGACCATGCATAGTCAAATGTGCCAAGTTTCTATGTCAGACGATATAGGGTATCATTTAGTTTGGTATACTATGATGAAACATCAAAGCATACATAGAGTCAAGCTCTGAGGGTCTTTCATTGTCTGGAAAGATGGCAAGTCTGACCTGTGGACGAGATGTGCACACAATTTCTGATCTATACAAAGCTAAATGGTATTTATTACAGGGTATATAGTGTACAATTAGTCAACTTTCCAGTGGTTAGTTAATGAGGTGTTCCTGCTGTTATCATTACCGATGAGTTCAAGCAAGTAGAGAATGAGGGTGGTGGCCAAGTTGACCCAGTTCCAGAAGATCAACGGGTGCACTGAGAACTGCACGTCCTGGTCACTGAGCACGAAAAAGCTCTTGATGGTGAGATTCGTTGGGAGCTCTCCGTTGAACAGCAACACCAAGTGCGTGTACACCGGGATAATAATGCAGGGCGAGTAGGCGTAGATGAGCCTCACGATGGTGGAGGGCGGCTTGCGGGAGAGCTGGAACTTTCTCGCAGGCGGGCTGGGCTTGACTTCTTCGTGGAACTGTTCTGACAACGAGATCGTCGACACCGACGTCATGGAGGTCTGGCGCGACCGCATGATGGGCGGCGTGCGTGGCGGCGACGTTGACGGGTACAAGGCGCTGTGGTACAACGCCGGGATGATTTTGGTGGCGGCGAAGAACACGGCGATTCGAAAGAGAAAGTTGAACAACACCGGGATCGGGAGCTTGCGCACCAGCAAGTTCAAGAAGTCATACATATTCTTGATGGAGCCGGGCAAGTTGGAGGCCAAGAGCGGAATCACCGTTTGAAGAGTGCTGGTGATTTGCGGCGATAGTATGGGGATGTCGATCACCAAGTTGGTGTTGAGAAAGATGTTGTTCAAGGCCTCGTTGGCGCTCTCGCTGAGCTGCGGGAACGTCTCGTAGATGCACCGCACGATGTAGGCGAAAAGAAGCGACGACTCGATGATGGAGCCCTTTTTGCTGAGAATGCCATACAAGCACAAGCCGACGGTCAAGGTCAAGAGCGACCCCAACAACGACGCGCCCACCACGTCGATGGCGATGTCCAACACGTAGATGCGGTACAAGAAGTAGAGCGCGCCGGTGATGGTGGAGCCGCTGGCCACCAACGACACAATCAACCACGAGTCCGACTTGTAGGCCGTCAACCAGCTGATGGTCTGGCCGATGGCCTGGATGGCCAACAACGAGCAGAAGCCCTCCAAGATGGTGAAGAGCGGCGTGGCGTTGACGAGAAAGATCTTCCAGATGTGAACAGCGTAATTATCCAAAGGCCGGTTGCCCTTGTAGTACGACAAGAAGAGGGTCAAGAGCGACGGGATGGTGAAGTACTGCACGTAGTAGAAGATGCTGAACCACCGGAACCACTTGGTGCGGCGAGACACGAGACGCAACGTCGTCAAGCCAAAGTAAAGACTGAAAACTGTGAAGGAAAAGCTGACTCCACAATTTATGCCGCCCTCAAACGCCATGGGGATCGACAAGATGATGAGCACGAGGTACACCGAGCTGAGCAACAGTCGGATTAGGGGAATGGTCGCCATAATCCCGAGTTGTAATGATGTTTCTGGTCGTCAATGGAAAATATTCACGATGTTGAGAAAGTGGTGGATAAAATTCGACTTGTTTCGAGCTAGCGGCACGAAAATAACAAATAAGATGAGCTGGGGCCCTGGGTTTAACGGTGCCACTTGAATTGCATAAGCTAAGGTTGAACTAGTTCTTACTATGGCTATAAACACAGTCGATACTCCCTTAAAAACTTTTAGTCGCACTACAGTTTTTATCTACACACGAGTAAATGAAATTTCGAATTTCACCAGTAGCAAGGTGGGGCACTACGTCAATCTGGCGAACAATAGCTTGTATCTTAATCGGGACAGCCCTGGTCGCCAGCAAACCTTGTTTTGGGGGGATGAATCGGTAAAGACACGCACGTGGTTATAGTAAGAGGTTTATGAGCGACGCACTATCTCATCGATGCCAGTGCACAACAGGAAGCGTAAGCACCAGGGGAGGCCCGAGTCGCCGCACGCTGGTGTGTCCGAGCAGGCGGGGAAGCGGGGCCGCCAGGAAAAGCGGAAAATCACCCGAACCGCCAGACGTGAAAATCACTTTCAGGCCGATGAGCCAGAAACTGCTCATCACGACGACGACAACGAGTCTGCACCCGAAGAGTCTGCGCCGCAGCAGGATGGCATGGCGTACAATGCGCTCTTGACACTCTTGAGCTCGGAGCACGAGTCGCAGACGCCGAAGCCCAAGTCATCGCATAAAGCGGTCGAGCAAGACGACGAAATCGCTGGCGCCAATTTGGACAGCGACGCCGACGAAGACGAGGAGCTCTCCCAATCAGATGCCGAGGACGATCCCAGCGACAATGTCGATCCGTTCCAGGTGCATTTCAATCAAGTGACCGAAGAGTATATTGAGTCTCAAGACAAGATCAAGTCTGAAAAGTGGCCCATAAACGAAAAGATCTCTTTTAAGTCCGGCTACACTGCCGTTGCACAGACCCCACCCGGAGAGGCAGTCGGCTCTAGCGAAAAGTTCAAGACCGTTGACGACATGTATATAAAAAAGAGAGTTCTCAACCAGTTCAAGCCCGACACCGAACAATTGTCTGACGTCGACTTGAGCGTGCTCACATCGTTGGTCCAGTACAAGGACGTCAGTTTCCCGTATTTCTCCTACAAAAATACCCACTACAAGAACCTCTATACCATGCATGCGGTCAACCACATCTTCAAGACCAGAGACACCATTCTTAAAAATAATAGCAAGCTCCACAACTACCAGGAGGCATTGAAGGAGGGCAAGCCCAACTTGACGGAGCCTGAGTTCCGAGACCAGGGGTTCACGCGGCCCAAAGTGTTGATTCTCTTGCCCACCAGAGACGCATGCTACGAGGTGATAGAATTGCTCCTCAAGTATTCTGGCTCGGAGCAGGTGGAGAACAAGAAGCGGTTGAAGGCCCAGTTCTTCGACGACGCATTGCCGCCACCAACCAAGGCGGACGATTTCAAGCACTACTTCAAAGGAAACACCAATGATTTCTTCACCATGGGTTTGAAGTTCACCAGAAAATCCGTCAAATTGTACTCGTCGTTCTACTCGTCGGATATCTTGGTGGCGTCGCCCATTGGCTTGACCATGATCTTGGAGAATCCCGACAAGAAGAAGAGACAGTATGATTTCTTGTCGTCGATCGAGGTGTGTATCACTGACTATGCCAATCAAATTGAAATGCAGAATTGGGACCATATCAACACCATCTACAAGTATTTGAACAAAATCCCCAAGCAGTTCCACGACGCTGACTTCTCGAGAATCAGAATGTGGGCGATCAATGACAAGGCCAAACTATTAACCCAAAATGTTGTGTTTAGTGAGTTTTCCACCCCCAACATCAATAGCATTGTCAACCACTCCTTGAACATGGGCGGTAAAATCAAGTACAAGAAGACCATCACGTCGACCGACTGTATCATGAACTCAGTCGGGCTCAAGGTGAAGCAGGTTTTTCAGCGGTTTGAGTCGCCTAATCCTATGCAAGACCCCGAAGCCAGATTCAAGTTTTTCACCAACAGTATTTTGACGTCGTTGTCGAACTCTGCCAGCTACGACGACGGGATGCTTGTGGTTGTGCCGTCGTACTTTGACTTCATCCGGGTCAAGAGCCACTTGGCGACGTCCAAGATCAATTTCAGCGCTGTGGATGAGTACACCAGTCAGTCGAAACTTACGAAAGCCAGACAGAATTTCACCAGCGGCAAGATCAAGCTTCTTCTCTACAGTGAGAGATTGCACCATTTCAGACGGTTCGACATTGCTGGCGTCAAAAACATCATTCTCTACGGTGTGCCCTCGAACCCACTTTTCTACCGGGAGTACTTGAAATTCATCGGGAAGTCGGTGTTCAAAGAGACCGTCGACGCCGACCTCGCATTCATGAAGATCATCTACTCTAAGTGGGACGCGGTGGCGCTCGAGCGGATTGTGGGCAACCAGAGAGCGCCGGTGCTCTGCAACTCCATAAACGAGATGTACGAATTCAAATAGACATGTATTAAATAATGTACACTACGACCGCAAGGCGCTGAAGGCCATGAAGAAACACCCTATGGCCACATAGGGACTCAATCTCTCGCCGACTCGGGCGCACTTCCAGAACACCCCCAAAACGCCAGTTTTGTGCCTATCGAGAAGGACGGGCCACGTGGCGTGGATGTATGTGCACGTACAGATCAACAAGAGGATGACCTGGAGCAACGACTGCAAGTTGAAGAACGCAGACTGGAGTTAGTGGGGACATATCAAAAACACATACCATCTGGTGAAATTTCGCTCGCGAACTCACTCGAGTAATAGGCCCACCAGAAGCGAATAGTTGCCAGTCAACATGGCGGAGTATGCCGAGGACCCGTTCCAGATGGACGAAGATCTCCCGAGCTTTGCCAAAACAGACATTGCCCCCCGGTACGAGGACCCGCCGCAAATTGCGGGCGACCAAAAGTTCATCCACAGCCAGTTGGAGGAGTTGAAGGCCGAGGAGCAGCGCCCGTCGACCACCGAGGAGGAGTTCGAGGAGGACGCTGACGACAAGTTCGACAAGGACAATGCCAAAAAAATCGAGCTCGAGTACCTTCGGCTCCAGCAGGAGCAGGCGGACCAGCCGTTGACGCCGCCGGAAAACTTTGCGCCCGTCATCAACCAGGTGTACCGCAGCTCATTCCCGCAGCCCAACAACTTTAGTTTTGTCAAGCGGCTCAAGTTGAAGCTGATCTTGTGCTTGATTCCGGAAGAGTACCCGGAGATGCACCAGAAATTCTTTGCCGAACAGGGCATCGAGCTCTTCCAGCTTGGGATGTCGGGCAACAAGGAGCCGTTTGTGATCATCAGCGACCAGCTTTTCACGGAGGCCCTCAAAATCGTGCTCAACCCTGCCAACCACCCCATTCTCATCCACTGCAATCGAGGCAAGCACAGAACCGGGTGCTTGGTCGGGGTGTTGCGGCGGCTCCAGCAGTGGCCGCTCACCATCATCTTCGACGAGTACCGCAAGTTTGCGGCGCCCAAGGAGCGGCCCATGGACCAGCAATTCATCGAGCTCTACGATGACCAGGAAATACGACACTACGCCAAAGCCCACGACCTTCTACCGCTCAGATGGGACTGATAGACTAGACACGATAACGACATATATTAAGGCCAGAAGTACTTTTTCCCGTAGATACCTACGTTGCCTAGGGCCAACAAGCTGAACCCCAAGGGACTGACTTTTCCTCGCAAGATTTGCCCGACGCTGGCCCGTCCGTTGACGATGAGGTACAACGCCGACCACGCGCACGTGAACCCGGCGCCGTTGTCGACGTCGCCGTCGAAAATCATGTAGCCGCCAATAAGGTTGGTGAGACCGAACGTAAAGCACGAAGGTTTAGAGGGCGCTGTTTTCACGGCCGTGACCACGCCGTTCTGCACCACTTGGCGCGGCGACGCCACGCCCTTGGCCAAGAGCGCCGCGGAGAACGTCCACGGCAAGTACGGGGTGTTAGCAATGTCAGCAACTTGCATTCGCAATATTTCTACATCAGTTCAGTACTAATTCACATTCTAATATACATCATACGTAAACCTAAGCTCTTTCACCTCTCAATCTTCTGGCCAATTGGATGTCCTTCTTTTGGATGGTGACTCTCTTGGCGTGAATAGCACACAAGTTAGTGTCTTCAAACAAGGAAACCAAGTAAGCTTCGACGGATTCCTGCAAGGCACCGATAGCGGAGGACTGGAATCTCAAGTCGGTCTTGAAGTCCTGGGCGATTTCTCTGACCAATCTCTGGAAAGGCAACTTTCTGATCAAAAGCTCAGTAGACTTTTGGAATCTTCTGATTTCTCTCAAAGCGACAGTACCTGGCTTATATCTGTGAGGCTTCTTGACACCACCGGTAGATGGGGCGGACTTTCTGGCGGCTTTGGAAGCCAATTGCTTTCTTGGGGCTTTACCACCGGTAGACTTTCTAGCAGTTTGTTTAGTTCTGGCCATTTTGGTTATGGGATTATTGGGAATGGCATATCTTATATAGCCGCAAAACGAAAACAAACAATCACGACAAACACAGCACGCGACCCGCAAAACGGGCCCAGCTTCTGGCGCTGCGAAAAGCGACTGGTTTCGCAAAAAGTGGCACAAGTCTGAGATGTACGCGCGCCCGATGCGTAAACCGTGGCCCGCGCTCGCGCAATCTCGCTTTTGCAGCCTGCGAAATCCGGCTGCGAAATCCAAACAAACACTGGCTCAACCATTATAAATATCCCAGCGGATCCCCTTCATATTATCAATTCAAATATGTCCGGAAGAGGAAAAGGTGGAAAAGGTTTAGGAAAAGGCGGTGCCAAGCGTCACAGAAAGATCTTGAGAGACAACATTCAAGGTATCACCAAGCCAGCTATCAGAAGATTGGCTAGAAGAGGTGGTGTCAAGCGTATCTCTGCTTTGATCTACGAAGAAGTCAGAGTTGTCTTGAAGTCGTTCTTGGAGAACGTCATCAGAGACGCTGTCACTTACACTGAACACGCCAAGAGAAAGACCGTTACCTCTTTAGATGTCGTTTACGCTTTGAAGAGACAAGGAAGAACCTTGTATGGTTTCGGTGGTTAAACTGTGTATTTCTAGTTTGTATAGTAGAACAATAAATAAGTCTGAAATTTACTGTAGCGATTCGGCTATCCGGGATTCGCCCAAGAGCCCTTCGTTGTCGAGGAACTGGTCGAGTTTTTCGCCAATGAGCTCTTCGTATTTATCGACATCAATAGGCTCTTTTCGCACGTACCCCTTGCGGGTCGCCCGGTGCCACGGCTTCATGCACGACTCCTCCTCGTCCTCGTACTCGCTGAGCGACGACGGACACCTGCACCTACAGCCTACCCCATTAATCGCAGGCTCGTCAGCCTTGTAGCGTTTGAACGCCGCATCTCGCACGTTCTCGGCCGCCGGCGTGTACTCCAACTGGTTCTTCTTGAAGTTCTTGGGACAGTGGCCTATGGCGCCGTGCTGGTACCCGATGTCCCGGAAATAATGCAATTCTTCTCGCTCGAGCATGAGCCCCATCGCCAACGAGTGCACCGCAGCATCGCCCCACCGCTCCTTGTAGAACCCGCCCGACTGGTCCAAGAACTGGAAGAACTTCTCGTACACCGGCGACTCGAACAAGTCGACCCGGGCGATCTCGAAGTTGGACCAGAAATGGCAGCTGTTCCATTCCTCACCGTTCATGAGATCCCAGTGCAACTGCGGCGGCTCCTTGGCCTGGTGCACCAACTCGTCCACGTAGTCGCCGTAGATGCCCTTGAGGTCCGACGACTTCTTGTCTTGGACCGCGAGCATCTTCTTGATGCCCATGTTGGTCTCAATTTTCTGAAAGATCTTGAGTCGGTCCCGGATCCCGTCGTAGAACTTGGCCTTCTCGCCCGTAACCGACTCCCAGTGCTTGCTGAAGAACCACCAGGCGCTGCCGACTTTGTGGGAGTTCTCGGTGATGAACGCCTGTACGTACCGGAACAAGTTGGGCACCGTAGGATACAATTCTCTGATCATGACCGTGAAGCCGTACTTTTTGCCGTGCTTCTCCATCTCCACGAACGGGTCGTAGGTGATGTCGCAGAAGAACTGCACGTTGGGCTCCACGCGCCAGTACCAGTCCAATTTCTTCACCAACTCGTGCTTGAAGAAGAACCCGGAAAAGTACCGGCACATCTTATGGTAGCTCTCGAGTCCGCCGTACAACACCAGCCGGTCGCCCTGCGAGTTGATGTACGCCTCCTTCTCCTCCACATCCACCGCTGGGTCGAAGTCCCAGTGCTCCTGCGGGATGGTGCCGAATTTCACCTCGGCTCGAGTGTGCTTGCGGACCGCAGCCTTAAAAGCATCGTCAAACTCCTCGTCGTTGAGGAAAATCCACGGGTACTGGAACCACTGGTTGAAGTGCCGCTCGAGCGACTTCATGGACTTGACCACGTCCTTCAATTCCTGGTTTCGGGCCAACATCACCAACCCAGCGTTGGCTCTCGGCTGCTCGAGGTCGATTTCCCGGCACCCAAGCTGGAAAACGTCGTCGATGGGCAGTCCCATCTGACGCTGGCTCCATTTGAGCTTGGAAGCATCGTCCACGTTGTGTTTCTTGGCGAGCTGCTTGTCTGTGAGATCAACTGTCAAGGAATTTTCTTGGGCCGGTGTGAAAAATATCGAATTGCAAATCGATATCAACCCGATGAGAACGAATAATTTGAAGAGCATTTTCCTATGTCGCATAAAGAAAGACGCTGTGTGCCGCTTCGAGTTGTTGGGTCGAGGTAGCATTGTCTTATATACATAATAATTCTTGGGCCGGCCGTTTTATCAGAAAATGCAACGCGACAACTTCTACATCGAGCATCATCATTAATATATTATTACAAAACTTCGAGAAGCTGCTTGAGCTCGCGCTTGCCCTTGCACTCGATCATGTACAACTCGTCGGCGGCCATGTTGACGAGCAAGCCGGCGCGGCCGATTCTCTCAAACCGCCGGAATTTTTCGTCTTCGCTCACCAACCAGGTGTAGGATTTTTCGGGCTCGGCGTGGTCCAACTGGACATGGTAGTAGTTTGTATCTGTAAAGTGGTC
This sequence comes from Keqinozyma sinolaborantium, assembly GCA_039762375.1. Lineage (NCBI taxonomy): Eukaryota > Fungi > Ascomycota > Pichiomycetes > Serinales > Debaryomycetaceae > Keqinozyma > Keqinozyma sinolaborantium. The sequence continues at coordinate 285,714 of JAQRFW010000004.1, read as the reverse complement.
CGCGATCACGCTGACACTCAAGCTGTACATGGCGACGATTTTCCACGACGACGGGTTGGTAATCAGCTCGTACGATTCGAGCTGCTGCTGCAATCTAACAGTCATATTTTGTAGAAGCACCATTTTAGTGTTGTTGGGGTTGTTCAACACCACGGCTCTATTGAGATCCTGCGACGCAATCGATGCTAGCGACGGCTTTTCTGCGAGCCGGGGCGCCGCCTTGTTCACAGAATTCATGCTGGTCATCGTAGACGATTTGCTAGCAGAGCGGGTCTCGTCCATCACCGACGACGCAATCGTTTGTCTGGAGGTGCCGAGCGAGCTCAGCGAGTACTTGTGGGTCAACGGCCTCGGAAAGAGAGCGCCCTTGGTGTTCTTGATGTTGGCCAAGATCGAGCCTGCCAATTCACTCGTACGACATCTAATCATAATTAACATCACTTCATTCGTGAGACTGTTTCTGGAACTGATCTGGATGTCCAACGTGGCGCTGGCGGTGGCTTCGGTTTCGGCTGTAATATCTAGCAACACGATAGGAACGTCCAACATTTCATTGTCCTGCTCACTGAACTCTTCCTTGAATGGAATCAACCACGCCTTACCTAAATCGTAGTTCACAACAATCTTGACAAACACGTTCTCGTTGACTGTAAGCATTTCCCACTTACCATACTTGGGCTTCCATTTTGAGATTTTCAAAGCCTTGGGAGTAGACTCGGTAACAAAGAAATCAATGGTTCCATCATCGTTGATCTGATCCTTCAATTCCTGCGCAATCACCAACTCTTCTTCTTCGCCTACAGCCAACGAACTAGATGAGTTGTTGGCATTCGACCCGGAGGCAGGTGCTTTGGGTTTGAAGAATTGTGTCGACGTAGAAGATGGTAAAGCAAACGCAGACCCCGAACTATTTTTATGGTTCGTGATGGATCTGGTTCCGTCTCCTTTGGAGAGTGTAGAGTTCGACGACATTACAGAGTTGGCGGACAACGGAATGGTAGTATCCGAATCGGAATCAACTGGCACAGTATCAATCTTCAAGTTGCCAGGTTTTGCCAATTTTGGAACCGATGATTTCTTTCTAATCTTTGGAGTAGCAGTAGGTAAAGTCTTGGGGGTATCAGGTCTAGGTTTGCGTTGTTCAGGGGCTTTCGCCACGGGTTTCACGGCTTCTTTAGCTGCTGGCGTTGACTTCTGAGGAGCAGAAGTCGATTTTGGCTTAGAGCTTTTCTTGAAGAACCCAAAGAATTTGGATTTGGGTCTTTCTTGCTGCATTTCATTGAGTCCACGGTGAACACTGAACGAGGGGTTGTAGCTCTGGCCAAAGTTGGAAATGTCCACTTCGGACCCAGTAGATAATTTGTACAAGCTTGACTTGGAGTCAATTGGTTCTTCATGTTGGTCGACAGACACCACGCTTGGGATCTTAGACAAGGGAATTTCTGGGCTGTCTTCAATCTCAGCACTGGCAGAGAGAGGTCTCTCTTCCTTGGGGGTATGATTTGTAACCGGTACGAGTCTGTCAACTTTTTGGATATAGTTATTATTCTTCCTCAGAGCACTAGAGGAATGGGAGAGTGTCTTTTGCATCAACTCGAGCGAGCTTCTTCTAGGGCCAGCACTCACTTCAGGCGAGTTGTCCGAAGGAATGGATGAGGAAGAAGACGTCGACGAAGACCGGGATTTATGAACAAATTGGGGAATTCTTGGTTGCTTGAATTCTTCAATAGAAGAAGCAAACGAAGGCTTGTTTCTCAATGGTTTAGGAGCTGGCAAGGCCGATGCGGTTGTAGGAGGAGAAGGTGGCTTTCTGTGGGGAGACTTGGGAGATGCCTCCTCGGGGCCTATTTGAGAAGAGTCAGACAACATATCGATGCCTAGACCAGACATTTTCATGCTAGTTTCATTGGCTTTAAGAATAAAGTTGGATGCAGTAGGGGAGTCTGATCTTTCAAGAGGAAATATAGCCGCCAACTTCTCGATCCAGTCCTGTAAGAACGCTTCATCGGCACAATTAATAGTAATTGAGTCTCTCTTCTTGACATTATCTTGACGAACAAAATTGATGGTCTTGAATATTATTTGGCACTTAGATTGGCTGTATGTGAGGAGAAGCTCGTTGATTCTAAAGGGAGGGAATAACAACGATCTTGACGAGCTGTCCTGTGGTATACTGACCAAACCCAACGCATTGTAACCCATTTTGGAAGTGTCGCCCAAATTCAACAAGAGGAGCTCTACGGAGACGACCTTGCCCAGAGAATGTTGAAACGTGAGTCTGGAGCCGTCGGTTCTCTCAACAATCTGGTCAATCTTGAAGTAGGAGCAGACTTTTTCCGAAACCTTGGACGAGTCGCCGAAAATCTGCACGTTATTGAAGTTGATGTTGTTGAGGTCCGACTGCTTCTGGTCCGACAAGAACGAGTCGACCAAGGCGGAGCAGCCCATGCTGAACCTCAGCAAGTTATCGACAATATATGGGTTTCTGACAATTGTCAAGGCATCAGCGATGAAGTCAACGTACCGATTGAGATGGAGAAGAGGTCTGGTGAAGTATTCGATGTCTTCCGAGTTCTTGTCGGAGAACTCGTACTCCATGAGGCACTTGTGGTACTTGCTGAACAACAACAAAATGTCATCTTCACACCATAAGACAAATTCGTTGATGAAACTTTTGAAGATGGGCCTGTGGTCGGTATCGGGACCCTCGTTGATTTGGCTAATGTAATTGTTGAGGATTTGGAGAAGCGTCTTGTTTCTTGTGAAGAGACCTCTTATTATGGACGTTATTCCCGTCTGAGATGCCTTGGTTGGACGAACAATTCCTAGAATGTGGATCAAACTGTTGTTCTCTTCCTTCTCGATGGCTAGGGCATTCTCAAGCAATGAGGGAATCAGAGAAGAGCCCACGGTCATAGTTATGGGAAGTTCGGAGATGTTTGTTTAGAGGTGAAAAAAAATGTTTCAGGAATTAAAGGTTTTTTAAGTAATGGGGAAATATTTTATAGGTTTGACCAGAGATAAATTTGTGGGAATCTTCGATTTTAAACCGGTAAACAGGTACAAGAATTTTGGAGTTTCACGCACAGCCAGCAACCTTAACAGCAGATAGACGAAGTTTAACCCTGGGATTGTGAGCTTAAACACCAGGACGACTTGAACGATGTTTATAGAATATTGAGACAATAGATTACTGTTATAAAAGTCAGTCGGTAGGTTAGGATTCTCTACAAAATCTTGCAGCAAAATACGTGGTAATTTAACTGCATTAGGAATATTTTATGCGAAGGAGGCGCGTAAATTCTGGAAACCGCGACTACGCGACCTAAATGGGTCGCGGTGCACCTATACGCGTAACAGTTGCCCCCAGTCTTGGCTGGTCCTACAGCCACTAGAGTCGCTTAATTAGTCCGATGCGACGTCAAGGCAACTACACTCGACCTCCTTACAAACGATCTGGCGTCTATTCAATGGGGGTTATTTTTTAGCACTAGTATTGTCTATCTACGATCCACTGCAAAATTTCCTGGGCCCCCCTACCGGTCTTCCCACTCGCTAGAACGACATTCCATTTCTCGGCTTGGGGAATTTCTTGTTTTAGGTTTAACAATTGTGTCACTTTGCTTCTCAACCCGGCCTGTTCCTCGCTAGGAATTAGGTCAACCTTATTTACCACCACCAATAGGTACACGCCCACCAACCGGTCCTGTAGAATGACCTTGCTGCGGAGCTCTTCGTACGACTCGCGAAGCCGCTCCACTGCCAATGCATCCACCACCCAGATCACCACTTTGGTGTTATCAAAGTAGTTGCCCCAGAACGTCCGGAGACTGGTCTGGCCCCCGATGTCCCAGAAGTTAAGGTTGTAGTTGCGGTAAAAAATCGTGTTGATCTGGAACCCCATTGTTGGCGAAATCGATGTAACATCCTCGCCGAGAAGGCTGCGGACGACTGTAGTTTTGCCAGCCGCATCGAGCCCCAACACAAGCACCCGCACCTCCTTATCCTTGAGCGCCTGTTTCTTGATGATGGAGAGCAACCCCATGAGCCATCTGTCTAGAAAGAGTGCGAATCACTGGCCCTCATTAGTCATGCAATGAAGCGACCAACCGAGCTCCCGCAAAGCTCTGATGTGGTCGAACTAACGGAGGACGTGGCCCCAGTCCTGCTGGACTCCATTTTTCGGGACAGCCCCGGATTTCCGTCGCTGGATATTGGGCTCGATGCGCTCTACGATCTGGACTTCATAAATGGCTCCGACAGCGAGCTGGAATACCGCCATGCCGAGCAGAAGGACATCCCGCTCGACTTCGATCCGGCTGATGAGCCGGACTACTGCTTCAGGATGGCGGGCGATGTGTTTTGCGCCGATGGGGCCACCATCTATAATCTGGGGCATCTCGAGCTTTTGCCGTTGGAGCAGTCCATCGCGTGCCCGATCTGCTCTTTGTTCATCGGCGATGTCTCAGAAGAAGCCCGCAACGAACATGTGTCTAAATGCATCGAGCGCAGTATGGTCCCAGAGGCTCCGCTGCCAAAGAGACCAAAAAAAGAGCCAAAAGAGCCCAAGTTGGAAAAGGCCAAGACCACCACCCACATGAACACGTCTGTTGCTGAGGTGCAGAAGAGGGAAATTCAGCCACCAAAGAGCCTCGACTCTGGTGGTAGGCCTAGAACTACGATCCCAGATGTGAAGATTCTTTCGTTTCCCGTTACCCCAGTCCGTAACTTCTCTGTATCGATGGACGCATTCAGTTTTGCGCCCCACGATGCCATCAGGCATTACTTTCTAAGCCACTTTCACAGCGATCACTACGGGGGCATCAGCAAAAAATGGTGCTACACCAGGCTATTTGATTCGGTAGACGAGTTTGAAGACGAGTCAAAATTTAGACCCCTAATCTACTGCTCCGAGATCACTGGCCGGTTGCTAACCCTCAAGTTCAACATTGATCCGAGGTTTATCCAACCGTTGAAGTATGACACCCGGTATTTGGTTCATCAGTTTGACTCTGACGACTTGATCCAGACCCGTGAATCCACTGGAACCATTCCTGGCTTATACGTAACCCCAATGACCGCCAATCATTGTCCGGGCTCTTTTATATTCCTCTTCGAGTCCATCGGCACTGATGTCCCAACCTACCGTATAGTCCATTGTGGTGACTTTCGAGTTTGCAAAGAAATGATTACTCACCCAAGCCTTTTGCCTTTCAATCTTCCCAACCCTCTGTTGCAGATTGACAAAATATATCTAGACACCACGTACTTGTCGTTCAAGTACAACTTTCCCAAACAGCAGGCTGTTTGCGATCAAGCCGCCCAAATGTTTCAAGACCTCTCTGGAGAAGGCGATAAGTCGATCTTGTCAAAATGGTTTGGAGTCACCAAACAACTACGGATAACTGACTTCCTCAGCTCCGCCAAGTATAAGCCCAAGAAGAAATTCTTGATTCTAGTGGGGACTTATCTCATTGGAAAAGAAAGATTGGCAATGGCTATTCTGAAATTATTGAACTGTCATATTTACGTTCTGAACATTGGAAGCCGCAAGGATAAACCACAAGTTGTCCAGCTGTTTCATGATGCGTATCTAGACGAGGTCATGGTTTCTGACGATACTGGGGCGGAGGGTGATCAGTGTGTTGTGCATCTTGTGCCCATGAGCATTGTTTCGTCATTTGACGAACTCTCCAAGTATTTCTACCACAACAAGTATTTCGAGGTTTTTGAAAGGTGCATTGCTCTTCGGCCCACTGGCTGGTCTTTTGCCAGTAAATGGGATTCCAGGGATGACCTTAGCCAGTTGGAGCTACTGCCCAAAAGTGCCCCGACATCTTTTCTAAAAGCCATTCACGAGATTTGTTCCTCTCAGATGCTGTTCACGTATCAGGATGACATCTTGACTCAGAAACAGAAGAAGAATAGTGCCCATGAAAAGGATGCTCTTCGAATATACTCGCTTCCATATAGTGAACATTCATCATATCGAGAGCTAGCGTTCTTTTGCATATTCTTGAATGTCAAGGAAGTGATACCAACCGTCAATCTTGAAAGCGAACAGGAGATGGCAAAGATGGCGCAACACATCGCATACTGGGAAAAGTGTCGTCAAATAAAATTGGGACAATATGACAACAATAATATCGACTCGGAAGTTTACAATAGTATTCGAGAGTTATGTATAGAAGATTTCTAACGAAGAAGTTATGCAGTGTATGATAGATCTATAAACGAATTAGGTTTGCTGCTGGTCTTTTTTCTGGTCAGGATGGAGAAGGGTCTGGTATGTATGCAAGATACTCTCACAAGTGCCCTTCTTCTCACAGTCGGACCAGGTCACAACAAAGTCTCCCTTCACATAATGCATGTGTTCACTTATTGCCGCCTTCTCATCGACCTTGTGCATAGCACTAATGGTTCTAGTAGGTATAATCACAGTTTTACTCAAAATAGTCGGATGCCATTGAAGAATATGCGTCAACGCCGAGTCTGGCCCATAGGGGAAGTTGTTGTAGTCAAAGAACAAGTCGGAGATCCAGTAATCTAGCATGGATTTCCCAAGGTCGTCGTTCTTCAACAAGAACGAAGTGGTCTCAAGCTTGATGTCTGATTGAACAACAATAAGCTTAGCGGCATTTGCCTTGATATTCTTATATGTCTTGATTAAACCGCTAGCGGGGTTCACAGCTTTCTCGCGGAGAATGACTGGGGTCAAAGCCTCTTCTGACAAAAGGTACTCGTGCAAGTCGATGGACAAGTCCATGATCATTCCGTCCTGGTCGAGGTACCAGAACCACTTTGCCTCTGGGAACGCGAACATGGCAGCTCTCAAACAGTACAATCTGACCCACTTGGCCTTCATTTTGTCCTTCAAGTGGTTCATGGCGTTGAGTTTAGGTAAGAATTCCTGGTACCAACGAACATAAACTCCATAGCTGTGAAGATGGGCATAATCCACTCTATTTTGCACGATCTGCGCCAACCCGTTCTGCGAGTATTTCTCGAAGTCTACGGCGGTCACCACGATAATATCGGGGTATTCTTTGGGGCTTCTGGGCCTGTAGACCACCTTATCGTGATTTTTGAAGGAGTTTCTCGCCAACGAAAGCGCCGACGCCTCGTTCTCTTCCTTTTCTCGGGCCATCTGCACCTTGGGGTCTATGTCGTCGAAGATGTTCAACGACTGGACGTCGCTGACGTCGATGTCGGGGTTTCTGGCGTCGCGGACCCGAGATTCCTTGACCAAATTCTGGATTCCGAGCTCATTAAGAAGCGGAGAATGCTCAATAGGAGGGTAGATGTATTTGGAGGTGGTGGTCACCGAGTGTCTGCTGGTAAGTGGATGAGCTGGCGGATAGGACCGTTGTGGTGACGAGCGCGACCAAGAGAAAAGCCCGACAGGATTGAACCACAACACAACCACCAAAAGAGCGACGGTGTACGCTATGAGGCGGCGGTAGCTCATCGACCGCATGGAGAAGGTCACAGGTAGCGGAAGCGATTTCTCGCCCCGGGGCCTAAGAGACTTGGACGTCAACATGTAGAGAATTGGTGCGTTTCAGATCAAATTTCGCGAGGTGTTACGGTAACGGCACGTTTTTTTAATTACTCTATTGTTAAGCTGTATTATACAAGTAACCCCTAAGTCCTGTCCTTTATTCTGTCTTCAATGACTTGAAGTGCGACTTGTCTTCTTCTCTCAGCAACAGAATTGGCCACGCTCTTTTGAGTCTGGTTCATCTGCTCCGATCTCTTCTGGGCCCGTAAATTCGACTGCTCCACAAGGTCGTCGTTGAACGGCGTGACAATACCTAGCAACACCGCGACCTCGTACACCTTGTCAAACACGACTCCCAAGTACGGCTTGGTGATGCTGGGGAAGAACTCCACGAACTTGAAGGCGTCGGAAGCGTCGCCGGTGACGATGGTCGAGTCGCCCGACGCCACGGGCAACAACGAGTCCGCCTGGAACACCTGGTAGAACCGCAAGTAGTTGTAGGAGATGACGAAGCTGCCGATGGAGGGAAGCACCGGGTACAACGACCGCGTAATGAAACTAGAGATCACGGTGACTGCCACCAAGAGAATGAATGGCACATGCTTGAATCTGAAGTGGATCAAGCCGTGGAACAACATGATGTTGTGTTCCGGGACGAGCTGCTTCAACACCACCCAGAACCCGAAATAGTACGAGATTCCGCCGCCCAACGGGATGTCCATGCTTGCAACGTCGCCTCTCAACACATTGGAGATGATGGTCACCAAGACCGTGGCGAAGTTGGTCAAGGTGCCCACGATAAGCACGAATTTGATGACTTCCTTGAAGCCCCAGAACTTCTCAATGTAATTACTGGCCACCGTCAAGACAAACGCCGAAAACAAAAACATAAACACGGAGATCTCGGCAAAGATCGACGTCAAGAGCACCCACGGATAGAAGATGGTGTAGCGTGGAATCAATTGCAAGTAGGGCACCTTAATATCGTGGAAACTGACGGTGGAAGTTCCTGCGGCAGCGGCTGCCCGGTATTCCTTGGTCTTCACAAGGAAGATCAACGTCGATATCGTCACCAAGCATCCGAGGAGAACCTTGGTGGAGTTCTGGATGTTATGTGGCCGACCTAACAACGCCATAATGAACAAGAGTGATTAATTGTTTTCGCGACGTGTTAAACATTTAGGCACGCCAGCGCTAAACATAGATCCAGGCTACCGCGAGAAATCAGATAGATAAAATGTATAGAAATACAACTATAAAACAAACATATAATCCATTCCATATATGACTTAAGCCTTGGAAGTGTAACCAGAAGTATGACTTGGCTTGTAACTAAGGAAACTCCAAGAGCTTGCGTAACCCTTTGGTGGGTTCTTAGTATCGTTGTTGTCCACTTTTCTTGGTTGGAACAAACCGTTGGCGAAGTCTGGCAAATTGTCACCAATATTGTCAGACACATGAGAAGCGGCAACTGCTGGACCAGCAATGATGGCCACGAAGATCACCAAGATAAGGAAGTACAAAGTACAGTACTTTCTCACCATTCTCTTTCTCAATTTAGCTTGCTTCAAAGAGTAGATAGGTGGTCTGATTAATCTGGATGGCTTCAACCAGAACAACATCATGGAGTGCCATCTGTCAATCAATGGAATACATAAGATTGGGAATTGACAGAATAAGATGATATGAGCCAAGATGAAGTCACCAGCGAATTCAGACATTTCAATGATCTTAGCCACAAATTCACGAGAAGGTTGGGTGAATGCAGCCCAACCTAAACCAGCTCCGTACCACTTACCAGTCCAGAAAGCAGTGTTAGCCTTGTCATTCTTGAATTCTCTAGTCAAGAAGCAGAGAGTCAAGAAACTGAACAATAATCTTTGAATGTAAATCATAGTACAGACACCCAACAACATTCTGACGAAACTGAATCCTTCCAAGACCCACATGACGATGAAGAAGAGCAAGTGAACAATAACTGCAACACCATGAGCAACACCGGCAATAACAGCACCAGTCTTCTTACAGCACAAGCCTAATAATGGACCGGCACAACAAGCTAAGGCAAGACAAACACCCAAACAAGCAAGATCGATGACAACTGGACCCAATGCACAAATAACAACTCTCAAAGTAGAGTTGACCTTTTGTGGATTGTCAGTGACACCAGTTTGAGCGTTAATGAAAGTGTAAGCAACAAAAAGACCAGCAGTGTAGATCAATGTAGGAATGAAGTCAGCAAAAAGGATGTTGGATCTGTGAGCTCTCGAAGCGTCACCAGCAGATTTCTCAGAAATGTCTCCAGTCAATTTTCTCTTGAAACCGGTAATACGAGATCTCGAAAGACGAACGTAACCAATCCAAGAGTTTCTGTGCCACTTGGTGTTACCACGAGACAACCATCTGATGAAGTCACGGTAGTCAATGAAGTAGTCTTCCCAAGCGAATTGATGTGGGTTGAAGATGAATGGAGAGAACATCAACGAGGACAAAGAAGCCCAGAACCACAACAATGCTGGTTGCCAGTGAGCAACCGTACCAAAGAACAAGATTAACATAGATCTGGCACCCATGTAAATGGAAGAGTCAGCAAAACGGGAGTACAAAATCGAGAAGGGGATACGAGAAGTAGCAAAACCTCTACCAGTGGAGATATATCTAGCACCACCAACAGTCAAATCGGTGTATAAGGCGTTAGAGTAAATTTGGGCAACGAACACTTCGAACATTGGAGAAAGCGAGATGAAATGTCTCACGAATCTCTGGACAGCCATCCACACACCTCTTTCAATCAATTCTTGAACAAACAAAGGAATGAACGAGATGAAGAAAACGATGAAAATGGACAAAGTATAACGTCTAACCCAATCCACGACTGGAGAGAAGTTGTAACAACCGAATGGGAACAAAACATCAGTAATTGGAGAGTTTCTGTTGTAAGCACAAATGATAGCTTCGTGGGCCATGGAGTTCAAGTTAGCCAAGACCAACATGAAACATTGCAAAGACAATTGAATAAACAAGTTATTGATGTGGAAACCAGGGTGACCATAGTAGAAAGACAAGAATCTGTCCAATGGCAATTGAGTAGACAAGTAGTAGTATTCTCTGGACAACATTTGTTCACCCATACCAGCACCAATCTTGGTTGTGAAATTCAAAATAGAACCGAAACCCATATCTCTACCCTTACCACACTGGTAGTATTCACAGTGCTTGATTCTACCACCTCTCAACATAGCAGTCATACCGGCGTAAATATCTTCATTCAAGTGCAAACCCTTTTGAGCCTTAGAAACACCACCTCTGGTAAACATGAAAGTAGCGTTCAAGAAATCAGGGTGACCATAATGCAATTTACCACCAATTTGAGCCAAAGTTCTTGCGAACAAGGTACCGAAAGTTTGTTCTTTACCAGCAGCAACATCACCCAAAACACCCGAGTTCTCGGAGAAAATGTATTCACGAGCACCCAAGATAGCAACAGGGAAGGACTTGTCCTTCTCAGAGTTCTTCAAGTTTGGAGCGTAAGGGTTAACATGTTCAACATTCAATTCTTCGAATTCAGCCAAAAGAGATCTAATCTTCAAACATTCTTCCAAATAGTTGTCTTGATTAGCATCGATCAATTGAATGTATTCACCACGGTGGAAAATAATAGCATGATTCTGGTTATCAGATTTACCATCACCCAAGATTGGGTTACCAGACAATTGAACTCTGAATTTAGGACGACGTCTACCATTGTCCAACATCTCACAATGACCATCAATCAAAGCGGAGTAGACTCTTGGTTCTTCATCTTCGTTCATAGCAGGTTCTTCGTCCAAGTAAGCAATTTGTAAGTCAGGGTAAGCACGCAACAAGAATTCAGCATTTTCCATTTCATCGTCCTTGAATTTGGACAATCTTTGCATAGAAACAACAAATCTGAACTTTCTTCTAGCCATCTTTTCCAATGCCAATTCCAAACCTTCTGGGTCACCACCGAAGTATTGAACCAATTCAGGGTTTTCAACACGGTACAACAACTTGATAGCTCTAGCGTAGTTCATGAAACCAGAAACAGTACGGTACAAGGTCTGGGATCTCAAAGAAGCCCAGATACGAGTTCTCAAGGTGTATTCAGGAGCAGCAGATTTGAAACCAATACAGTAGAATGGCAAGTCATCAATCTTAGATTTCAAGTTGTCATCAGTAACCTTTTCTGGATCATCACCGTTTTCGTATGCAGCAGTTTCTTCAGCCAAAATCTTGGTGTCCTTGACGAAACACTCCCATTCAACAGGATGCAATTGCTTCAAGTATTCCAACAAAGTAACTCTGGAGAATTGGTCATCTTCTCTGATAATTTCTCTCAAAGACAAAAGAATCTTTTCGGAGTAGTGAGGAGTAAACACAGTGAAGGTAGGCATGTTGTCGACTGGTAATGGCTCCAAGATAGGAGTGGCCAAAGATTGAGCAAAGAAAGAGATTCTTCTTTCGGCTTCAGAGTTTCTTGGGAAGAACTCAGTGTCAAAGTTGTTGTCATCTTGAGAGACAAAGAAAGTTGGAGCTCTCAAAGTACGCTTACCTTCAATTTCAGAAGGAACTTGGTGGTACAACAACTTTTGGACGTGGTCAATAGCTAACAAATGTTCTCTGTACATGGAAATAACAATAGCATTCCAGATTTGAGAAATCAAAACCTTTGGTTTGTATTTGATCTCCATTTCAGTAGTAGCCAAGATCTTAGAGTAGATTCTCTTTGGTAATCTGGTGAAAATGTTTCTCCATGGGGTCAAGATAGAGATACCCAAGTAGAAGGATCTACCAATGGAGAAAACACAGTTACAGATAATGTACCACATGTAAGTATCCAAGAAGAACAACAACATGTCAACAAGGTACATCAAACCCAAGACAATCTTGGTTTGTTGAAGACAAAGCTTGTTACCAAACCAAATTTCACCGGTACATCTCATCTTAGTAGTAGCCAAAATTCTGATAGGATCTCTAATAGACAAAATCAAGAAGAAATAAGATTCAATGAACTTGGCAAAGAAAACTAAGAACCACAAGAAGTAGGACAACCACATGTCCAAACCTCTCAATTTGGAGAAGTTAGCGGTAAAAGTTTGCGAGGATAAGTACTTTCTTGATCTTCTGTTCATGTAAGAGGTGAATAAACCACCTAATGGCATGATAGCGAAGAAGATGATTGTAACAACACCAATAAAGAATCCAACAATGGACACAACCAAGGCAGCTTTAGAGATAGAAGCTAAACCAGCCCAGTAGAAAGTGAAAACCACTGGAGCAAGATTGACCACAAAGATAATAACCAAGAATACCAAACGACGACTTAAATGTTGAGCACCAGCCCATTCTCTTGGAACGAACATCCACTCACAAATAGTAGCCACGATTTGAATAAGTGAGGCAATAACACCACCAATACCAGCGGCAGCCCATCTAGAGGATTGAACTGGTTGATTGTTCAAAGTTTGAACGTAATGCAAAGTATATAAGACAGGAGAGTTGAAAGCACAGTAAATCCAGTAAATAGAGATGTGAAGAATCCAAATTCTGTTGAAGTTAGTGATGAAATGTAACCAAGTTCTGGTTTCCTTATAAGTTTTGAAGAAGACATTTTTCCAGTCAACTTCACCCAATCTCAAGAAACGTTCCTCTTGAGGAACATCAACCAATCTAGTACCATCTTCAAAGATGATTCTACTGATACCCTCTGGGTACCAGAACAACTGGTTGACATCATCATAACCAATGACCTTGTTGTGATCCTTTTCACGCTTGACAAATCTGCCATCATAGATTTCATAAACTTGAGACCTGATGAATCTATAAATAGGGGTGATAACACGATTCAAGTAGTCACCTTCTGGAACAGGTTCTTGTCTTTGTTGGCATTGAGGAGACAATAAATAGTCTGAAGCCGTCTTGTAGATGTAACACAAAACTTCTGGAGTGAAACGAACTTGATTGGCTTCACCCCATAAAAGCAAGTACAAACTAATGTCTCTAACTCTTTCTTCTGGGGACAAAGCATTCATCTTAGCCTTCCATCTGATTTCGGCGGCTTCCAACGAGTAATCGCCTTCAAGTTCATTGGCCAAAGCGTCGATGTCTTGACCGTGGTCCTCGACGGCTTGTCTAGCCTTTTTCGACTTCTTTTTGGCCTTTCTGGCCTTTCTTCCAATCTTGCCCATGTCCATATTGGCAAAACCGAGAGAATCGTCCAAGTCATTTTGACAGGCAAAGTACCATTTTTTGTAGTTGGCGTTTTCACCACCAATGTAGTCCGCGTGCAAACTCAACAAAGCTTGAGCAGGAGACATTCTCGAGGATCTGGAATCCAACAAAGTCATAAAGTAGTCAAACATGTTTCTCATGGAATCTCTCTGGAAACCAAATTTGTTGGACAAGTCGATGAAGATGTCTTCAATGTGTTCGATCTTGATAGGCGCTTGGGGGTCAGCAGACCAAGCGGGATAAGGCAAGTTCGAAGACATTTGGAACTGGGTGGGATCATATCCGGCCCCATTTCCTCCGTAGATGGGGGTGGAAGCGCCGGAAGATCTGGGCCCACCGTAACTCATCTGGGATGGGGTGTACTGAGTTCCATACTGGTCATAGCCAGGAGTACCGGGAGTTTGACCACCGTAAGAAAAATCAGAAAACGCCTCAGGGTCTTGGTTATAACCTTGAGGTTGCTGGTTCATCTGGTAGTGGGCGTCCTGGTATCCGTCCATGTCGTACGGCTGCTGGTACTGGACGTTTGGATCATAGTAATCCCCCCCCTGCTGATTTACCGTGTCGTACGGTTGTTGTTGGTAATAACCCCCCTGCTGATTGGGGTCATAATAGTTGTTCTGATTGTTATCGTTATACGACATCTAACCGTTAGTACAGATATTCGATAAACGAGTGAATAAATCAAAATTCTCTGTGTGAAGCAGATGAAACGAGTTAAGAGGAAAATTCAGATCGGGCCAAAAAACTCCTGCATAAATCTCGTTCTCATCTTTGAAGGCAGATTGCTCGAAACATAGCACCGCAATCCTAAAACGGAACGCATTCGAGGAAATTTTTTATGGGTCTGGAAAAAGCAATTAACGGTGTGTCTCAATAAAGTAACGGTTGTGGGCGATATACCCTACAAATCATTACCTACAATCAAGGTTTTGTGACAGGCTTGTGCAAATATTGTCTGATCGTGACTAAGCCTAAGGCGACCTTCGTCCACCGTCGCCCGCCGTAGGATCTGACATTGCCACCGTTGCTGGAAATTACCCAGTTGGCAGAATGTGTTGTAGTGGCACTGCCAAATCACCCAACCACCTGATTAATGTGCCGAAAATGGGCCTCAGCCCGTCCACACCTCGTTCCCGCGTGTCCTCTGCTCTCTCGCCGCTCTCACAGCTCAATGTATACGTACCTCTCAGGAAAAACAGAAACAACTAAAGAAAGTGAATGAGAAATTGAAATATTTTGATTTTCCAAAATAATAGGTAACACGAATTTAACTCGAGACAATATGCAAACATTTTTTACCGGAGCATGTGGCGATCGATGGTTTCGACGTCAAGGTGGTAATTTCGGGGATTACTGGTTTTTGGCCGCTGGATGCCTTCTACTTTCTACAGATTTTGTATAGGGTCTCTGGCTTCGGCCTACGCTCAAATCTACCACCGACATTCATCGGCATAAAACCGCGACCACGAAACGCGAACTCACATTAGTTCTGTGTTACCAAAAACGAGGCGGAACTGCATATTACAGGGGGCGATGCTGACAATTACTATTTATAGTAAACTAATTGATGTTTTTGGTTCCGAGACTTCCCAGTGACGGAACCGATTTACTCATTCCATCCGAGCGTCTCCAATTCTTTTCTAATACTATCTTCCTTCTCGATCTTGGAGATCTGGGTCTCTTCCAACGACTCGCCGTAGGCTTGCTTCATCTTCAAGGTCTCGATGGCCCGTAATTTCTTCAACAACGACCGAATCTTCTTCTCTTCCACCGACGAGACGCCTCCAAGAACGCTGCCGGCTTCAGGCTCGGCGGGTGGTGTGGCTGGTGGTGGCGTGGCGGCGGGTGTGGTGTTCTCGCTCTCGCCCTGCTTGGCCTCTTTCTTCTTTCTGTTTTTAGCAGCCGCTTTGGTCTCTTTTTCTTTTGGTGGTGGAGCGCCAGGAACAGTTCTCACCCGTGGCTTGGGCGCGTAGGGCACAGCCGTGCCGTTCAAAGTGCTGGCCAACTCTTTCTGGTAGAGCGTGGTTCTGGTGGTCGACCCGCCGCCATTTCTAGCGTGCGGTGGTCTGTAGGCACCGCTGGGCTTCTTGACATCAGAAGGTCCTTGGGCCAGGAGTCTCTTGCTCAAGTACTCCACGGCCGAGCTGTGGGGCTCGGGCGCAGGCTCGTTGGGCTTGATCTGTGGGAACTGGCTGATGTCCTGAGGCTTCCATGATATGGCAAACAACTCATTGTACTCTTTGTAGTACATCAATTTGCCGCTGTAATGCCAGACCTTGCATCCGTTGTCCACTCTCAATCTGGGGGCGGTGGTGGCGGTCAAAATAAATCTTCCACATGGCGACCACTCGCAAACACTGGTGTTGGATGCTTCGAAAGAAACAACCTTTTTGAATTTGTCCTGTCTATCATAAATGTCCACCGTACCTTGCAAGTTACCAAAGCCGGCCACCAAGATGTACTTGGCGTGAGGAGAGTACAAGATCGTATTTCTGGGTAACGTGGGTAAAGAATAAATCAAGTTACCTCTGGCGTCAAAGAAACTGGTTTCACTAGGCATGAACCCATAGATGACTGCAAACTCCCGAGCAGATGGAGACCAGGTTATGTCGTGGATCGGGCCCGGCTTACTCAAGTCGATTCTAGAGTTGTACGAGCCAGCAATCCCTAACAAATACAAGTTGGTCTCACCATAATACGACTTGTTGGTAGTATCATGATCAGTAGATGCCAATGCCAATAATGCAGTACCCAAAGAGTTCCAGTTCAATTGGCATTTTTCTGCCTTGAAGAAGTTTTTCTGGCAAACTGGCTGGTTGAAGTTAGGCAAGTTGTAAATGGACACATTAGCAGGTTTGCCGGACTTTTCCGGAATGAAAATGGCCACAGATGGGTTCAAGCCCGGACTGATCTTGAAACTATTGTATGGAGTCTCGGTGGTATATTTGAATTTGGGGGCAGTCACTTGCGATAAGTTGGTGGAATCAGCGATGTCGAAAAACTCGATAATCTTATTATTTCCCACGCCCTTGGCAAACAACTTCTCGTCCTGGGTGAACTGCGGCTTCCAGCCTCCTTGGTGCTTGGCGGACCACTCCATGATAATCGATTTATTATCCAAGTTGAAAATCTTGACATTCTTGCTCCAAACTCCGCTCTCTCTGTCCAACATGATGGGCTTGCACCACACACAGAGATAAGTTCCGTTGTGCGAGAAGTGCAAGTCGTACACTTCGGGCAATTCGAGAGTGTAGTATGGCTGGGCCTGCGTATCACATTTAACTATCACCACCTTGGTGGGTTGTGTGTAGGCAAAATACTCGCCGTTGCCGGAGTAGATGGCACTACGACACTCTGCGTCTGGTTTGACGAAGGATTGGATCTCTTCGTAATCTTGTATCAAGTCGATCGACTTTGGTTGGCGACCTGTTTAGTTAGTACGAACAATTTTGATGAGGCCAACAAGCCAGATCGCCCCTCCTTTTTCGGCTGGCGCCGACGTAGGCTCCGGCTCGGTGTGTACATACAGAAAAACTGGGTATTTGCCGACATGACGGGGTTTTATTTGATATATCCAAATTCAACGAATGCTCTTGCAATAGATGAGTGGACGGTTTTTCATCCTAAAACGAATGGGCAAATATGGTGTGCGCACGACATCTTCGAGTTGTAGGACCGACAACAACGACACCGGTCCTACTGCTACGGGAGTCTAGTTGTGATGTCCATTAGCTACTTGGTGACCTCGCCAAATTTGAAGTGTCCTGTGGAATTAGCATGTTTGGCAGCGCCGTTTTCCCCCACCAACACCTCGTAGCACTCCAAGCATCTGACACGGAAGGTCGTGGTGTTGGTGGTGTAGTTCTTGGTCTGGAGCTTCTTGCAGAGCTCGGCCGCTGCCTCGTGAACGGGCGTAGGATCGGTCTCTTCTTTTGACCACACCGCTATATCGTCGGAGTTCTTTGCAACTTTGTCTAATTCCCCATTCACCACAAGAAGGTCGTAGTGGATCCCCAGGTACACAAGGTAGATGAAATGGGGGGTGAGGTTATTTTCTGTTTCGAACTTGATGGTGTTTCCCAGTTCTATATCGATGCAATTAATAGTCAAGTCCAAAACATTAGCAAGAATGCCCAACTCGATGGCCCCGCCCCAAGAGTCCTTCTGTTTGATCCAATTAGCGTAGTTGCTGTTGGTGCGGCCAAGGATCACCTCGGAGTATTTTTCAGGGTCCGCCAAGATGGCCCGACTGCAAATCTCTCTCAATTCTTTCACTGCAAAGGCCCCAGTTGTGGCCTGGCTGATGGCATTGAACATACACGAGTTGTCGTCGGGTATGTTGCGAAGAATTAGAAATTTGTCTAGAGATTCAATGTAAACTGATGGGATTTCTGTAGATTCTGCAAGTTTATGCTTATCGACCAAAACAGGTTTGGAAGCAGCACTACTGATTTCAATAATAACTTGATCACCTGAGACAATACCAAGGTCTTTGAGCAGTTTAGAGGTGTCGGTGATGTCGGCGGGTTTGGGCGGAAACCCGGTCTTCAAAGCAACAATCTGTTCGCCAGCGGTGAAAAGACCGTACTGTCCGCAACACTCCTGGGAGAATTGGTCGAATGTGGCCAGATCGTTGATGGTGACGACCTTGGTGGCGGCGGGCAGCTTGACCTTGACTCTCATGTAAGCCAGAATCGCAGTCGAGTATTGTGCAGGCTATGTCATTACTATACAATCGTTAACGTTAGTCAGTCATTTCAACTTCTCCTTCAGCAACAGGCTGGGAGGCTTCCGACGGGATCCCGGTAATAATAGCATCGAGGGTGTCTTTCTTTTGGTTCTTGATTTCGTCTAATTCTTGCTTGTTTTGGTGCTTATACTCTTCCACCTGCTTATACTTTTCTACCGACTCCATGAATTTGGCCATGTTGACCCCGGAGGCCGCCTCGGCCTCGAGATTAGTGTAGGGCCGCTGCTTCAAGTCCTTGACTCTTCTCTTGTGGACCTTGGCCCGCGTGTGGCGGTCTAAGGCCAATTGGTTCTCAAAGTATTTGGCACACTCTATGCAATAATATTGGCCCAATCCCGGCTTGTTTTCGTCAAGCGGCTGGTTTTTGAGGCGATATATGGTGTCCTTGGACGACAAGTCGTCGTACACGAGATCCAAGTCTCTGGTTCTTCTCTTGGTCTTGTATCTCTTAACACTGTATCTACCCATGATGCGATGAGGTGAATTTTTCAGGAAGAGCTATAGGATAAGGGCAGAGCCCTGCGGCACGTGCGCGCGGTCACAGAACAAATATTGAGCCTCGCACACCCGCACCCTAAAAATTTGCGTCTTACTAATAGAAAAAATCTCTAGTTTAACACTACTAATAATTCGTATGTATAACGCCACCACCCCAATATGAGTTTGTGAGTGCCGCCCAACGCACCCGATGCCAGCACAAGATGTGTCGGACGCCAAGATCCGGAATTCCCGAAATTACAGCTGATGACAAATCAAAACTATATAAGGTGACTAATTCCCACCAAATACTAACCGCAGAAAATGGCCAGAAGACCTGCTAGATGTTACAGATACTGTAAGAACAAGCCTTTCCCAAAGTCCAGATACAACAGAGCTGTCCCAGACGCTAAGATCAGAATCTACGACTTGGGTAGAAAGAAGGCCTCTGTCGATGAGTTCCCATTATGTATCCACTTGGTTTCTAACGAGTTGGAACAATTATCCTCCGAAGCTTTGGAAGCCGCTCGTATTTGTGCTAACAAGTACGTCACCAAGATCTCCGGAAGAGATTCTTTCCACTTGAGAGTCAGAGTCCACCCATTCCACGTCTTGAGAATCAACAAGATGTTGTCGTGTGCCGGT
Source organism: Keqinozyma sinolaborantium (assembly GCA_039762375.1). NCBI lineage: Eukaryota > Fungi > Ascomycota > Pichiomycetes > Serinales > Debaryomycetaceae > Keqinozyma > Keqinozyma sinolaborantium. The sequence goes on along the minus strand of JAQRFW010000004.1, from coordinate 266,086 downwards.
GCCGATAGATTGCAACAAGGTATGAGAGGTGCTTGGGGTAAGCCTCACGGTTTAGCCGCCAGAGTCAACATTGGTCAAATTATCATGTCTGCCAGAACTAAGGACTCTAACAAGGAAGTTGTTATTGAAGGTTTGAGAAGAGCCAGATACAAGTTCCCTGGTCAACAAAAGATCATTATCTCTAAGAAGTGGGGTTTCACTCCTTTGAACAGAGACGAATACATTGCTAAGAAGCAAAACGGTGAAGTTAAGGATGACGGTGCTTACGTTAAGTTCTTGTCTAGAAAGGGTCCTTTGGAGGCTAACTTGAAGCAGTTCCCAGACTTCCAATACCAAGCTTAAATAGTTGTATTCTAATGTATATTGGAGACCAATATTGAAGTAGTGAAATATTCTGAGAATTTTTCACACCGTAGAACCTTGTAAAGTGTTTAACTGGGATGCATATCAAACCCAGGGCCGTCGGCCCAGTCAACCAGTCGACTCGATCTACATCGGCTTCGGACTCGATTTAGCCGTACCACGTTGTCCTGCACAGACGCCAAACGCCCTAAATAAAAATATCGACGACTCGCGATTCAAATACACCATGTCCTTTTCCCATAAAGAGAACCCCAAAACCTTAGTGTTGTTCGACGTCGACGAGACCTTGACCCCCGCCAGATTGCCGGCATCCGAGGAAATGAAGGCAACTTTGAAGAAGTTGCGTGAAAAAGTCGTCATTGGCTTTGTTGGTGGCTCCGATTTGAGCAAACAGCTCGAGCAGCTCGGCCCAACCGTGTTGGACGACTTCGACTACTGTTTCTCCGAGAACGGTTTGACCGCCTACAAGTTGGGTAAAGAATTGGCCTCGCAATCTTTCATCGGTTGGATCGGTGAAGAAAAGTACAACAAGTTGGTCAAATTCATCTTGAGATACTTGAGTGAGCTCGACCTCCCCGTCAGAAGAGGTACTTTCATCGAGTTCAGAAACGGTATGATCAACGTTTCTCCTGTCGGAAGAAACGCTTCTAACAAGGAAAGAAACGAATACGAGATCTTTGACCTCAAGAACAACATCAGAGTCAACATGGTCAAGGCCTTGAAGGAAAACTTCCCCGACTACGGCTTGAACTACTCCATCGGTGGTAAAATCTCTTTCGACGTGTTCCCAACCGGATGGGACAAGACTTTCTGCTTGAACCATGTCCAAGATGAGGGCTTCGAAGAAATCCACTTCTTCGGTGACAAGACTCTGCCTGGAGGAAACGACTACGAAATCTACTCCGATGAGAGAACCATCGGCCACTCTGTTGACGGTCCAAAGGAAACCCAAAAGCTTTTGGAGGAAATCTTCAAGATCTAATTACTCTTAATAAATACCATAAAATATTCTCGTATGTACAGGTTACTTCTTCTTATAAAAGATCACAGAAGTGTCGTCGGTGGCCTTGATCACTTGCTCGTACTCCTTCTTGTTGATCAACACGGTGTTCAGCAATTGTAAACGGTTGACACTGGGGTCGTTAAGTTTCTTGGCCAAGTTTTTGAGCGCCGTCTTCTTGTCGGAAACATATGCCTCAAAATCTGCCGGCTCCATCAATGGGGGAAGCTCGGTCGGCTTGCTGCTCTTGGCGACCCTACCATTTCCAAACTGAAACGATTCGTTGTCTCCAAACGAGAAGATCTCTTTCTTGTCACCAGAATTGCCCAACTTGATAAAAGAGTGGTTCTTACCGGTAGAGATACTATCAATATTGATAGTAGTCACCGCGTTCTCGTCCTCGTTGTACTCGTTCAAGTTAGTCAAAGACTTGATCACTTGGGGCTTGTGGCAAACGTGAAGGTACCTGTTAATACCAAGCTGGCCCCTAAGACCGTTTCCAAACGTCAATATAACGCTCTGGTTCACATCGTCATTCTTCACCCGGAGGTTGACCAAAGAGGTTTCGTCATTGGCATGCAAACCTTCGATTTGAACATCATCAGTTGAAATCTTCGAGTTCAACTTGTATGCATCCAAGAGGTTCTGCTTGGTCAATACCTTCTTGGGCACGGCCTGTACATCGTTCTTGTAGCTGACCTCAACACCACACTCACCGGAAGTGTTCTTTCCCCAGGCCCAAATGTTACCCACCAGATCACTGGCAATATTGTGGAATTGGCCGGCAGCAATATGGTTGAACGTTCTGAGTCTGACAAACTTGTCGGTCTTTGTGGTCACCACTTCGTTGTTGAGTGTGGTCAAGTCGGTAGCTTCATTCAAGGGGATTTTGCCTTCGGCAAATGGTGAATAGTCGGGGGTACCGAATTGACCAAAGTTGTCACCTTCAGCGGTCTTACACGTGAATATTCTGCCTTTGTCGGACAAAAGAAGTAAATGGTTGTCACCAGAGCTCATGTCTCTGATCTTTTCGCCCCGTTGAAGAATGTTAGTCTTGTTGTTTTCGAATTTGACAAAGTCGTACTTGGTGGAAGATTGACGCCACATCCAACTTCTGGCCGAAACGCTTTCATGGTCCTCCTTGGCGTCTAACCGAGGGGTGTAGGCCACCTGTCCCTTGTGGGTCAAGATGTAGACGCTGTCTTTGGAGATAACACACTTCTCAGCCTTGAAAGGTAATTTTGTAGTCTTGGGCTGAGCCGATCCCTTTACGTACTGCAAAAGCTTACCGTCGTCACTGATGGCAACCAAGAGCTTTCCAGACACTTCCACGTCCTTCAAGGTCAAATGGTCGAATGGTGAGAGTCTGACAGGGTATTTCAGGTTGTTCTGAGCTCCAAAAACATACAATCCAAGAACCTTGTCCGAGGGATGTAAAGCAGACACAAACTTGTCGTTAACAAACCCCTCGAGCTTGGCCACAAGCTGGGCGACGTGTTTCTGGTTCTTGATGACCACGGGTTTGTCTTGTACTCCGTAGGAGCCCTTGAAGATCCAATTCTTATAGTACTCGTAATTCATGAACACATTGTGGGCCCCAACAATACCCACGATGGCGGCAATTCCAAGCCCAATGGCCTTGAACCGCTCTCTGTACTCCCACTTCTTCTGGTCGTGTTTCTGTCTCAGCAAAAACTCCTGGTGGATTTCAGCCAATTGCTCTTTATACTCAGGAGATCCATTCTCCAACCCCAGCAAACGGGGGTCCTGCTCGAGCTGCTCGCCGATGCTCAAGTCCTCTTCGTTCTGGAGCTGCTCGGCCACTCTTTCATGGAGCCGGGCGCTGTTCTGAGCGGCCTTGCCGGCCCATTCCTGTTCCTCCAAGTGATCTAACTTCTTGTTGAAGTTGTATTCGACTCGGTTCTTGTTGAAATCTTCGATCAGCCGGTACTTGTTGCTGTCGGAGTAGAATCTGCAGGCGGCCCGCACGGGCTGCGACACGTTTCTGGCGATATGCTGGACCCTTCTCATGGCGATGAGTGATGAGTGAGAATGAGCACGACTTAAAATCTACGTCTTTTGGCCAGTCGAGTGCCCTGTTGAAGCTGGCGCGAGTGGGTTCGAGCAGGCGGCGGCAAGCTGGAGTAGTACTGGCGTATGTTGGGGTGGCTGGGGTGCGGCTATCTATGACTGTAGTATTGTATATATGACATGGCCTGGATAGACCTTTAATGACTACAAATTTTCATCAAGGCTTCACCAATGGCAAGGCCCATTCATCGTTCATCAGTGTGCCTATCTGGTCCCAACTAGTCAGTCTACTATATTTTGGTGTACATTTATTCAGAGCTCCCGCGATAGATATAACAATGCTTAGATACCTTGCTCCACACACCAGCGCCAGAATGGTGGCCGCCCGCACGATGCCGTACAGACAGCTTGCGTCGATCACCAAGTTCGACACCAAGAAATTTGTGCAGTCGCTCGAGACCAACGGGTTCACCCAACAACAGGCAGAAACAGCGGTCTCGATCGTGAATCGAGCCGTCAACGACGGAATCTACCAGATCACCCGGAATCTCGTGACCAAGGAGAGCTTGTCGTCGTCGTCGTACGAGCAGAAAGTGGACTTTGCCAAGCTCAAAGGTGAGCTCCAGACCATGGACAAGTCTGAATTCACGAATTTGAAGAAAGAGCAGGAGAACTTGCGGACCGACTTGACCAACTTGAAGAACCGGCTCAAGGAGGAGATTGCCAAGAACCAGGCCAGTGTCAGGCTCGATTTGAACTTGGAGAAAGGAAGAATCAGAGAGGAAAGCTCGCTTCACGAGCTGAAAATCGAGGACACTTACACCCGGATCGATGAGGAGATCGCCAACATGCAGATGCAGATCAAGTCGGTGAAGACCCAGGTGATGCAGTGGCTTATCGGTGTGTCTTCCGGTACGTTTGCTTTGTTGCTTGCCTTCATCCGTTTTTTCGGGTAAATGCAGCCTCTACAGCTGACCTACGGCGTCGCCATTAACTACGCCGTCATAAACTACGCCGCCATCGAGCGCCACGCCGCCTAATTCTACAAACCGACGACGAGAATTTCGTCTGGCAAATATTTTGTGCAGTGCTGGTGTTTACCCTCATTTTCTTCAACACATACCCTCGCATAACACATGAACTCGTTGTATAACCACGGGGTCAAGCAGACGCAGCTCCTCACAAGAGACATTGCGCAGTTCGAGCAGAACTTGTCGTCGTCGCCCTTGTCGCTCCAGGGCTCTATCACCACGTCATTGACGTCGTTTCGCAAGACCATCAAAGAATACGGCGACCTCATAAATCAGAACATAAAAGACCCCAACGTCACCAAGCACGAGACCCGCCTCGCCAAGTTCCAACTGGACGTTCAGGACTTCGCCAAGAAGTTCGACGACTTGAAGGCCAAGCGGGAAAGTTCGTTGCAGGACATCAACCGGCAAGAATTGCTCGGACGGCGTCATGTGCACAACGAAAACCCGTACGACGCCAACGCATACGCCGACCATGCGGGCTCAAGCCAGCAGGAGTCTTTGAGCTACTCGGAGGGGTTATATAAGGAAAAAACCTCGGTGCAAAGAAGCACCCAGCAACTTGATCATATTTTGGAAATGGGACAAAGTGCGTTGGAAGATATTGTTGAGCAGAACGAGATCTTGCAGAAGCTCGGATCAAAGTTTGAAGAAAGTTTGATCACGCTCGGAGTAAGCCAAGGCACAATTCGAACCATAGAGAGGAGAGCTAAACAAGATAAATGGTTATTTTGGGGCGGTGTCATAATAATGCTTGTGAGTTTCTACTATATACTAAAGATCTTCCGGTAACATCATAGTTTAATTCCATATTTTGATGCATTTGAATGTGACGTCTAACGTAGTTATCCTACTTGAGTAAAACTACTGGTAGTCAAAAAGGTTATAATAATAATACACATACCCTACCCCCACGCTGCGCCCCGTTCTGAGTGATATTCGACGATTTTTTATTTTTGTATAAAAGTTTATGATATCTTACTTTATGTTGCGTCTCATTCTGGTTAATTTCTACTGATTTTTTTTGAATTGGTTACGGTTCAAGATTGTCTAAGCGATGTACCCTAACAAGGAAATAGACCTTTAACCTAAGAACTGTACAGTCTCCACATCTCTGTGCAACCTCTCGAATTACTCGATACGGGTCGAGGTCTTCATCGATTTTTACTACTTACTGCTTTAGGAAGTGGATTTTTTCAATTTCTCAATAACTTTTCCCCATTAGGAAATTCAGTTGAAGCTGTCAAAGTGATTCTCACCTATTTGGGTTCCAGAAGAATGATGGATCGTTGAAGGATTATGAAACTTCCCGTAATATATAATCCTTGGGATCCCAACCTGACTGCAACTTAGTTTTTCCTCCAAGTTTCTTTCCTTAACTGCCACTTCCCATGAAGTTATCTTATACCATCTTGGTGCCATTGTTTGCAGCCACTTTGGCTCAAGCTAGTGTAATAGAGTACCGTGCTAGAAAACGGGAGTTTGTGACCATGGTCACCACCGTCGACATGGGTTTGGCCGATTTCCTCGATGCCTTGGCTAATCCAGCACCTACCTCCACCGCACCTGCCCCACCTCCACCTGCTGCTGCCACCACCGCCCCTGCCCCGGCTCCCGTTGCCTCAGCTCCTGCTGCTCCTGCTGCTGCGCCCGCTCCCTCGCCAGCCGCCGCTCCCGCATCTTCTTCGAGCTCTGGAGGATTTTTCTCCGGACTCTGGGACTCTTTCAAGAATTACTTTGACGGAGGCTCTTCCTCTAATGCCCAGCCTGCTGCTGCTCCTGCTCCAGTTTCGGCTTCTCCAGCTCCAGCTGCTGCTGCACCAACCTCGGCACAGCCAGCTCCCGTCTCTTCCGCTCCCAGCCTTGCTTCTCCTTCGACCAACCAAGGTTTCTGGCCTTTCACCAGTACCTCATCGTCCGACGCCAGCTCCAGTGGCACTAATAACAACAACAACAACCCCGGAGGTTTGACTGGTAATGCTGCATCTGCTGTTGGTGCTGGAGGAATTTCTTACTCGCCATACACTAAGAGTGGTAAATGTAAGTCTGCCAGCGAAGTCAAGCACGATATCGGCTTGTTGTCCAACTTTGACATCATCCGTCTTTATGGGGTTGACTGCAGTGGTGTGGAAAACGTTTTGGCTGCCATCAGCAACTCCCAAAAAGTCTTTGTTGGTATCTACAACATTGACGACTACAACATCAACCAGGACTTGACCATCTTGAAGAACGCTGTGGCCACCAGCTCTAGAGGCTGGAGCGCTATCCACACTGTTTCTATTGGTAACGAGTTGGTTAATGCTGGTACCGTAAATGCTGGCCAAATTGTTAATGCTATGAAGTCCGCAAGAAGTTGGTTCAAACAAAATGCTCCAAACTACACTGGACCACTTGTTTCTGTTGACACGTTAGTGGCGGTCTTGAACAACCCTTCTTTGTGTGATGCATCTGACTACATAGCAGTTAACTGCCATCCATTCTGGGATGGTGGTGTTGCTCCTGGTAACTCTGGCCCTTGGTTGGAACAGCAAATTGCCAACTTGAAGAGCAAGTGTAACAACGGCAAGGACATCTTGATTACTGAAAGTGGCTGGCCCACCCAAGGTAAATCGTTTGGAAACTGCGTTCCATCTCAACAAAACCAGTTGAGTGCTATCAAGAGTATTGTCAACTCGCTTGGTAGCAAAGTGTTGATGTTCACCACCTACGATGACTACTGGAAGGACGGTGGAAGTTACGGAGTAGAGAAATTCTGGGGAATTTTTGGAGACCCATCAGCTTAGAACACTTAACAATTAGATAATACCCGGCACCAAAAATCCTGTTATATATGAATGTCAATTATACGACTACGAAAGTTCGAATCTGTAAAGCAAGATACTATGTTGCATAAAATAATAGAAGTTTGAGCCCAACTATTATCCCAATACAGAAGTTGTAACATTCCTAATCGGGAACAAGCTATCGGAGTAGATCAAATATTAGAGTTGTGTTGGATACGAGTTCGTGGGGTTCAGTAGTCAACCTCGGGAATGTTGGACCCAACGGTATGTGAACAATAAAATTTAGCCTTCCTTAGCCTACATGCATTGATCTAACTTTCGATTAGATAGAATTTGCAAAACTCACAATAGTGAAAAAATTCCATTACCTTTCTGTAAAGCTTAATAGGCACTCCGTGAGTAACCGAAACCAGCGAAACCACTTGACGGGCGACACCAAAACCGCCTGGACATGAAACCGCCTGGCGACAGCAAAATCACTCCCAATAGTGGTCGTGCGGGCCCTCAAGAACTCACGAATTTTTGGTCGCAGTAAACATTCGCTAATAGCTCATGTCCAGCGATAGAGAACGCAGAAAGCTTGGCCACAAGCTCCAGGCTTCAATCGACGGCTTGCTATATTTGACGGATTCAAATGATGCCCCCATTTGGGAGACGTTCCAACGGTTGCCTCTTCGTACAGGAACCGATTACTACAAGTACATCAAAAACCCCATCTCTCTTCACAGCGTCCGCCAGAAAGTCAAGAGATTCCAGTACAAGGGCGCCCAGGAGTTCATCCGGGACTTGGTGCAAATCAGCTGGAACGCCAGATTGTATAATCAAAGAACCTCAATTGTCTATGAGCACGCAGTGATTTTAGATAAGTATATTGTCGACTCGGTTATCCCGCGGTGCTCCACCGACAAGTCGATTCCCGACAGCGGCGCGTTGTACTACCCAGATTTGGGGCCTCTTCCCGCCGATGACGAGCCTCTTGAGCCCATTGCTGAGCCTGTTCAAATGGATCAGTTAATGAAGGACGAGGAATACGAGGATACCAACGACGACGACTATGAGGACTACCAGATGGCCGGCACCCCCGAACCCAAGAGATTGGGCGACCCGTATTCGATGGTTATGCCCTTACCAAAGGTCCAGTCCAGAGACATTTCCGGGTCTCCTTTCCAAACTGCCAAGTTGGAAACTGGTATCAGGAGAGGCAGACCTCCCACCGTCGACAAGCCTTTCGAGACGAGAATCAAGTTGATCTTAAAACACTTCAAGAAACTCCGCCATCCCACCGATATAAATCGGGCTTTGGCCGCTAACTTCGAAAGATTGCCCGATAAGAACTACAGCGATTACTACCGAGTGATCAAGAACCCTATAAGTTTGTTCGAGATGCGGGCCAAGTTGAGAGCCAGAAAGTACCGCAATGTCGACGAGTTCTTGAGCGATTTGAACTTGATGTTCCACAACGCAAAAGTGTACTTTGGCCATGACCAATACAGCACCATGTATCAAGACTGCGTGGCGTTCGAGCAGGAGGCCAACAAGGTCATCAGCATCGAGTTGCTGAAGTCCGAAAAAGATGTGATTGCCATGAGTGGGCCTGGAGGTGATGGTGTGTTGAGGTTCCCCTTGGACTCCATCGAGTTGAACGGGTACACTTATAGAGTCGGCGACTGGGTGTTGATCAACAACCCCAACAACCCCGACAAGCCAACCGTGGGTCAGGTTTTCAGATTATGGTCCACGAAAGACGGCACTCAGTACACCAATGTGTGTTGGTACTACAGACCAGAGCAAACTTGTCACAGATATGACCGATTATTTTTCGTCAACGAGGTTTGCAAGACCGGTCAGTACAGGGACCATGTTGTAAGTGAAATCGTGGGTCCATGTTATGTGATTTTCTTGACCAGGTACCAGAAGGGCGATTTGCCCAAAGGTGTTATACCCGACAACTGTCCTTGGTTTATTTGTGAATTCAGATACAACGAGTCCAGTCATGTGTTCAACAGAATCAGAACCTGGAGAGCCTGTTTGCCAGACGAAACCAGAGACAACCCTGAACCACCTGTGGTGCCATTAAACGAACCAAGAAAGCTAATCAAATATGAATCGCCGATTAAAGCGTTGCTTCCTCCTGGTGCGGACGAGAGAATGTCCATTCCGGAAGTGACTGAGGGTCCTTCCCCCAACACGCCTCCTTTGTTAGGGTCTGTATACTTGAGAGAGCCTGATGTTGAGGATGATTTGGGTCAATATTATACCAGTGCCAATGTGGCACCAAGCCCTGAAAACGATGACACTGCCAACAATAGAAAGGCCTACATCTTCACCCCGATTTCTCAATCGAAGATGTTTGCCTACCCTACAAGTGCTCCAATCGGCATGAACAATGGATTGACTGCCACCACTACTGCGACGGCGAACAACACCATTGTGACGTCCAACGTCCAACCACAATTCTACCAACCTCCCGCCACTATCCAGCCGGAGATTGACGCTGAGAAGTCTTACCTTTCCAATGTAAGCAGGTTCAAGCCTCCAGTTGTTCCACAACAATACCAACCACCTCCCTTCCAAAACACCAACCGGTTCAAAGTGGACAGCCGCAAACAGTCGACGCCGACGTTCTCAGGCCAGTTCCACGTGCTGACTACTAACTACTCCAACGCTTTGCCAGGAGGAACGTTGAGTTACACTACAGAAGATCAAGAGAATAAGATATCTTCCATAAGCTTGGACATCGAGACCGATGTCAAGGACGGCGTCACCAACATTGTTTGGTACAGAGGCCCTCCCTTGCTTGTGGAGAACCGTATAGACGGCGACATTGGCCACTCGGCCAAGTACATCAAGTGGAAAACGAGTCGTGCCTAGTGGCATTCATTCGGTGGGTTGATCGCGAACCCAATGTGTAGAATAGATACAATGAACAAACTGTTACTAGAGTTCCAGGATCACTTGCGTAATAGTAAACGGATTGTTGCGCTTGTGGGGGCAGGACTTCTGGTGAGTAGCGGTCTACCGACTTTTCGAGGCTCGCAAGGGCTCTGGAAAAATTTCAATATGATCGACCTAGCCACTCCAGATGCCTTCTATATAGATCCCGGGTTGGTGTGGCAGTTCTATTCGTGGCGACGGTACCATGCATTGCAAGCCAAGCCCAATGCCGGCCATGTGGCGTTGGCAAAGTTGTCGACGGTCAGCAATTTGGAGTTCATCACCATCACCCAAAATGTCGATGGGCTTCTGATTCGAGCTGGCACCCCGAAGGATAAACTTTTCGAGATCCACGGGTCTGTGTTCGACTTGCAGTGCACCAGCTTCACCTGCAACTACGAGGATCATGACAACTTCCAACATCCATTGACCAAAAGCCTTATTGACACCGAGAACGAATTTGCCAAGAGGCCCAGACCTGATGATAACGAAAACTATAACGATTCCCCAGCATTTCGACCCGTCCAGCAGCTAGACGAGTCGCAACTCCCCAGATGTCCTGTTTGTAAAGATTTGCTACGTCCCGGAGTAGTGTGGTTCGGAGAATCCTTGCCATTTCAGAAATTGAATAAAATCGACCGCTTCATCGAAGAGGGTGACGTTGACTTGATATTGGTTATCGGCACCAGTGGGACAGTATATCCCGCCAATAGCTACGTTGATCGGATTCGATTTAAAGGCGGGAAAGTAGCAATTTTCAACACGGACATCGATGAGCATATAATGAACGGAGAAGTGGAAGGGACGTGGGGATTCAAAGGAGACGCGGCCCAGTTGCTCCCACTAGCACTTCTGCCACTAATTGACCCACAATAACTCTACATACGACAGAAAATATAAGAATAGGTGGATATATTGTGCTTGCACATTGTCTAGGTATATAGTACATTAAGTTTTACAGCCTCTTGATTCGGGGGAGAGGGTTTTCCGTTTCTTATTCGGCTGATAGAAGGGGTTGCCCAAACTAGTTGAACCAGTCAAATTTGAAGCTCCCTGGGATGAATTTATGTCGGAACGGTTTTCCGTAGCGGCCCTAATTTTCGATATCGAATCGACGGTGTAGGACGGCTTTAGGACGGGTCGCTTCGACTGTAGGTTGTCCTTGACGACATCCTTGTATATGGAAACGTTGGCAGTTCTCTTGGGAACGGCGAACGTCGGCGAATGGTCAAGAAGCGGTGATGATAACGTGAGTGTCGGATTAGAACGAGGTAGATGGGTATCCAGCGAGCACTCGCTGCATGACTGTAGGTAGGTGATGTCAAACTCTTCGAGGGAATCGGCTAGTTGAATGTTCATCATGAAGAGCTTCCAGCTGGATGGAACTGAAGGGCTTTCGGATTCAAACACAGGTGGAAGAAACTGGTAGAGGGTAACTGAACAACGCCCGGAAAACAACAAGAATCAAGGGTACCACACAAATTGATTTGGGGGTCGAATTATATTTGAGTAGGTCCGGTCGGCAAAAAGTACACACTTAAAACAATAATAGTTTAAGTGTTGAAAATGATTTTCAATTGTTCGATTTTAACTAATTGAGGAATGTATTGTTTCCCTATAATAGGCGATGGGTCGTTTTGATCGAAGCAATGCAGAGGCAGAATATCTAGACAGCAACTAATACCAACAAGGTGCCGGTGGTTATTAATAAATGTCGAAATATTCAAGTTAGTCGGATTGCAGCCCGAAAAATACTGTTCAAATGAGATAATAAATTATTCGATAAATCTGGCTAATTGAACACCTACAGCTAAAACACTTTATATAAAACGAATCATCGGACGGGGCTGGACCCGGATTACGGAGTGTAACAGTTCGATGAAGGAATCGGCTCACTAAACGGACAGGAAAAAAGCTAATATAGTAGAATATAGGAGTGGTTTAGGGTTTTTTTTCTTTTAATTTTTCGCCCTAGACCGAATCAACAGGATTAGGCCAAATTCTTGTAAGGCTCCGAAAAAGAAACACATTGCCCTGGATGGTCTGTAGGGCTATAAATGGATAAATACATTGGTCCATGTCATACAGATACGGCGTAATATTGTTGTAGTGTTTAGACGTGATTAGACGCCTCGGGTAATGGCCTGAGGTTGCTGTGATGGTTATGAATAGGGTCTAGGTCGCCACAAATTTACTAGCCCATCGCACGCCGTAAACCGAGACGATACTAAATCGAATAAACTTCCGAATAAAATATGAAAAAATACCACCCACACCTTAACATAACCAGCTGCCTCCATGCAACACTACGACGTGGTTTCCAACCACCAAAAAATTTCGTTAATGTGGAGTAAGTTTTACCTCATTTTACGGCGGTGCAATATGAAACAGTTATAATTAAGTCCTTGGTGGTCCGATTGGCACAGTTTTGCAGTCTTTTGCATTTCCCAATTGGGTTAAATTGATTTAGGTCGTATGATGACCCGCACTTTATGTCAGCAGGCGACGTCGGCCCCGGGGTTTTTTGGGCACGCTGTGTGTCATGACCATTTCTTCGGACAATATTCAACCATCAAATCAAATTATCTAACAGCAATATGTTAAGAACATCTTTCAAATCCAAGCCCCAGAGCTTTACACAATTCCTCAGATTCAGCTCGTCCAAGTCGTACGACTTGGTCGTCATCGGAGGAGGTCCTGGTGGTTACGTTGCTGCCATCAAAGCGGGTCAATTAGGTTATAATACCGCTTGTATCGAGAAGAGAGGTGCTTTGGGTGGTACCTGTCTCAACGTCGGCTGTATCCCCTCCAAGTCGCTCTTGAACAACTCGCACTTGTTCCACCAGATCCAGCATGAGTCTAAGTCCAGAGGTATCGACATTGCCGGCGAAGTTTCCGTCAACTTGAAGAACTTGCAGGCTGCTAAGGAAAAATCCGTCAAACAATTGACCGGCGGTGTGGAGATGCTCTTGAAGAAGAACAAGGTCGATTACCTCAAGGGTGAAGGTTCGTTTGTGGACGAGAAGACCATCAAGGTCACCCCCATCGACGGTTCCGACGCTTACGAAATTTCCGGGGACAGAATTATCGTGGCAACTGGATCCGAACCCACCCCATTCCCCGGCATCGAAATCGACGAGGAGAGAATCGTCTCGTCCACCGGAGCCTTGGCCTTGCAAGAAATCCCCAAGAGATTGGCCATCATCGGTGGCGGTATTATCGGATTAGAAATGGCCTCTGTCTGGTCTAGACTCGGTTCCGAAGTCACCATTATCGAGTTCCAGAACGCCATTGGTGCCGGCATGGACGGCGAGGTTGCCAAGACTTCGCAGAAATTGTTGGCCAAGCAGGGCCTCAACTTCAAGTTGGGCACCAAGGTCACCAAAGGTGTTAGAGACGGCGATGTGGTCAAGATCGAGGTCGAAAACGCCAAGTCGGGCGAAAAGGAAGAGTTGGAGGCCGACGTGTTGTTGGTCGCCATCGGTAGAAGACCATACACCGACGGTTTGAACCTCGAGGCCGTTGGCTTAGAGAAGGACAACAAGGGAAGATTGGTTATCGACTCTCAGTACAACTCCAAGCACGACCACATCAAGATCATTGGTGACGTTACTTTCGGCCCAATGTTGGCCCACAAGGCCGAAGAAGAAGGTATTGCTGCTGCTGAGTTCTTCAAGACTGGCCACGGTCACGTTAACTACGGTAACATCCCATCGGTTATGTACACCCACCCCGAAGTCGCTTGGGTCGGTGCCAGTGAAGAACAGTTGAAGGAACAGGGCATCAAGTACAAGGTTGGTAAGTTCCCCTTCATTGCTAACTCCAGAGCCAAGACCAACATGGACACCGACGGGTTCGTGAAGTTCTTAGCCGACGCTGAGACCCAAAGAGTTCTCGGAGTCCACATCATTGGACCAAACGCTGGTGAGATGATCGCTGAAGGTGGATTGGCCTTGGAATACGGTGCTTCTACTGAAGACATTGCCAGAACTTGTCATGCTCACCCAACTTTGTCTGAAGCTTTCAAAGAAGCCGCTTTGTCCACCTTTGACAAGCCAATCAACTTTTAATAGAATCATGTATTTATGTCTCGGCTAATCTCAGAGATGATTTAGATACTTTAAAAACGTTTTAGGAAACTACAGTAGAGCAATTGCTATTTTTTATTCGTTGGTCGTTATATCAGTATTTAAGTATAATATACACTGCATGTATGATTCCAGGAATATAACCGCAGATGGTCAAAAGAATGTTGATCAATAATGAGCCAGTGCATCCTCTCTCTAAAAGCACACCGAGAGGTGGTAATATAATTGCAAAGATAAGTTTAAAAATGTCAGAACAAGTGAAAGCCATTGTATAGATAGTATAAATTATATGGGGATCAGCGTTGTATTTATACAGTCGTCTACAAGTGACCTTGGCTTATTATTGCTCAGCCGCACAGCATTCCAGGAACAATCTTTGCTAAATTTAGAATTGCTAGCAACCAGGCACAGTTTGACGAGTAATAATAGCCATACAGATTGTCGAACCATTACAAAGTTTTGCCATGGTCATATGTTGCGGTTTAATTTATGACTGTCACAGCCCGGACACTTTTGCTTGCCCAGCACTATATACAGGACCGAAATCCCATTTCGACAACGGAATATTTTCCTGATGCAAAGTCGTCCGCGACATTTCTCTGGTGACTCGCACATTTTGTCGCAGCGAGTCTAAAATTTTCAACAGATATGGCCGACATACAGCATCAGATCTTGAAGGTCGTTGACAAGTACAACGGGGTGTCCAATACTTTGGAGGTCGCGGAGTTGAAGGACTTCGACGCCAACACGCTTCATTCCAATTTGACCTCTTTATGGTCCAAAGAGCTCATTGATTTCTCTAAAATCGAAATAGACCAATGGGTTTTAACCAAGGAAGCCGAGGAGTTCTTGGTCAACGGCTCGCACGAAATGCGGGTGTTGAACGAGGTCATCGCCTCCTTGGACGGGTTGAAGATCGCTGATGTCAACACCAAATTGGGCCAAGTCGGAAAGTTGGGCCAAGGTAAAGCGTTCAAAAACGGCTGGATCGCCAAAGACGGCGACAAGTTGGTGGCCAAGGTGCAAGAGGCTCCTGCTGACACTGTGGTAGAAGAGTTGAAGACGATCAAGGCCACCGGTTCGTTGGACGATAAGAAGGAAATCGCCGAATTGAAGAAGAGAAAATTGATCTCTTTGAATAAAATTGTCGGCTACAAGATCTCCAAGACCGCCAACTTCTCGTTGGAGATCAAGACCTTGGAAACCGATGTCACTAGTGACATGGTCGCCAGCGGCAACTGGAAAGATTTGAAATTCAAGCCTTACAACTTCAAGTCCGAAGGTTTATATCCTCAATCTGGTGCTTTGCATCCTTTAAATAAAGTCAGAGAGGAGTTCAGACAAATCTTCTTCTCCATGGGATTCACGGAAATGCCTTCCAACCAATACGTCGACACTGGGTTCTGGAACTTCGACACCTTGTTCGTTCCTCAACAGCATCCCGCCAGAGACTTACAGGACACTTTCTACTTAAAGGACCCCAAGGTCGGTGGCGAGCCAGAGGACAAAGAGTACTGGAACAACATCAAGCAAGTCCACCAAGAAGGTAAATACGGCTCCATTGGTTACAGATACCCATGGAAGGCCGATGAGAGTTTAAGAATGGTGTTAAGAACCCACACCACGGCCATCTCGGCCCACATGTTGAAGAACTTGGCGGCCAACCCCAGACCTTGTCGTTTGTTTTCTATCGACAGGGTTTTCAGAAACGAAGCCGTGGACGCTACTCACTTGGCCGAATTCCACCAGGTGGAAGGTGTGATGGCTGGCTACAACATCACGTTGGGTGACTTGATCGGATTCATGGAGGACTTCTTCGGCAAGATGGGTGTCAACGGCTTGAGATTCAAGGCTGCCTACAACCCCTACACCGAGCCTTCTATGGAGATTTTTGCATACCACAAGACCTTGAAAAAGTGGGTCGAGATTGGTAACTCGGGAATGTTCAGACCTGAGATGTTGGAGTCCATGGGCTTGCCAAAGGATTTGAGAGTTTTGGGTTGGGGATTGTCCTTAGAAAGACCTACTATGATTAAATACAATGTGTCTAACATCAGAGAATTATTGGGACACAAGGTTTCTTTGGACTTCATCGAGACCAACCCAGCAGCCAGATTAGACGAGGCTTTAGTGTGAGGTAGATACAAATAATAGATCATGATCGTATACACATTATAATGATAGTGAAAAATGTAGTCGGCACGATTCACTCGCAGAGTTCAACGACGTTAAATATTGACATCTCACCACTGCTGCGACCATGAGCCAACCGATAGAACTCAAGAGCGAGCCCAACGACGTGGACATGTTGAATTCCACTCCCATCAACAGCGACGGGCTTATGCCGGAGAGCGACTCTTTGATGCCGGAAGAAACCACCTTTATCGGCTCGCAGCCGTCAGAAGAAAAGCTGCAGGAGGACGATGAGGAAGCCAAGCCCGCCGTCAAGCACGACGACAAGGAGAACCCCGAGGACATCAAATGCAAGTGGGTGGGGTGCGACGAAAGAGACCAATCGACTCCAGCAGCCTTGGTAAGACACTTGAACTACAACCATCTCAGTTACACCAACAGTCTCAGCATAAACAACCCCATCCGCTACACGTGTTTGTGGGAAGGGTGTCCACGGTACGGCACCGACCAGCCCTCGCGGTTCGCCTTGATTTCCCATTGCCGGACCCACACCGGTGAGAAGCCGTACTTCTGCCCCATTCCTGAGTGCGAGAAGCACTTCACCCGGTCGGATGCGTTGGCCAAGCACGTCAAGGGAGTCCACGATTTGCATGTGTTGAAGGACGCCGTGCTCCTCAACAAGGACCGGATCAAGAAGGGCAGAATGGAGCCCAGCTTCGAAGGCCAGGAGAACATGAGCGAGCTGGAGTTTGTGGCATTGATCGAGCAGGACTACTCCATCCGCAACCCCTGGTGGTTCTCGGACCATTTCTTGGATGTGTTGAGCGATCCCAAGAGCGATATCGACTCGCTCCAAAAAATCCCTCTCGACACCAAGCAATACAGAGTGGCCAAGGCCAGGTACGAGTCGTACATCAAGTCGCCTGACCAGGAGCTTGGCATCACTGACGAGACGCTCGACCAGGAATTAAAGCAAAACGTCTTTGAATTGTCTGCGTTTGTCAAGAACTCCAAGTCCCAGGAGTACGACTTTGACCAGATGGACATGGCCAGCTTGCAGACGGCGCATGAGTTCCTCCAGAGCAACTTGACCACGGCCAACCGGGTCAACAAGATCGCATCGACCCAGCTCGCAGAGTCGGTCAAGCTCAAACGGAAATTGTGGGTCATGAACCAAATCTTGATTGACGCCAACGCCAGCTTGAGCATCCCGCCGGGCGAAACCAAGCAGGTGTCTACGTCTACAACCATAACTAACGGCGACAAGGACGATCGTGTCCATCACAAAGATAAAATCGACGATGAGATATTCAGTAGTATTCTGTCGTTCTGACTGCACACAGTGAAAAATTCTCTCATCTCATCATCTTATGCATACTTCATCGGAGCCCACCATCATTGAAGTGCTGGAGTCGGAGGTGATCTCCGGCACAGAGGCCATCTCCACTACCGAGACCATCAATCTGGAGGCCTCACAGTTCGACGAATTGAGCTTGGACGGACTTTTTGCTGAATTAAAGCAGGCTGGTCACCAGCAGGACCCGACCGACGAGTTTTCCAAGATCAAGCAGAGCGTCGACTCGTTGCCCAAGATCCAGGACACTCTCCAGCTTAGAGACAGTAAGAAGAACGTGGAAATAATAAGCGATCCGATTGTCTATAAGGCCAAGGTCGCCAAAAAAGAGGACGCTGGAGACAAGTGGTTCAACATGGCACAGCCGGAAATAACGCCCGGCGTGAAGAGAGACCTTCTCATCATCAAGCAGAGAAACGCTCTTGATCCTAAAAGACACTACAAGAAAGATAAATGGGAAGTGCCCAAGTTTTTCCAGATGGGAACGCTTGTTGAGGGCAATACCGAATTCTACTCCCGTCTTAAGAGAAAGGAGAGGGGCAAGACGCTTGTGGACGAACTCTTGCATAACGACGACTCCCAGAAGTACTTCAAGAGAAAGTACAGCGAGATTCAACAGGCCAAGACCAGTGGCGGCAAGGCTCATTACAAGAAGGTCAAGTCTATGAGAAAGAAGTTTTAATGAAGTAATCATGAATATACATTAATATTTGCAAGTAATGGTAAGATAAAAATCTATAATGCAGCGAAGTGGACTACTCTTCCAAGCCGGCTCGTTTGAATACATCCAGTCTGACCTGATCCCAGAGCCTTTTCTTTTCGTCTTTGGAGATCTTGGCCTTCTTATCGGTGGCTCGCAAGGATTTCTTCAAGGAATCGGACTTGATCTTGTATTCGTAGGCGGTGGTAGCGGCGGCCGCCAAATTGATCAAGTAGTTCCGGATGGCGATCTCCTTATACTTGAACTTCAACACCGTCTGGCTGTCGGCGGAGATGATGGGCGACAGGATTTTATTGGGGGAGTTGATTTGAAGAAGCCGAGACTGTTTGACGGAGATTTCTGCCACCGACTTCTTGAAGTTCAAGTCGAGGTTATGCTCCAGGTAGATGTTGGATGTGATGAGGGTATAGATAAGCTCCTTATCGGAGATGTGGGGCAGAATTAGAACGATATGACAGGTTTTGGCAAGGTCCCCCACAAGTTGTGGGAGCGAGCTGGGGGCATAGGCGATGTCTGGCGACGACGACACCATGGGCATCTGGGTGAGCATGAGACGGCACCGTGTGACGTTGAGGTTCCAGTCGATGAGCGATTCCAGCATGTTTTGGTACTGGAGCAGCGACCCCAAGGAGATCTTGAACGAGTCCTCGTCCACCTCCACGCCGGGGTTATTTTGGGTGTAGTACTGCTCGAAGTGCGACTCGTGGAGTGCTATGTCGTTGACAAGCTGTTCCACCGTGATGGAGATGGGCTCGCTATCTTCCGGGATGGTTGCGGTGGAGCTGGAGTAAATGGAGGGCGCCGACCGCACGGACCGCTTGCTGAACACCGACGACGCCAGCGAGCGGAACAGCTGGTGCGGCGCCTGCTTGAACGACGGCGCTGATCGTATGGTGGCAGCCGAAGACGCTGTGACGGCCGGAAGCTGCTGGTAAATGGCATTTCTGGCCGAGTCCTTGAAATGGGACGGTGGCGACGACGTCGACAGCCCGTTGCTTCTGACAAATGGAGATCCGAACATGGTGTGAAGGTACTGGCGGTGCTTCTAGCTGCAATCCACTGTGTAGACTGAAACAAAATTTTCGTCGCATGATTTTCGGTGTTCAGCCTGACAGACGCTGATCTCCGTGTTTGGCGATAGGGGCTGGTGCCGGCGGACTTGGGACGACGGGCGGCGACGGCATGCCCGGAGCTGTTCCGAGACGGTGTAGATTTTGTTGTAATAGGGGTAATCGTAGCGGCCGTCCGAGCGGTGGCCGGAGAAGCTCCAGCGCCGTTAGGTGAGCCGGTTGCCCTGGTGCGATGGAGCTACTGGAGCTGTGATGCTGCAACTGCGGTACGACGGGGCACGGCGGAGCTGCGGTGCTCTACTGAGGACTACGGTGCTAAATGTGGGCTACGCTATGGTGCTAAATGTGAACACCAGAAAAGTCCAGACCAGCAAGACAGACCAGCAAGACAGGCCACAAGTTGAAGAGCAAGTAGACCAGCAAGTAGACCAGCCGAGCAGCGTTGCGCTACGTCGGCGCATCCATCTCTCACTAGCCTCGTTAATGCATGCTCGAATGCTCACATCGCAGATTTCTCACTATGGAGACCACTTCTGAAGACTTCGGATTCCATTTGGCCACCGACCCCCACGGCATTCCGGTATTGGAGCCCATCGACTTCGCCGCCACTACCGGGAACGTCAATTTGCTCGCCATCGCCAACTTGTCCCAAACTTTTGCATGCTCCAATGGATCCACTTTGATACTTGGAACCCTCCAGCACTTGAATAGTGCCGACCCCAGCGCCTTCGTCAAGGCCATCTTCGCCGTCACACACCTCGCGTTCAACGCCGACGGGTCCAAGTTATATCTCGTCATAGACTCGCAGTTGCACTCGCTCGATGTTGCCGAGTCTCTTCTGCAAGCAGTGCTATCGCCCACGAATTTGCAGATCGAAGCGTCGCAAATCGCGCCATCGCCTACCGACCCCAACGTCGTGGCAGTGGTCTCGGGCGCGCAACTCGTGGTGTACCCCAGTGGAAATGCCGTCGGCAGCTCGCTCAGCTACGTCGACTTTTCCGCCAGCGGGAAAAACATTTATGCCGGTACCGCCAACGGCACCATCGACGTCTTTTCTACAGCCGGCGAATTGGTGCGTACTGTACAACTGCCAGACCTCGAAAATGCCCTGGTTCTCCACATCGCAGAGGTCGAGTCCGACAAAAAGCTACTCGCATCGTTTCTGTACGAAGACGACGGCGCCGAGGAGGTTCAGTCGTACGTCGTGGACTTGACTGCAGAAGGCCAGGAGGCATTCGAAGAGGTCGACGTCGCCAGCCCGTTCGGGTCCGTCGAAAGAGAAAACTACTATTACAGCCTGAAGATCACCAACTGGATTAGCGGCTCCACTTACACTTTCGTGACGTCCGGCAAGGCGACCGAACTCAACACCATCAGCTCTGCCAGCAATTCCATCGAGTCTGTTCTTCCAGCCAACGATTTCGAGGGCGCTACGTTTCCGTTGAACGACGAAACGGGCGACGACGCCTCGCCAATCGGGCTTGCGGTGGATCTCTCGTGCGGTGGCGAAACCGTCAAGGAGCCATGTGAAGGTGTCGACGAAGCCACGCAACTTCCCAAGGTTTGGTGCTTGACCAACGAAGGTACTCTCATAGCATGGTGGGTTTTCCACCGGGCCCAAATCAAGGGCCAGGGCTTGAGTATTCAGCGTTCGTTTGATGCCATCAAGCCGCTGGTGTCGAACGCAAATGGTAAACCCGCTGGTACTATTCCAGCAACGCCGACAGAAACGAAACCTGCAGCTTTTGGCGCTCCAAAGCAGGAGACCCTGAGTTCATTTGGTAGCTCTGGGTTTGGGACTGGATCTTTTGGATCTAGCTCGCTGGGAGCTTTTGGATCTCTGGGATTTTCTGCTTCCTCATCCCTGGGCCCAACCAGTTTCGGATCTACCGCAGTTGGCAAAACAGACCAGTCGACAGGCCACAGCTTTGGCTCCACTGGATTCGGGTCTTCCGGGTTCAAGTCATCTGGGTTCGGGTCATCTGGGTTCGGCAAGTCAGCATTTTCTTCATCGTCTACCTCTGGCAGTGGTTTCGGTGCCTTTGCAAACACGCCCAGCGCATTTGGAAGCTCCTCTAAGACGCTGTCCAGCCCCTTTGCATCATTAGGTGACTCCAAGTCTCCCTTTGGCGACTCCAAAAAGGATAGCAACTCGAGTCCTTTTGCCTCGTTATCGTCTAACAAAGAATCTGTATTTGGCGCTAAAGAAGAAGAGAAGCCAGCTACGGACACTAAGCCTGCATTTGGACAAACTCCATTCGGCCAGAGCCCATTCGGGTCCTTGCCAGATAAAAACCAGCCACTCTTTGGTAGAAGGGACCCCCCCGAGACCCCAAAGCCATCTTTCACCAAGGAACCTGCTAAAGAACTGGGTTTCGGTGCACCTCTGAGCAGTGGCAATGCATTTGGTAAACCATCGCCATTTGGGGAACCATCAGCCTTTGGTACACCTTCAGCATTTGGTACACCTTCAGCATTTGGCAAGCCAGAACCCAGAAAAGCCTCCACCACCTTGTTCACCAGGTCGGGAACACAGAGCCAGAAGCCATCGCTCTCCAACAAGCCCGACCCAGCAGCAGGTACCTCTTTGTTTGGTAAGACAGTAACAGAATCACCTCAACCAGAAGAGAAACCAAAAGTATCTTTGTTTGAGTCATCCCAAACTGAGCTTGACTCGAAGCAGGGCCAAGGGTTCAGCGGGTCCACCTCTACGGAAGATATTAGTATGAACTCGTCGTCATCCACCGTAAACCAGAGCCCTGCACACACCGGATCCCAATCTTTAGATAACTTCATGGACAGCTTGAATATCGACCACAGTGAGCGGCCAAAGCCGCCTCAAAAACTCGAACAAAAGAACTCTCAAGGCAAAAATGCATTGGAGCCCTCGTCGTTCTTCAAGTTTAAACCATCTTCGGAACCAAGCCCCTTTGCCAAGTTCCAAAACACACCGGCAGACAATTCAGAGGAAAGCGAGGCACAATCTGTTAGTGACTCTTCCAGTGAAGACGATGAGCCTGAGAGTGACTCGTTCGTTGAAGTTGATGCTGCTCCGGAGACTGCCGATTCTGCTCGCGACACGGAGGCCGAATTGGAAGAAGAACCGTTCGTGATTATCAACAAGGAAGACGTTGCTGACGAGCCAAGTGCCGAGCCAAAGACCAGCCTTGAGCTCTTGGGCGCAAACGTTGCTTCTACATCCAAGCCCAGTTTCAGTGTGTTTGGAGGATTCAGCTCGTCGCCTAAGAAAAAGAACTCTGCGTACGAAGATAACCTTCAGCAAATCGTGAATATCACTCACGGGAACTTCAAGGTGTTCCAAGACAATATCAGTGCCGTGAAAAAGTATGTGACGGACCAAGCAAAGAAGATCGCTGAACACGAAGAGAATTCGTTAGATCAGTCCAATCTTTGGAGACTTGCTGATACACAGGATTTGATTGAGCTTGTCAAACAACGAAGGGACCAGATCCAGCCTACCATTGGAAGTCTACAGGAGCTTAACACCCGGTTGAAGGAGATGGTTCAACAGGTAGAAGACACCCACTACCGCCGAACTCAGATCGACAAGGCCTTGGTTCAATTGAAATTATACTCGCAGCACCTCAATGAGGCAAGCGTCAAGTACTATCCTTTAGACCCCAAAAATGAGGCAATGCAGATCAAGATCAGAGACAAACTTGCACATGTGGAGCAATTGAGAGACGAGCTTATCAGGAAGATGATTCCGTTGAAGGCTCGTTTAAGCTCCGATTCCACGTCTGTGGAGAAGATCCAAGAGTTGATGTTCCAGATCAACACCTTCATAGCCAAGCATGAGAAGGAAGTGGACGCTCTTCTGCAAAAGATCAGCAGAGAACTCACCATTGCGGACGACTCAGAAATAGACACCAAAAACGACCAGCCCAGCGCTTTGTTCCAAAGATGGAAGCTCAGCGAGTCGGTTAGCGCTCAAGTGACGAGCATTACCCCAAAGAGGATTTAAGCTCACCCGAATCAAAAATATTTGATTCTACAGGACCTGAAAAACCGTTTGGCACCAAACAGAATTGAAGGGTCTGCGTAAATGTACCATATATATTAATTAATACATAGTTTAGAGACTACGAGTGCAAGCTCCTAACTTACGTGGAACGCTTATGCACAACCCCCTAGTTTGTTTTCAAATACGGCAAGTTACATAGAAAGTTGAAACGCTCGTCTATTTTAGGTATCGCGTAACAGACTTCGTTACACCAGCTGGCACTAAAATTTGTGGAAAACTTTGCCAAGTTCTTATGCTCTGATGGGAGACCTCATAGGCACTCAAGTGAACGTCCCAGGTACCCGAGGGAAGGCCATTCTCCGGTACTATGGACCAATTCGAGGCAAACAAGGCACATTTGCCGGTTTGGAGCTTCTCGGCCCGATAGCTTTGACCAGGGGCAAGAATTCGGGCGACGTCGATGGCGTGCAGTACTTCGAGGTTCAGCTGCCGGCGTCCGGGCTATTTCTTCCCTTGGAGAGGCTCAAGACAGCCAATCCACAGCTTGATTTGACCGCTGAAATGCTTTCACGGCCCAATTCCAGCCTCAGCAACAGCTCCATGGCGACGCGGCCGCCGTCGTTTGACGCTCGCTCGCCTGCGACGTTGTCTATAGCGAAACGCGGCGAGAAGCCCAAGTTCGGGTCTCCGAGTCTCAGAAGCCTTTCGTACGGCGAACGGCGGCCCTCGGAGGACTCGCTGCGGCGCCCCAGCAACCAGAGCGTCCTTGAGCTGGAGTTGGTGGAGATGCGGCAGAAGTACGAGAAGAGCGAAAGAGAGATGTCGGAGAAATTGTCGATATTGAATGAGCTCAAACTGACAGTCGATGATCTCCAGCCGATCCTCAAGCAGTACGAGGCCGAGCTCTCGGAGAAGGATACCAAGATCTACAAGCTTAAGACTGACTTTGACGCTGCTCGTGAAGAATGGAGAACCAATCTTGACATTATGGTGCACACTTACGAAGAGAATGAGAATTTCTATGAGCTGAAGATCAAACAGTTGCAGATGAAAGTGGGACAGAAGGCCGTGCCAGTGGAAAGCCCCGACTTGGTGAAGCAGTTGGAGCAGTTAAAAGACGATAAGCTCGACACGGAGGGTAAATTGAGTTCGAAAATAATATCTCTCGAGGCCACGATAAAAGACTTGGAAACACAGCTTGATGGCGTGGCGCCCCAAGATAGTGCAACTGAAGCCAAAATTGTCGAGTACGAGAAGGAAATAGACCGACTCAAATCTGAAATCGACCACAACTTAGTATCCAAAGACTTGCAAGCCGAGTTGCGGGCCAAGAGTGAAGAGAACGTCCGACTCGAGCGGCTCGTGCAGGAATACGAGCAAAAGAGCGTCAACAAGGAGAATGAACTGCCGGGCGATAATGTTGCCAGCAAGGAGTTGAACCGCCAAGTAGAGAGCTTGAAACTCGAAAACGACAAGCTCATTGGCGAGATCATCTCGTACAAAGAGGACCTCGCCAAGATCTCCACCGAGAAGTGTGAGTTGCTCAAGCAGCAGGAGGACGCCAAGAACAACGGGTTCGAGCCCAATGGCGACTCGACTGGTCTTCAACGAGTGAAAGAGCTCGAAGAAGACTTGTTCTATAAGGGCCAAGAGATCAAGGCGCTAGAGCAGCAGCTTGAGAAGGCCAACTCGACGGTGGCCACCCAGAAACAGCATATCAAACAGTTGGAGACCAAGACGCCACAAGAAGATGGGGACATGGGCGTGGAGGAGATCCGCAAAGAGTTCGAGAAGGACAAAGACAACTACATCGACCAGCTTAACAACAAGGACACCATCATCAAGGAATTGGAGAGAAAGTTGCAGGAGTCGCTTGAAAATGAGCTTGATACGATGAATATCTCCGACGCCGTTTCGATTTCCGATAACATCCACAAGAAAGAGATCGAGGAGCTCAAGAAGGAGTTGGAGGCGCGGCCCACCATGGAGGAGCTCATCGAGCTCCAAGACAACATCGATGAGATGGTCAGATTGCATAATAACGAAGCATTCTTCAAGGACGAAGAAATCAAAAGACTTAATGCCGACATCGTCAAGCTCCAGACCCGGCTCGAGCGGCTTCTCGACGGGTCGCTGTTGACACGTCAAAGTGACCTAACCAGTCACGAAACCAATTCGGTCGTCAGCGACCTTCCCATTTATCAGCCCGACACGAAAGTGGACCCCAGCGCCGGAAAAGATAATTGGTGTGGGTTGTGTGAACGAGACGGGCACAACAGCTTGAACTGCCCGTACGAAAACGATATTTTCTAGGTGTATGTAGTTTATTGTATATTAGATAGAGACCGGCACGTGACGCCGTCTTGGCTAAGTGAGCGTTGAATCTGTCAACCGAATCACCATTGATATTGCGAGTCAACACTCAACATTTCGGTAGAACTGCAACGACAATGTCCGAGTCAGAGCATAGACAAGGTCAGTATCTACCCGAGCAAGAAAATTTGTCGCCAGGGCATGAGGCGCTGTCCCAAGACGGCGGTGGGCGAAAACCCAGTTTGATCGCCGATGCTGCGGAAGTAGACCAAGCGGTGGCGGCTGCGAGCTCCGCCGAGCCCCCAGCGCACGAGCTGAGCGATCTTGGTGACGCCCAGGAGCCCGAGCCCGCCCAAAACACCGAGGAATCGGCCGCTGTGGACGCTGCGCCAACGCTAATTGGTGAAAAGTCCGCCGCCGAGGTCCGCGAAGAGATGGCGCTCACCGTCGAGGACGTCTCCAAGCAGGAAGAGTTTGACCCGAGTGCTGAGCAATTGGCTCCGGAGCAGGAGCCATCGGCGCCTCATGTTCACGATTTCGCCCATGAGAACGTTCCCCAGCACGACCAGAGTCAGCATGAGGCGTTGCCGTGGGACCAGCCGCAGAGATCGGAGCCATTTCCTTGGGAAGAGGAGCAGCAGAGCGATCCGTTGCCGTGGGAGGAGGACTCTCAGCAGACGGAATCTCAGCAGCCGGAATCCCAACTGCTTCAGGAACAGCCTCAACAGTTTCAGCAGCAGTTCCAGGGGCACCAGGAGCACCAGGAGCACCAGGAGCACCAGGAGCACCAGGAGCACCAGCAGCACCAGGAGCACCCCCACCATCAGCCCGATATCATCGAGCAGTTGATCATGCAAGAACACCACAGTAGAGAAGCAAAGGCGCAACAAGAGCCCGAACCTCAGGTCGAGCAGCCAATAGACTCATCTGCGCAGCATGTGGAGTCGTCGCAGAGCAAGTTGCCGTGGGAACAGGAAGAGTCTTCGAGCGCCCCAATCGAGGAGCCCTCTCACACATCTGCAGGTTTGCCTTGGGATGAGCCCCAGCTAAGTACCCAAAATGATTTGCCGTGGGATCAGCCCCAGACTGCCGCCAGCAATTTGCCGTGGGAGGAGCCAAACAGGGATGCTGTTGCGGAGACATTGCCTTGGGAAGAGCAAAAGCAGGAACCCGAAGCTTCGGTGCCTTGGGATGAGCCAAAACACACAGAACCTGACTCATTGCCTTGGACCGAGCCGGCAAATGCATCGCTGGAGTTGCCTTGGGATCAGCCACAAGAGCGAAACGACGCAGCTCTTCCTTGGGACCAGGCTGCCCCCGAATCTAGTCACCAAGAGCCTCAGCACGAGCATGAGCACGTTCCTGTCCAGTCACAGGAGCTTGTTCAGCAGGAGCCTGTTCAGACCAAGGAACCCGAACAGCTCCAGGCAAGCGATAAATTAGACAAGCTTTTTGATGATGATGAGTTGCTTTTAGATGACGAGGAACCATTGCAAAGCCAAGCAGCCCCGGCTGAGACAACAATCTCGCAGCCACCTGCTAAAACTGAAGACAAGGTGTTGTCATTCTTGGATGATGACGACGAGATTCTTCTTGACGATGACTTCCTTGAGGATACTCCTGCGCCTGTGCCATCACTTCCGACTCATCCCACGCCTGCTGCTTCTAAATACGCCCCAACGTCTTCTACTCAGCTGAAGTACTCGAGACAGATCCCCTCAGCTTCTGCATACGCTGTTCCTCTGTCGTTGAACAAGAGTTTGCCCAACCAAGAGTTCAAAGAGTCTTTGGAGAAACAAAAAAAGAAAAACGATGCCTACGACTTTCCCACCGATTTGATTTCTACAAAAGTTAAACCAGCACCAAGAGGTCTCAATAAGTACGACCCCAAGACTTCTACTTCATCCGTTTCTTCTCCACCGCCCGCGATGGTCCCAAAACTACCACCGGGCCCAACTATTGCCGCACCACCAAATACCAGCTCAAGTTCGTTGCCTATGCCATCTCCAAACGTATTGGCAAATGGCCAGCCTCCAGCTGCGTCTGTCCCAGCACAACCAAAATCCGATTTCTTCGGTGAGCTTCCTATCGAAATGCCTAACATTCAAAAGGCTGCTCGTACTGGAGCATACGCTCAAAAGCCCAAGGCATCGCCAAGTTTTAACAACACGCCATTGCACACTGCACCGGCTGCTCAGCCCAAGCCGCCGCCGGTGAACCCGTATGCGAAGGTTGCGTCTACCAATTTGGCACCAAACGCAGGTGGTGCAAATAACCGCTATTCATCGCCTGCAGTTCCACCTTTGCCTGCTAACTCGCCACAGGCTCAACGGAAGGCTTTGAGTAATGCGCCAGCGTTGAACACCAACTTGCCTAAACCAGCGGCAGGTCCAAACTCCGGTACTGCTACCAGTCCATATGTTCCAAATGCTGGTCCATATGCACCTAGCTCTCACCACAAGAATCACTCGAGAACCAGCTCTTTGATCGGTGCACGGGGCAAAGAAACCAACCCATATGCGCCCATCAGCGTGGCTCTTAATAGTGAACCTCATGGCAATGTCGGTCCAATTGCGCCAATGGGTGCAGTTGGAGTGCCTCCACCACCAGGAACTTTGCCTCCAATGGCTCATCCGCCACAAGCGGGTGTCCTGCCAAACAACCAATACCTTGGTTTGGCACCGGGCGGAATTCAACAGGCCCATCCTGTTCCTCACCAGACTCCAATGAGAACAAGAAATGTATCAAACCCTAAAGCGGGATTGTATGGTAGAGCTCGTGCCCAATCTGTGTCCAAAGTTCAGAATCCGGAAGCGTTGATGAAGAGACAATTTCCAATTTTCAACTGGAGTGCCTCTAACAACGTGTGTATGCTAGTCCCAGCTAGCGTTACTAGCTCATACCATTCTGGGTTTGGCAATGTTCATGTGAGAGACGCCAGCAAAATCTTCAAAGACAGCCCTCTTGTAACAAGCTTCCCAGGTCCTTTGGGTAAGAATAAAAATAAAAAGAGAGATGTTGAGAAGTGGTTAGAAGACAATTCCAATTACCTCTCGAATGATTTCCGCCATACCGACGAGCTTTTGTTGAACCAAATTTTGCTGTGTTTGGTAAAGCATGAAGGACAAACCAGACAGCAACCGTTTGCTGTTGATGCTTGCTCCTTCTTGAATCCAACCATTAACTACAGGGCACCAATTATCGAACCGCTAACCTCGATTGGTGTCTTACCGCATGGAGCAAAGCTTGATACGGCTGGTACAAATCACCTTTTCATGTTGTTACAGTTGGGTAAATTGGAAGAGGCGATTTCTTTCGCTGTTTCTAAAGAGGACTGGAGTATCGCCATGATTTTGTCCACCTCATTCGGCCAGGAAAAGTTTCTACAGATTTGTGGCGACTTTGCAAGGACTTCTTTCCCTTTCTCGAAGTCCAATAGCAAGGTTCAGCATTTGATGCCAATCATATTGAAGGTTCTCTCTGGTAACTCTAAAGGAGTTATCGCAGACTTCACAAATGTTGCTACCGAAGGGGAATGGATCTCAGGTCACTGGCGTGAGCTTGTGGCTGCTCTTTTGATCAATTCACAGCCTCAAGTATTTGACTTTTTCTTTGAATTTGCAAAGTACTTGTCTTCTGTTTCAAACTTCATTGCCGCCGAGATCTGTTACATGTTGTGTGCGACACCGCTTGCTTTATCGCCAAACCCTCAAGAAGGGTTTGCATATGTTGGCGCTTTCACGGATTCTCCAGTATATTCTGAGATTTATGAATATGCCTTGCAACTTGGTACTGGAGCATCGGGTTCACCTCATATCCTCGTGCTCAAATTGAAACAAGCTCAGATTTTGGCCGACTACGGTGCCTTCCCTGAGGCTCAAAAGTATTGTGACTACATTGACAAATCGCTTAAAGCTGGAAGAAATCCAAACTTCAACCAGAATACTCTTGTGGAGTTTCAGAAGCTTTTAGTTCGTGTTGCCAATACTGGGTCCCACGAGTCTGGTTGGTTCGGTTCTAAAATCAGTAAGGTCAACCTTGAGAAGATGTGGGGTCAACTCGATAAATTCATTGGAGGCGAAGAAACTAAGGACAAGACTGAAAGCGAATTATTCAATAAGTTCAGTCCTTCTGTATCGAGAACAGGCTCTGTATTGGATTTCACCGCACCCCAGTATCAAGGCTCGCCTTCAGTGGCTCAGTACCAAGGATCACCTTCTATTCGTTTCGATGGCCGTGATCCTTTAGGTGGATTTGGTGGAAACGCTGACAACTCTGTTAAACCATTCCCATTGGTCAGAAGTGATACCTCGACAAGTAAGTATTTGCCTACTCAGGCAAGTATTGGTTTAAAGCCTACTTTAAACCACGCTCACACTGTCGCTGGAGCAAGAAACCCAACTGCAGAAGATTCAACTTTGAATAATGCTGGTATTTTTACCCCATCTCAGTTGCCACTTCAAGCATCTCAGTTGCCACCTCAAGCAGGAACGCCAGTTCATTCCAGGTACGCTCCTTCCAACAATGGATCTTCTACTAATATCAATCACATTGAACCTCTGGGTGCGCTGACTATGCCGCCTCCACAGAGAAAGAACGGGCCTGCTTCCAAGTACTCCCCAATGTCTCAGAAGCGGACAAACTACCCGTACCAAAACTTCAATGAAAATGTTTCATCTCTGTCAATTGGCCAACAAGGTTCAAATCATGCGTTGAGCTTCCAGGCCAACCACAACAGCGAGAAGAGACCTTCTATTGGCAGTTTGATCTCCAACGACAATTTCGCTGATAGAGTCAACCACAACCAGTCGCCTTCGCTTCAAAGTGATATTAGTTTGGATTACCCTCTGGAGTTCAAACCACCACCAAGACGTAACAGTGATATTGGTGCCAACGACGCTGAAGTTGGTGGGTCAATCGAAAGAGCTTCCACTATTCAGCGTAGCACCATACAGGAACAAGCAGAGTACAGCCGTGAGGAATTGCCAACTGGTCCAGAATTTGGCCAACCACCAAAGCAACCACCCCAGCAGGTGCACCCGCAATCTCAATATGACCCACCACCAGTCGATAAGCCTATTGCACCAACGCAGCAGTTGGTTTCTCCTCCTACTGTCGAGCAGGAAAAACCCTCTGTACTCGAGAATGAAAATTCTGAGCGTCTGCAACCCACCGATGAACCCAACCAACCCAAAACGGACGATGCAAGTAAGCCGCCTCCCCCACCAATGTCAGGACCTCGGCAGCCAAAAGCAAATCCTTATACTCCAGGTGCCACTCGTAAGAAGGCTTCGAGTAATCGGTATGGTCCTTCAAGCAATAAATACGCTGCACAAGGTAACCAAAGTTCTCGGGTTCCTGATGTTGTGGCTCCAGCTGACTCAGGTTTCTCTCCTTACGGGTATCAGACTCCTTTCGAAAAGCCAGCTGCTCCTGGTTTAGTCAACAAGACCAATATTGATGAGAGTCCAGTATCTCAGGTAGGTACTGATGGCGATGAAATCAACACGGATTTGCCACCAGCACCAAGATATGCTCCTCATAACGATGCCAAACCATTGAAGTCGTTTACCAATGCGGTTAATGCCAATATTGATGATAGCTTTGAAGGAGACGGTTTTAATGACAGCGATATTCAGACCCCTAAACCTAGGGCACCGGTCATGTTGAACACTGGCTCGCCCAAGTCAAATGGTAGACTCTTTGATCCTTATCAACCAGGCAGTCCCAAAAACTCTGATTTTGGTATTGAAAACACCCTTGGTGGATTTCCTATTCCTCGGTCTCCTGATCTCACGACTAGAGCCAACTCGGTTATAGGAGGACCTGGTGGGTTCTTCTCGTCCAGGTTGTCTCAATCTCAACAGTCGGCGATGTACCAGCAATACGAGGTCCAGGACGATACTGTGCGTGACTATGTGCCAGTGGTTGATGAAGAGGAAGAGGAAGAAGAACCAAAACCAAAACCTAAACAGGAGCCTAAAGTGTCCCAACCATCTGCAGCTGCTTCCCAAAGGGGCCCAAGCAGCAATAGAAGTTGGCTTGGATTCTTGGGTAAGAAGAATGATGACAAACCCAAACCAATTAGGGCTAAGTTAGGTAAGCCCAACACCATGTTCTACAGTGAAGAGCACAAGAGGTGGCTTTCCTCCGATATACCAATCGAGGAGCAATTGAAAGCAAGTGCACCACCTCCGCCACCAAAGAAGAAGGCTGCTCCAAGTGGTGCTCCACCTGGTGGAGCTCCTCCGGCTAAGCCAAACGTCACTGGACCAAGACCTCCTGGACAGAATCCTCCAGCAGGACCACCGGGAGGACCACCAGTAGGACCGTCAGCAGGACCTGTGAGTACTCCAAATGGGCCACCGGGACCTGGTCCGAAACCGTCAGCACCTCCTGCTACTTCTGCTCCAAAGCCAAGTCTTGCTAACGCAGGATTGGACGATCTATTGTCTCTAGGCGGTAGCTCTGCTAGTGTCGCAAGTGGCAGAAAGGGTAAGAGAGGCGCTCGCCGCTACCAGTACAATATGGATGGCAAGTAGAATCAAGCATTAACTCTTTTCATTAAATAGTATACAGGTTTACGAACTTTACCACTACGTAGCACCTTATCAGTAGGTGAACCTGGGGTGAGCACATACCCCAATCTGGTGTACCATCTATATGCTTTCAAGTTATCGGAGAAAACCGTCAAATTGGTAGACTGGCACTTGGAAGGCCCCAAGTTGCGTGCTAATTCGTGGAATGCATTCATGAGCTCCCTTCCAATGCTCTGGCCGTGGTACTGCTCACTGACATGGATTTCGTACAAGTACAAAACATCATCGCCCTCGCTCTCGGTATACATGAAAGAAAGAAAGGCCACAAGCAGGTTATCGAGCTCATACCACACAAAGATGAGGTGGTCATCGTTCATTTCGAACCACTTGTCTGTTTTCCATCGCTCACCGCCAATTTCGAGGTAGAAGTCCCCAATATTCTTGTCTATCAAGTCGATGAAAGAAGCTAACGATTCGGTCAGCATTTCGCCAACCAGGCCCACTTTAAAAGGAGCGGAAGGGCCAATTGACGAAGGGAATAATTTCGTCGACAAGTCTATGAGCTCGTCATCGGCGGCAGACTTGGGAGCGTGGTTGACTCTAAGAGCTTTGAATTTCTCTAACTCCATAAAGTGAAAAATTCCCAATCGCGATTGACTAATGGTGCTTGACAAACTCAAGCAGGAGCAGCAGCAAAGGACTGACAACCTTTTCCACCCGTTCCTGGCCATCAAGAACCACATATCGTCTTCCAGGCCGTTTGTCAAAGATAAATACCTGCGGCTCAATGAGATGCGACAACGGCATAAACTCGACAAACTAAGTGAACAGCGCCAGAATAAAGAGGAAAAGCAAGACGCTGAAGACACTGAACGAGACATGCTGATGCAGAGCGAACAGTCCATGGTCGAATTGGATCAGCTCATCGAAGAAGAGAGACAAAATAATGAAGAGTTCTTCCTAGAGGACTATGAGAAGGAACTCGATGAGCTTCTCAGCGGTCTAGAGCTCGCCGACTAGAGCCGATGGAAGTTCGAGCCCAAGAACTGGAATTATACTGATTACAAGCCCTTATCAAAGACATCACCTAATTCTAATATTTCCTTTTTCCGGTTCTTGAAAATCACTTATGCTACAACCTATTGGTTGGTACCATTGGCATTACGCCATAGGATCGCCCCTCACAAAGTCACAGGTATTTTCCTGCCAGCTCAAGTCAGTTCCACCGAAATTTAACCTAAATTGATGCCGTCTCTTCAATTTTATCCAATTGGCATCTTGCAAATAACTTAAAACTATGTTTGAGTGAAATATTCAATTAAAAAAATATTTGACTTGATTAATCTGATAAAAAATTTCCGTTTTACAGGTTACTAAATTTCACTTCAGACTTCCGGTCGACAAAAGGCCTCTACAGATTTTTTTTCGGTCCGGATTCAAGTTGGTATGTTGTCCATTCAACCTTATGGCCAAATATGTCTAAATAATAACCCGCTTTTGAAGTTTGAGTCGGATTTAATCACTCCGTATGTATTACAATAGAGATTTTCTTTGGTCGTAACTGGATTGATCATCATCATTTGTAGCCTCCTTACATGTAAAATCTCCTCATGTACATGTTATACTTAATACCAGTAGGTTTCTTCAATTAAGTTAAGGCTTCAGTGATAAAGTTCGAGCCGTTAGGCGATTTTAATTGACATTATTGACGTAGCCAAAGAATTACTTGTAAACCCTAAATTAATTGTATATGCGGAATAAGACCTATTTTAAAGCCAATCAAAGCCAATGGGTCAACCGGGAGAATTTCATTCATTACAGATCTAATTACGCAGGATCTGTCTCATTGGGTAACAACTGCTGCAAGTAATCCGGTCGATCTCTTGTTCCAATCATATTAGGCTATTTTTACCGTTTAAAATCTTGTAATATTTTCCAGAAATAACTGAATCTAAAGCCTGACTAGCGACGTCGAACAATGCACCCGTTGAAGAGTGTAGATCGATTTTCTACGTTTGAGTGCCCAGTTTATAGTTAGTTTTTGGCTGTATCTAATTCTTTAGGTTGTTAAACGGTCTACCACGATAATCATTGTAACTGTCACTTCAAAGACTACAACGTATTCCCGATCTTTAAATCATTTTAAGTCTCCTGTCTGTTGAGTTATTATATGCATAAAGAAAAGCCTTAGCTAAATTGGAGGCTTTATTGTTCTCGTTATCAAGAATAAAATATCTACGAAACGTGGGAGATCTGGAATTGGTATCGATTGTCAACTATATTGTAACAAATATGACTCAATGAACTCCTGGTAAGAATCAGTAAACTTTGTAGAGACTGTTTTTATTGTGGTACTAGAAAACCCCATACGAGCGGCATATTCTATCTTAAATTTTGCCTAGGCAAACGATAAATTTTTTGCGCTACAGGATTCTACACTGCGATCTCATCTTTCACAGAACTGTTCTTTCTTGTGATAGTAGCACAGGTCAAGCATACACTAAAAATGCCTTGTTACATCAACCACACGGAAATAAAAGAAACCGGATTACAGGATGTCGAAATTCGAGGGTAACAGCTAACCTGCAAATTTAGTTAAGCCAATCACGCCTCATCTACTTTTGTTAATATAATTTACCCTGCATGTCAACGTCAAATTGAGCCAATTTCTTGGCTAGTTGTCAAACTTGCGTCACCAAGAAAATACTTGACTATAAGTCATTTAATTACTTGGCGACCCTGATAAGAGATAAGAACGGGAAATGATTCAATCCTTCGTAAGTGTTGTTAGTTTTGAGATGCACTCTAAGAACTAGACTTACACTTAATTCTTAATTAGGCAATGTAGTTGTGCTTTCCATCGGAACAAAACGCATTAAGTTTATTTTATCACTTTTTCATTTTATTGCTTTTTCGTATCCTTCGAAACAATAGATTCGGACCAAGTCTTACTCTACACAACAACTTCTAAGTAACAATAAGCGTTCTATTGGATTCAAAATACTTCCCGATGTTTGGTAAACTCAATGATGTCTGAGCAAATTGATGCCACACTATAGCCGTTTTATGTCCCTTTAAACTACTGGAAAAATATTTCAAAAAAAACTTTGTTACTTTTGACACAATTTGTAAATGTTTTGTAAAAGGCAAGACGATGAAATGCCAGGCCAGTTACTGGATGGCACTATTTATACTTTTTTTTTTACAGTAGGAGTATTATTTTATTTT
This sequence comes from Keqinozyma sinolaborantium, assembly GCA_039762375.1. Lineage (NCBI taxonomy): Eukaryota > Fungi > Ascomycota > Pichiomycetes > Serinales > Debaryomycetaceae > Keqinozyma > Keqinozyma sinolaborantium. Next base: position 230,513 of record JAQRFW010000004.1, on the reverse strand, counting down.
TTTAGGCACGTCGCTCCAGTTTCTTATAAATTATCTGATTTCCTTGTATTATCTGATCCATCAAAGAGGCTGTTTTCCAATATGAGATTTTCTAATTTTTCATTGGTCCTTCTCTGTCTTTTAAATTATATTATCGCAGGAGATACATTTCAAATTTACCATAGAACTCCCTTGATTCTTAGTTCTTGTGAGTCGGTGATTGAGAAGACTGCCACATTCTTTGGAAAGAAAGAAAAGAAAGGATGGTGTAAGGTCGCTCCAGCTTTGGGAACCATGTCCCACTGCTTAGTTCAAACCAACTCCACCAAAGCCATCGAGTTGTTCCAAAAGCAATGTAACATCACTTCGGAGAAGTTTCAAGCTGCTTATGACAATGCTACTAAATATATGGTTGCCAAGCCAAAGGAAGACCCAAAATTCAACAAATCCAAACCTTACGATAAGCCAGTCAAATTGAGTCAAACCAAGATTGACCTGGCTATCGACTCATCTGTGACTAGATACAACAATTACAACTACGGTGTTTGGTATGGTATTGCATTAATTGGATACTGGTTTGCATTGATTTTTTTCAGCGGGTTCCTTAACTTACTTTACTTCATTGCCCCTAAGTTCATTCAGTCCTTCAATGGTAAAATTTCCAACGCTTTCAGAAAATACATCTCATTGCCAGCTCTTGGAACCAAATACCATAATGACTACTATTATTTATTCAAATTTTTCCCATACTTGATTCCAACCAGAGTTGAGTCGCTCATGATCGGCGGTTGGTTGGTTTTGAACTTGGCATTCATGATCACCAACTACAGCCACATTTCACCAAATTTTACCTGGCCTGAAAAGCCCAATGAAATGGGTAGAAAGATCGCTGACAGAACCGGTATTTTGGCAGTTTTCATCTTGCCAACCTTGGTGTTGTTCAGCGGCAGAAACAACTTCTTGCAGCTCGTCTCGGGCTGGAAATACGCCAGATTCGTCTTGGTCCACAAGTGGCTTGCTAGAATGGTTACGTTGATGGGTATGATTCACGCTGTCGGTATGACTTTCAACGGAAGATACTTGAACAAGTATGTGACCAGAAACAAGAAGCCCTACGTGCAATGGGGTTACGTTACGCTTATTTTGATGTTTTTCATGTGCTTCCACTCGATCCATGCCTTGAGAAAGAGCCGGTATGAGTTGTTCGTTGCTTTCCACATTATTTTCGGGGCCCTTATCATGGCCGGAGGATACCTCCACACGCACCCCAAGGGCTACGGTACCTTTATGTGGGCTGCTATTGCCGTGTGGGTTTTCGACAGAGCGGTGAGAATCGCCAGATTGGTGTCGTTTGGAGTCCGCAAAGCTGAGGTGCAGTTAGTGGCCGAGGAGACATTGAAGGTCAAGGTGCAGCGCCCCATCTGGTGGAAGCCGTTCCCTGGTGCTCACGCCTACATTCATTTTTTGAGACCATCGTGCTTCTGGCAGTCCCACCCATTCACGATTGTGGACGAGTTCGTCGACACCCACACCATCACGTTTTACTTGAAGGTCAAGGGCGGTATGACGCACGGATTGAACCAGTACCTTGCGCAGCAGCCGGAGAACAAGACCACCATTAGAGTCACGATTGAGGGCCCTTACGGCAAACGGTTGCCGTTGAGCCGCTTCGACAACAATGTGTTCATCTCGAGCGGAAACGGTATCCCCGGGCTCTTCTACGAGACCAAGGACTTGACGCTCAAGAAGCCGGACACCCAGATCAAGTTCTACTGGATCATCAGACACTGGCGCAGTATCGAGTGGTTCTACGAGGAATTATTGAAGCTCGCCGACACCAACGTGCAAACGACGATCTACGTGACCAACGGTACTTTAGGCATCAAGCCGTGGTGGGAGGACGCCGACAGCTCGAGCGGCAAGGAAGATATCAGCGAAAAGGACCGCGACCTCATCGAGATCTTGAAGACCAAGATGAACCACATCACGTTCGTGGAGGCCAGACCGTCGCTCAAGGACCTCGTGGTCAATGAGATCAAGGACACCACCACCCCTATCGCATTTGTCACCTGCTGTCACGCCTCGATCGACGACGACATCAGACACGCGGTGGCGCACAACTTGGACGCCACCCCCCACAGGGTCGAGTTGTTCGATCAAATCCAGACCTGGTAACTTATAGATTTAATAATAGTATTATAGCCGAACTGCGTAGCTCACCAAATCTCAGGCGTTGTTTATTTTGGCACCGCGTACAGATCATTTCGCAAAAACGCCAACCTTTTCTCTCTTTTCCCACCACACTCGTTTCCATGTTTCTAAAGGCGGTATCGCAGCTCGTTGTCAGAGCCAGCAGTGACGACGACGACAAGTGCTCCAAAAAAAGCAACTCGGCCGAGTGCCAGCGGCCTGTCCAGTCCGACGGTCTCACCATTGGCCTTTCCGTGGGCCTCCCCGTGGCCGCCATCGTGATTGTGTTGGGCTACTTCTTGTTCCGCAACTACCGCAAGGGCAAGAAGGAGTCCATGGAGCACGACCCCGACTTCGACGAGAACGGCGAAGCAACGGCCCTCCCCGATTTCCCGGCCAACCAGTACCAAATGGAAGACCCGTTCGACAACAGAAACTCCATGAGATTCCCACCCGCCGGCTACCAGCACCACAAGACCCAATCCACGTCGTCGTTCCCCGGACGCGACCCATATTTGGACAACGTTGTTTTACCGTACCAGCACCAGACGGGCTCCAAGGTCTCGCTCGACGAGTACGCTCGCCAGTTGGGCGACATCAACCAGGCCTACATCGGCAGCAACCCCTTGGGCGGTGCCAGAACCCGCGGCTCCAGTATTTCCAACAGCCAGCACATGTCACGTAGTACTTCCAACCTCAACATCAAAAGTGCCTCCGTGTCGCCAGCAAAGTCCAACTTGAGACACGAGACCAAGAACGTCGGCGCCTCCGAGTACGCCAACGTCGCCAACCACTCGTTGTCGGACATTAACGACACGCTCAACGAGACGACGTTGAACCACACCTCTAACCAAATCTCTGACTCCGACTCCGACGAGTCGGCCATGCGTCGCGACGTGCCCAAGTTCAACATCAACTACGAGAACGAGTCGGAGCCTGTCATCAACGAAACCCTCCCTTCTACTGCTAAGGACACCGCGTCGGAAGATTTGCCAGAACCAACCACTCGTGACTCGTATCTGGAAGTGAACCACGACGACGACTACATGTCCCCGTTCGAGGACAAGCCTGTGGCTGTTCAGAGCCAATCCAGGGCTGTTCCGTATGAAGAAAGACCCGTTTACGAGGAAGACGCTCCGTACCAACCTAAAGCCGTGCTGCACGAAGCTAAGGCCTACGAAGCTAAGGCCTACGAAACCAAGCCGCAGTACGACGACGAGCCCATTGACGGCGATTTCGACTTCTCCAATGACACCCAGTCCAGCAACCAGCCAAGCGGAAACGGCCAGGACGAGTCGCAAACCGCCAACACCTCTGCATCCAACTTGGAAATTCCCCATTCTGCTCTGCACAGAAAGTCCCCCAGAATCAGTGCTTTCAATTTGTTGAAGAACGACAGTGATGATGAAGACGAGGACAAAGAGGCAGAAACTACTCAGAACCCCGATGAAATCTTGAGCGCTGACCAGGAAGAGGAATTGAAGAGAATGAAGTCGGTCTACAAGTTGTATTTCGAAAGGGCTAATTCGGTTAGAAGACCCGAGAACGATAAGGAAGAAGAGTTCCAGGACAAGTACGAATTTAAGGCTGATCCTAATCAGCCATTGCCTGACGTGGACCACTTAAGAATCAACGACGAGTTGACTACGGACACCAACTATGACAAGCGTTTGACCACCACTTCTTCTATCTACACTGAAAACCCTATTTTCACTCAGCAAGAATTCACCCAGCAAGAACAGTACCAGCATTATTTGCAGGATGAAAACTTCCAACTGTTCTACCAGCAGCACCAGCAGTACTACGAGGAACAACAAGAGCCTCTTCCACCATTGCAACATTTGCCTCATCCTTCGGACATTAGAAAGTCTACTATTCAAACTTACACTGATTTCCAGCCAAAAATCAAACAAAGTGCATCTTCTCCTCACATCAATAGACCATTTGTTCCTATCGAGAATGAAGGGGTGTGGAGTTCTTCATCGCCCACTGGGTCGCCAGTGAGTGCCACTCCCCCAACTTTTGGGTTGCCAAACCAAAAGCCAGGAATGAAATCTGTTCCATCTGCTTCTCAGCTTGCTAGAGCTTCCGTTGTGATGTTGAATCCGGTGACGGAAATCACCAAGCAGAGAAAGTTCAAGCCTGCAGGTTCTCTTCCCGGTGGCCACAACAACAACCATGCTTATGCCAATTACAACTATTCTCAACCACAGGTGAACAATCAGATGTACGACCAGAACAACTCGTCGGGTGATTTGATTCCTAACACGAGGAAAGGTGACATCAGAAGAGTGATGAACAATATTTGATTCTATTCATGTACACTACAATCTTTCTAGTATGGCAACTGCCTCGTCCTTAAATTAAATATATATTAGAAGCTTTCATTATTCATGTCAATTCATAGTCATCTATCTTGTTTCTGTACTTGAGCAAGTTCTTTCTGATCTTGGATGTATCTACCCAAGTCAAGTAGTCTTCCAAGTTTCTAGTGACTAAGAATGCTGGGTCAGTAATGACATTTGGGCCCACTCTGACATGGCCTTGTTCGACGAAAGTCACGGCATCTTTGAGGGTTTCGGCCATCTTCAATCTGCACATGACAACCCCGATTCTTCTGCGGCAGAAGGCACTGACGGTGACTTTGTTCTCGAGGTCTGAAATTTTCGATTTAGTAGCTAATATGCCGATGGAATACAACTTTTCAAGTAGAAGTTGCTCATGTTTTATTCTGAATGGGTCTGTGGGCGCAAGAAGCGACAACTTGTTGGCGGTCTTACGGATGTCACCACAAATTTTGTTGTACTTATGGTAGTCTTCTCTGTTCTGAATATGATAAGTTCTCATCACTTGAGTATCTCTGTGGCCATCGTCCTGTTTCCAGTCGAGAAAATCGACCTTCTTAAGAAGCTTCTTTTCGTGATACTTGAGCTGGCGTACCATGGCGAAATCCTCGATCTATAGTTAGTTATAACCAAACAGGTTTTTTATCAGAGAGATGAGCGGTCTAAGTTTTTCCTCAATCACACTACTGAAAATTTTCGACACTGCTATGATCCCCACGATAAACAGGGCCATATACCGACAGACTAGCCAGTCGATTGTCACGTTGAATGCCTCGAGGACTTTCATGTCCACGGGAGTGTTCCGCTCCAATATCGGAAAACAGCCAATTAGATTGGGCCAAGACGTCCAATGTAGCATTGAAGAAATCCCATTCGAGTTCTGCAAGTCGTTCACCAAGGGACGTGACACCATCACGTTGGACCAGCAGGTCGTCATCAAGGGCCCAAAAGGCGTTTTGAAGTTGCCGTTGCCCAAGTTCGTCAAAATAGAAAACACCGACCAGATTGTCTCGGTGACAGTGGAAAATCCCCAAGACAAGCTCCAGCGCACCATGTGGGGAACCGCCAGAGCGTTATTGTATAACAACGTGGTGGGGACTACCGACGGCCACTTGGCGATCGTCAAATTTGTAGGCACAGGTTACAGAGCTTTGTTGGAAAAAGACGAACAAGGCAAGGACGTGGTGGCTCTCAAAGTGGGCTACCCCTTTACCCCGAAGTTGCCAGTTCCCGAGGGCCTCACCGTGACCTCGCCAAACCCCACCAGATTGCTCGTGGAGGGTCTTGACAAGCAACAAGTGAAATTGTTTGCTGCCAGAATAAAACAATTTAAAAAGCCGGAACAGTACAAGGGCAAAGGTATCTACGTTGATGACCAAACCATCAAGTTGAAGGAGAAGAAGATCAAGTAGTCGGCCTAAAAAACCCTAGAGTGTCTAGATCACATGACCTGTAAATATATATCAATCGCACTGAAAAATTTGACATCACCAACATGTTTCCTCGTTCAGCTGGTCGTTTGTGGAACGTGGGCCCGCTCGTGTTCGCTCGTGGCGCTGCCCAGCTCACGTCGATTCACGCTGTGCCGTCGACTTTGACCAAGGCCCCTGGCATTCAGCACTCGCTCGCAGCCTCCAATTTAAGAAAATCATTACTCTCTAGACCCGGCTTGTTGGGTGTGAAACGGGGCATGATCACCTGGTACACCGAGGAGGGCACCCAGTTTGCTGCCACGGTGATCGAGATCGACTCGTGCGAGGTGGTTGCTCACAAAACCCTCGAAAACGATGGCTACACCTCCGTTCTCTTGGGTCAAATCGATAAACTCAAAAATGTTACCTCCAAAGAGTTGAGAAAATTCGAAGAAGCCGGCGTGTCACCCAAGAGAAACATCGGTGAGTTCCGTGTCAGAGACGAATCCGGACTCGTGCCTATAGGAACCGAATTAACGGCCGACTATTTCGCTGTGGGCCAATTGGTGGACGTCAAAGGTACGACCAAAGGTAAAGGATTTGCCGGTGTGATGAAGAGACACGGGTTCAAAGGTTTGAGAGCCACCCACGGTGTTTCCAAAGCTCACAGATCGGCTGGTTCTATGGGAGCCACCCAAGACCCCGGTAGAGTTCTTCCCGGCAAGAAAATGGCCGGTAGAATGGGTGGAGACAGTTGCACTGTGTTCAACAACGAAGTGTTGTATGCTAACGGCGATGAAGGTATAATAATCGTCAAAGGAGTTGTCCCTGGACCAAACAAATCTTTCATCAGAATCCGTGATTCCATCAAGCTTTACGGTAAGTCATTACTTAGCATGAAAAACTAACTGTACATAGATATAAACGAACAAGCTATTAAAATCTTTAAACTATATCAATCATCTGACCGACATACCCTAAAAATTCAAATTACTTGGATCAAGATAACTTGAAGAAGGTTCAAAAAATTAGATACACCATTAACAAAGACAACTCCCGGATGTTTCTGGTAAAAGGCAAGAAACATGTACGATTATGAAGTTGATCTTCTGGCGACACCGAAAGTGAGAATTTGTCGACATTTATATACTTGAGAAGAGTCGTGTATTTGGCAGGTTTTCTGTTTAGTAAAGATGCAAAATTCTAATATATACATGATCTAGAAACGTATGCAATCGTCGTCTATCGTCTACTTTGTTCTGGTGAGAATCGAGTTGGTGAGGAATTCGAGGGCGCTTCTTGCATCAGATTCGGGTAAAACCCTCAAATTATTCAACGCTTTGTAGCAGTAAGACTGGGCCATTTCTCTGGTTTTTTCCAATCCATTACACACTTCGACTTGACGTCTGGCCAACTCAACATCGCCAGGAGCACTGAACTTTCTGGCAATCAATTCTCCGAGCTCTGGTCTTTCCTTCCATGCAAATAAAATAGGTGCAGTGGCCAACCCTAATTTAAGGTCGGCTTGACTTGGTTTGCCAAATGCCACATCACTGGAAGTGTAATCTAACATGTCATCCACAATCTGGAAGCACAAACCCAAGTTTCTGCCAAACTCGTAGCAATTCTCGATAATTTCATCTTGGGACCCACTCAAAACTGCGGCGGCTCTGGACAGTTTAGACATCAACGCAGCAGTTTTCAAGTAAGTTTTGTGTAAGTAATACTCGAATGCGGCGTCAACATTGGTCGAATGGTCCACCTCAGCTGGCTTGTTGACCGAATACTCGTGTTCTTCAGTAGGGACTTTTCCTGTTGGAGCTGGAACGCTCTTAGTTTCGCCACCATTATCGATGCTTTCAACATCTTCATTGCTGACCACGGTGTTCTTCAACTGCATGAATTCACCCTCCACCAAGTTAGCAATAGTGGTGGACAACAATTCAATTACTTCTGGGTTTCTTAATCTAGCAATGGCAACAGAAGCTCTTCCCAAAAGAAAGTCACCGGCCAACACAGCCATCTTATTGGTGAATGCAATGTTTCCACTTGGTCTGCCTCTCCGGGAGTCGGACAAATCAATGACATCATCGTGGAGAAGAGAAGCAGTATGAATCATCTCCACAATTTCGGCTAATCTTCTTTGTTTAGGTAAAATTCCATTGACAGAGTTAAATTCGGGGAGTCTGTCCATGGGCTTAGACAAGGGGTCTAATATAACCTTGGGGTTGATCCCATGTAAAATTCTTAAGGGCGAAATAGATTCATCGACAGATTTCCCAGCAATAGAAGTAGAGGTGGGAGTACCGGTAAAATGTTTCTGAGTGGCCACATCCTCGGTGTCGATACTGATTCTATTCCTCTGTTCGATGGGTATGTACAGTAGACTCTTGGAAAGAAGTAGCACAACTAATGGTCTGACGTTTTTACCCTCAGCTTCAAAATAATATGACGACACTCTATTAAGAGTGGGGTGGCCCGAGCCGATCAAGCTAGCAATGGACTTTGCCAAGTTGGACATTTCATGGCTGACAATAGAAAATGGGTCGTCAAACGATTTGCTGTCGGCAGGTTGAACCAATTTTTCACCAGCCTGCACAGCGGTTTTGAAAGAACTGGTATTATTCCGGGCACAGATTTTCGAGAAGCAGCATCTAGGTATTCTCTGCAACGGTAAGGCGAAGGATCTACTTACCAGGTACAGGGTCATATTTTTCTGCACGAATTTCGGGCCTTAAGCGTGAAAAGTTTCAACCTCAAAAAACTTGTTGCGGTTGGTTGATGCACATGTTTTGGTCTACAACTCTAAAAAAATCACAGGTATTCGGCCAACTGTTGTGGGTGCATGTTCTGGAAGAACACATCGGGTGGGGTTAAAGTTCCTAAATTCCGCTGGGCATGAACATTAAGAAATTGCAACCCGAAAACATAACTGGCATTGACCCATCCAAACCCTTCTGTAGCAACACCTTTGAAGTCGACACCTTGATTTCCGTATTCTGCATCTACCTTGTGGGGCGCTGCTCCACTGACCACGTTATACTTCTCAACCACAACTCCATTGTAGTCGGCAAACGCCTTGGTCATCATGTACAACCACCGGTAAACAAGCCTACGGGCACATCCGCTGTAACCGTAGTTGGATAATCCCACCCATGCTAAAATTTGTTGCGGGGCCCATCCATAGGGGTAGTCCCATTGTCTAGAAGGCCTCTTGAGACCCACGTCTCCTCGAGACTTCAAGGACCCAGCAACAAGTCCGCCAACTTCTTCAAGCTTGGATAACGAATTCTTTACCAAAGCTGCGGCTTGGGCCTCCGAAGCCGCCTTGGACCACAACGGCCAGAAGGCGGTGGCCGACTCGTATCCTGTCTGCTTCTTGGTCTTGACGTTGTAGTCGTAGAACATGGAGTCTTCTTCGTTCCATAAGTACTTGGAAATCCGCTGGAACCGGTCTCTGGATCTCTTTTCCCATGGTTCTTTGGTCTCAGTACTTCCGTTAACAGTGACCAACCGGTTGTTGAAGAAGTTTTCAATGATAAATGCAATATCCACTTCGTATTTGTAAAGAAGGGAGTTTAAGTCGACCGTCGCAAGATATGCACATTTGCCCTCCAATCTGTAGGAGGTATCGTGGCCAGACTCTCTGACGGCTCTGTCGTGAAGGAAATACTCGTCCAACTCGGGCTCGTCGACCTTGTCGTTGTTGTACTTCTCGATGAACTCTTCTTGAGACACCTTGTACTTTTCACAGTAGGGGTCCAAGACAGAGTTGAAATGAGACGCCTCCGTCTCGGGCGGGATTCCCACCCCGTCCGGATGGTAGCACGACAATCCTGTCTCTTCGTCGAGCCGAGGTTTGCTGGTCCACACGGTGGTGTATTCCTTGATAGCGGCCGAGGTGGCTCTCTTCAAGAAATCCAACGAGTCCTCCAACTTCTCGGGTTCGACTTCCATGGTTTTGTTGAACACTCTCAACGTCATGTCGGTCAAAAACGGAGGCTGGGACCGTCCCAAGTAGTAAGACCTATTAGCGTTCAAGATCTTGCCGTAATGCTTGATCTCGTAGATGAAGTTTTCCACCATTCCCCGTGCCAATCTCAAGTGAGAGAGTTTTGACGGGTCGTTGGGGGTCACGTCTACGAGGAGTCCAAGCGTCTCCATGTACGAGTCCCAGCCGTACAATTCGTTGAATCTTCCACCGGGAACAACGTATGGCTGGTTGATGATGTTACCGGGCTCTTCCGGGTCCGGTTCGCCAGCGAGCGCTAACAACCCCGGCTTCTTGTTGATGGACCGGATGAACTTGGCGTCGATCTTCTCTGGCAAGTACTGCACCTCGAAATCGATGTCTGGATGGTTCTTCTTGATGGACGCAAAGTACTCGTACTGGTCCTTTCTGTCGAACGGAACGTAAACGCGGTGCGACTCGCTGACGCTGATGCTTTTGCCGTTCTCCTCCCGCTCCTCGGCGATTTTGGTGTCGGCAGACATCTCCACAATATTGTCTCTGGTGAGCTGGCGGGTCAACTTCTTCCAGAACTGGGTGGAGATGAGCCGCTTCATGCGCAACACCGGGTTCTCGCTTAAGCGGCGCTCGTCGAGCACCAACTGGTTCTTGCCTAATCGCTGAGCGATTGTCAATTCCTGGAGCAAGTTCGACAACATGTAGGTGCCTCTAATGTCGGATTGCCGGAACCCGTTGGAGTTGACGGTGCCGAGCTTCAACACCTTGGGGCCATTGTCCTCGATGGTGATCTGGTAGTTGTGGTCTGTGTCCTCGTTGTGGAGAAGCTCTTCAAGTGTCAGTTTGACGTCACTGATGAAGAATTTCTTGGGCTTGTGGAGCGACGTGTCGTCCAACGACGAGCGCCGCAAGTTCAAGTTGGGTGTGGACGTGAACCGCTCGACCTGGCGCTGGATCACGTTGACGTCGGTGGTGGAATTGACGGTTTCATCGTAGATGGGCATGATCGATGGCCGGCGCCGCGGATCGATGCTCAAGGTGCCGAGATCCGGCGCCTCGTCGGGTGCCGGCGAATTGGACTTGGAGTTCTCCTCGGAGCGCTCCTCGATGGGGCTTCTGAAGAAATGGTGGGTGGCAGATTTATTGTCTATGACGGAATAAGTCCTCAGTTTGTTGAAGGCGAGATTTTTGTCGGAGTAGTAGTTGTCCGGGACGTCGAACGGGTCTTCGTTCGACGACGACGATGCAGATCTGCGAGATTTCGGGCTCATGAAAAGATTAGCTCAACTGAATTGACAGTTTGCTAGATTGTAGAAATTGCGAAAATGACATAATGCTGAATTCGGAGAACGGCAGCAACGTCTACAGCGACAGCGAATGTGACGCACTACAGGAGAGGGGGACGGGACTTTCCAGTCGAGCCGAAGGAAACTCCGAAAGCGGCCAAATAACCCAACGGACACTAAACTCCGATGGCGCCAAACGAGGGGTAGCGCCATGCACGCTTGGTGGGCTCATATTGGCGAAGGCAATTGGGGAGGCGGTAGCAATTTTGTAGCAACCAGTAGTAAATGGGTGGACTCGTGATCTACAAACATGTGAAAAGCCCGTTCCGAGATCCCACGGGTGCACCCCGGATGAATTCTGGCAAACCTGGTGGACACCACGGTTTTGTGGCATATAATGGGAGCGGCGGCGTGCCCCGGGCCGTGGCGGCGCCAGTGGCGCCCTCGAACTCCCGGTCGGCGTGCGTTGGACCTAGCACCTAAACCCTGATCCTGGAGTTTCTAGGAACCGTCCCACTCACCCGAAATGCTCCATTTCACTATAAAGTTCACTCGGCTATATGCAGGGATTCTGGGGTAATTTTGGTGCACCGTATAAAAAGGAACATTTCCCCCCAAATATTTCAGTATTTATTAAAATGGTTAAAGTTACAGTTTGTGGTGCCGCTGGTGGCATTGGTCAGCCCTTGTCGTTGTTGTTGAAATTGAACCCCAAGGTTTCTGAGTTGTCGCTTTTCGACGTGGTTAACGTTCCAGGTGTCGGCGCTGATTTGTCCCACATTTGCTCCGATTCGTCCACCCAATCGTTCTTGCCCTCCTCCAGAGAAGACAAGACCGCCTTGGCCCAGTCCTTGCACAACTCCGACTTGGTGGTGATCCCCGCCGGTGTGCCAAGAAAGCCTGGTATGACCAGAGACGACTTGTTCAACATCAACGCTTCCATCGTCAGAGACTTGGCCCAAGGAATCGCCGAGAACTGTCCTAAAGCGTTCGTGTTGATCATCTCCAACCCTGTCAACTCCACCGTGCCAATTGTGGCCGAGACCTTGAAGAAGAACGGTGTGTTCGACCCCAAGAAGTTGTTTGGTGTTACCACTTTGGACATTGTCAGAGCCAACACCTTCATCTCGCAGTTGAACCCTAAGGACTCCAAGCCCACCGACTTCAACATCAACGTCATCGGTGGCCACTCCGGCGAGACCATTGTGCCATTGTACTCGCTCGGCGCTTCCAAGCCATTCTACGACAAGTTGTCGGCTGAAGACAAGGCCAAGTTGATCCACAGAGTCCAGTTCGGTGGTGACGAGGTTGTCCAGGCCAAGAACGGCGCTGGTTCCGCCACTTTGTCCATGGCCTACGCCGGCTACAAGTTGGCCGAGTCCATCTTGAAGTCGTTCTCCGAGCCCAACGTGGTTGAGTGCACCTTCTTGAACTTGGACTCCTCCATCAAGGGCGCCGCCGAGGCCAAGAAATTGGTCGGCGACTTGGACTTCTTCTCGTTGCCTGTCTTGTTGGGCAAGAACGGTATCGAGGAGGTCAAGTACCAGCTCTTGAACGATATCAACGCCGACGAAAAGAAGTTGTTGGAGGTTGCTATCCAGCAATTGTCGACCAACATCGAGAAGGGTGTCAAGTTCGTCACTAACTAGATAGTAAATGAAGAACCTACGAATTAGCTACTGTAAAGCCCCACTAGTACCGTGCTGGTCCAACGCTGAGCCCACCAACCCTCGTGTCCTGCACACAGACCGGTTCTCCTTGGGAAAATTTTTCTCATAACATACTAGTTGTTTATAATCCCAGTGGAGCCCCGAATTGAACAATTCAATTAGCTACACATTCCAGTGGAAGTTCCCCCAGCAATTGTATAATTGTATTCCCGTCCCGTCCCCGTGTTTCAATTGATTGCGCATTTCTCGTCCGTTGAGTAAAATCCCAATTCTCAGTTTGCATTGTAGTTTCGACCAATTTCCACTTTGTTAAATCATGGAGCTGATCTTAGATTTTTCCAAAGACACCGACATCGAGGTGTTCGACCAGGTGGTGGAGACGTTCTACAAGGGCTCTGGCGACAGCCAGAAACAGGCCCAGAAGGTCTTGAACCAGTTTCAAGAACACCCGGACAGTTGGAAGAAGGCCGACCAAATCCTCTCCAACTCCAGCAACCCCCAGTCCAAATACATCGCCTTGAGCTGTCTCGACAAGTTGATCATGTACCGGTGGAAGTTAATCCCCGACAACGAGACCATTGGCATCAGAAATTTCATCGTGAACATGATCATCGCTTTATGTGACGACAACGAGGTTTTCGAGCACCAGCGGGCCTTGATCAACAAAATCGACTTGACGTTGGTCCAGATCTTGAAGCAGGAATGGCCCCACAACTGGCCAGAATTCATCCCTGAGATTATTCAGAGCTCCAAGTCCAGTTTCAACGTTTGTGAGAACAACATGATCATTTTGAAGCTCTTGAACGAAGAAGTCTTCGACTACAGTCAGGACCAGTTGACCCAGGCCAAAATCAAGAAGTTGAAGTTGTCGATGAGAGACGAATTCGAAGGCATTTTCAAGTTATGCTATGAAATTTTGGATAAAACCACCAGAAGCTCGTTAATCATCGCCACCTTGAACTGTTTGTTGAAATACATCCACTGGATCCCCCAGAACTATATCTTTGAGACCGACTTATTAAACCTCTTGACCACCAAGTTCTTAACTGCCACCGGCACCCGGTCCGTTAGTTTGAAATGCTTGATCGAAATTAGTGCTTTGCATTCCCCAGAAAACGAACAAAAGTTCCTTGTCTTCTTCAAGAACACCATGGAACAAATCTACACCATCATTCCTCCCGAAACTAATTTGAAGCAATCCTACTCTAACGCCAATTCCGACGACCAATCTTTCTTGCAAGATTTGGCCATGTTCTTGTGCACTTTTTTGGCCAACCACCTTCTTGGCTTGGAAAGAACCGACGAATTGAAAGACCTCTTGTTGAACTCCCTTTTCTACTTGATCGAGTTATCCAGAGTCGAGGAAAGAGAATTGTTCAAAACTTGCTTGGATTACTGGAGTCAATTTGTCCAAGGATTGTTTGACGAAATACAATCCATCCCCCAAAACGAGTTGAGTCCCTTGATGCAATTGAGCTACTCGACTGGCGGATCTTCTGGCGGTGCACCTGACCCATCAGTCTTGGCCAAATTCCCCTTAAGACAACACAAGTATGCTACAATTTTATCCAAGTTGAGACTAGTCATCATCGAGAATATGGTCAGACCAGAAGAAGTGTTGATTGTGGAAAACGATGAAGGTGAAATTGTCAGAGAATTCGTCAAGGAAAGTGACACCATTCAATTATATAAGAGCATGAGAGAAGTCTTGGTTTACTTGACCCATTTGGATGTTGTTGATACTGAACAAATCATGACAGAGAAGTTGGCCAGACAAATCGACGAGAGTGAGTGGTCCTGGCAAAACATCAATACATTATGTTGGGCTATTGGTTCTATTTCTGGTACCATGAACGAAGATATGGAAAAAAGATTCTTAGTGTCGGTCATTAAGGATTTATTATCTTTAACTGAGATGAAAAGAGGAAAGGATAATAAGGCCGTGGTTGCATCTAACATCATGTATATCGTTGGCCAGTACCCAAGATTTTTAAAAGCTCACTGGAAGTTTTTGAAGACTGTGGTCAACAAATTATTCGAATTTATGCATGAAACCCACGAAGGTGTTCAAGACATGGCTTGTGATACCTTCATCAAAATCACCTTGAAATGTAAAAGACATTTTGTTGCTGTCCAGCCGCAGGAAAGAGAACCATTCGTCAATGAGATCATCAGAAACATCCAACAGATCACTGAAGATTTACAACCCCAACAAGTGCATACCTTCTACGAAGCTTGTGGTGTTATTGTTAGCGCTCAATCACAGAAAGAAGCTAGAGATAACATCTTGAGCGAGTTGATGGCCCTTCCAAACATGGCTTGGAGTGCTATTGTTCAGCAAGCCGGCAGAGACCCCGAATTGTTGACCAACACCGAGACTGTCAAGATCATTGCCAACATCATCAAGACGAACGTGGCGGTTTGCAAAGCCCTTGGACCCGGTTTTTACTCACAGTTGGGACTTATGTTTGTTGACATGTTAGGCTTATATAAAGCCGTCAGTACCATGATTTCCGACTCGGTTGCCAGTGAGGGTATCATTGCCACCAAGACCCCAAAGGTCAGAGGGTTGAGAACCATTAAGAAGGAAATCTTAAAGATGATTGAGACTTACATCATGAAAGCCGATAACTTGGAAGAGATTGTCAGGGACTTGGCTCAACCATTATTTACCGCCGTTTTGCAAGATTACCAAAACAACGTTCCCGACGCCAGAGACGCCGAGGTGTTGAACTGTATGACTGCTATGGTTGCCAAGGTCGGTCATATGATCCCAGAGGGTGTTGTATCGATTTTGCAAAATATCTTTGCATGCACTTTGGATATGATCAAGAATGATTTCGTTGAATATCCCGAGCACAGAGTTGAGTTCTACAGATTGTTGAAGGTGATCAACGAGCATTCATTCCAAGCATTATTGCAACTTTCTGGCGAAGCTTTCCAAAGTTTGATCAACGCCGCATTGTGGGCATTCAAGCACAACAACAGAGACGTGGAAGAAAATGGATTGGCCTTAACTATTGAGCTTCTCAATAATGTCGAGAAGTTGGGTGACACCGCTTTCACCAAAGCTTTTTACACCAACTTCTATTTCCAAATTTTGTCGGATACTTTCTACGTGATTACCCAACCTGACCACAAATCGGGATTTTCTTTACAATCGGACCTTTTGGCCGAATTAATACATCTCGTGGAAGACAATGTCATCAGATATCCATTATATACCGAAGGACAGGCCCAAGAGGGGACCTCCAACTCTGATTTTTTGAAGCAATATTTGGGTCATTTGCTTTCTTCTGCATTTGAAAACTTACAGCAAACGCAATTGGTGAACTTCTTGAACGTGTTGACTACGGGCTACAAAGATAGTGTGAAGTTCAAGGCTACTTTGAGAGACTTTTTGGTGCAAATCAAAGAATTCGGTGGCGATGCTACTGACTACCTTTTCGCTGAAGACAAGGAACTTCAAAAGCAAGAAGAAACCAGATTGCAAAGACAAAAAGATATGCAAGTTGGTGGTTTAATTAAACCATCCGAGATAGATGACTAGTAAAATTAATTAATACCATAGATGAGTAGTAAGTGTAGTTCGCATCAAACGTTGCCACATTGGGCAGTCGACCATAAAAATTTTTCTGTGTTTTTAAGCTCGAAATCTGTATAGGAACCTAATTATGTCCGCCGAAGAGAACAAGCCTAAAGCCGACCAGGCTGCCGCCCCACAACCGCCATCTGCAAACGTTTTCTCCATGTTTGGCGCCAAGAAGGAGAAGAAAGACGAGCCTGAGAAAGAAGAGGACACCAAAAAGGCCGAATCTAAAGACGACGACGAAAAGGCTGTGGAAGAGGAGGCCGACGTCCACTTCGAGCCATTGGTCCACTTAGAGAAGGTGGACGTCAAGACCAACGAGGAAGACGAGGAAGTTTTATATAAAGTCAGAGCCAAATTGTTTAGATTCCACTCCGACAGCAAAGAATGGAAGGAAAGAGGAACTGGTGACGTGAAGTTCTTGAAGCATAAGACCACCGGCAAGGTCAGAATCTTGATGAGAAGAGACAAGACCTTGAAGATCTGCGCCAACCACTTGGTGTCGTCGGACTACGAATTGAAGCCAAATATCGGATCGGACAGATCCTGGGTTTACAACGTCAGCGCCGACATTTCCGAGGGCGAGCCAGAGGCCCAGACCTTGGCCATCAGATTCGGCAACAAGGAGAATGCCGACAAGTTCAAGGAAGTTTTTGATGATGCCAAGAAGACTAACAAGGCCTAACTTATACCATATATAGTGAATATAAGTACAAGTCGTAAAAATATGTCCTTACAGGGAACCCTTAATTGCACAAAACCCCACGAGCCACACGCACGTCACTTCGCCCTATTGCGCCGTAACAATATGCCTAACCTCGTTCTACACGTGGGAATCGGTGCGAATAAACCAATATCTATAGTCCATCGCCAAATATTCATTTGCATTCCCAGGGTATTTCTGTCAATTGCTTGTAGACCGTCCCGTCAAGCGCTTTTAACATGAAGTTTGGAAAGTATCTTGCTTCCAGACAGTTGGAGCTCCCCGAATATTCGGGGCATTTCATCGACTACAAAGCATTAAAGAAGCTCATAAAACAATTGGCGCTCCCGGCCACCACTCATCTCCCTGCCAGCCAGGACAACATCCAGAAGACCTTAAAGGAAAACAAGGCGTCGTTTTTTTTCAAGGTCGAGAGAGAGTTGGACAAGGTCAATTCGTTCTACTTGGAAAAACAGGCCAATTTGGCCATAAACCTCGACTTGATGCTTATGAGAAGAGACGAGCTCTTCAATAGCGCAAAGGACTACTTGGACAAGGAGAGCGAGCAGTCGGCTTTCAACTCCAACTTCAAAAACTCCATCACCTATCTTAACTTATACCAAAACTTCAAAAAGCTTCACCAGGACTTGTTGAGATTGCAGCAATTTATAGAGCTCAACGAAACCGGATTCCTGAAGGTCGTCAAGAAGTGGGACAAGCGGTCCAAGTCCCACACCAAGGAGCTATTCATTCTGACTGCTGTCAATGTGCAGCCGGTTTTCCATAAAAACGAGATTAATGAACTAAGCGATCTCGTCACCTCTTCGTTATTCGACTTGGAGGCCATCATCGACGGCGACTTTTCCCCCATATCCAACTTCACTTCGCCCTCGAAGCCGCAGCTGCAAGTCTTGATCAACCAGTTGTCTCGAACCAATTCTGGGTCCAATTATATCAACGATATTAATACCAACAACGGCTCGCTCCAATTGACCGAGGACGACTTCAGCCCTAACTCAGTGGTTTCCATCCAAAATGCCGAAATCGACGAGCTCTACTCCAGTTTCGTCAACATAGCGACCATCAAGGAGAAGGACTTACCGCTACTCAACCGGTGGATGGATAAGGTTAAGAACACCGCTAAAAATACCGTTGGAAATGATAATTCCGACGACTTCAAGAAGGCATTGAGAGTCAGATTCTCCAAAGTGCTTTTGTTGTCCATCACCAACTTGAAGATCTCTGACAACTTCCTCGAGGCTTTCTTGAAGCTCATCGATTATAATATCAGCTTCTTGCCAACAAGTGACAACTTCAACAACAACAAAAACATCTTCCATGAGTGCTGCTCGATCTCTGCCTCGTCCACTCACGAAGACCATGTGGTGATCAATAATGGTGTGAGGGTGGTCAAGTCTACCGATAGCATTGACCATTCCCGTTTGTTTATTGTCCAAAACGGTATTAGCACTTTGTCAGGAGACGAATTGCACCGTCTTCTTGTTTGCAAGGACTTTAACGGAAGAAACTGCTTGCACTATGCCTCGCAGTACAACAGAATCGACCTTCTTGACATATTATTGCCATCCTTTCCAAAAGAGCATCTTGACGACCTCGACAACGATTCGATGTCTCCAATTCTTTTGGCAATCAAGCACCAAAACTTCCAGGTCATCATGAAGCTAGTTCAAATGGGCAGCAAGTACAACCCTCAAACAACTGATACCCACTTACAGTATCTTCCTGTCAACTACGCCTGCAAAATTGGTGACTATCAAACAGTAGAATACTTGCTCTCTTATCACGAGCTTGACACGTCGTTGGCCAACCGTCAAGACGTTGAGGGCTTGCTGCCTCTTCATGTTGTCGCCAGGTCTGGCCATGCAAACTTGATTCCTCTTTTGGTCAAGTTTGGTGCAGAAGTTAACCAGATCGATAGTCTCAACAAGTGGACACCCTTGTTCTACGCAGCCCTGGAAGGACATCTTGAAGCCGTGAAAGCACTTGTTAAGTTTGGTTCCAGGGTGGAAATCATCGATGAAGACGGTTATAATGTTCTTTACTACTGTGTTGTAGAGGGCCATATCGAAGTTTTGAACGAATTATTGACATTATATTCAGACATCACAGGTGAAAAGAGCCCGCTGGCATCTGCCTTGATCAAAAAAGAAACTGCTCTCAAGCATGTCAGTAAGAAGAGCAGATCCAATGCTCAGAGAAGTCAAACTGATAATGCCATGTCTATCTTGGACGAAGAAGAAGATTCAGAGGACAGCAACGATCTTGAGAAGAATATTGACGCTATACCTGACCTTCAACTCCCTCCTCCTATTCTTCCTATGAGAAGATATGGACACAATTTCTTGGAACAAAAAGTACTTATAGAATTGGTTTTCCCTAATAATTCGAGTTTTGTTAATTTGTTCAACTCTTCCACAGGTCTCAAACCAGGAAGAATCACTCTTTCATCCAACAACTCTGATATCGTTCCAAGGAATATCATTCTTCCTGCTGCCGAAGAGACTCGTGTCAGTAATTGTATTTTCCAGACAAATGTGGATTCTTTGAAAGACTTCAGAATTGACTTCGAAGTTTTCCCTAAGTTTGGAACCAGATTGATTGCAAAGACCACAGCATTATCTTTCTCTCAAATTGATACTTCTTCTCCGGAGATTAACTCGCTCAGACTCCCATTGTTTGATTTACGTTTGAAGAATATTGGCGAAATCAAATTCAATTGTCAAGTCATTTTCCCCTTCTCGGGTATACTTTTGGAAACATCTAAGTTTGACACTTACTGGAAGTCATCCACAAGTTTCGTTAAAAACAAGAGCACTATTAAATTGAATGCAGGAGGAGGGTTATCTCCAACGAATTACCTTTCCCCTTCAACTTTGAACTCTACTGTTGGCGACACTCTTGGAGGAAGCACTGTTTCTTCGACCAATGAGTTAGTATCTGGTTCTGGATCGTCGTCATTTGTCACCGCCACTTCATTGTCAGGTGAATATCTTAGAATTAAGGTATGCTTATTGAACGATGGGACCCCAATTGTATGTCCTCATTGGTCAATTTCAATTACTGAAAGCATTGACCTCTACTTGCCGAACTTATCACTCGAGCAGCTCACCTCAATTACGGAGAACTTGTTCGATTATGAAAAAGCTCTTTACGATTTAGCGAAGATGACAGTGAAGGACATCGATTTAATCAAGAAGCTTCTTAAGATCATCTACTTGCCCTTGGATTCGCTCTTACAGATTCTTAACGTTGACATCAACTTAAATCTCGAGATTATCTTCCCTTCAGAGTACGAGATACGCAACCTACCATTTGTTGCTAACGTCTCCCTGAGTTTGAATAACTTTATTGATTTTACCTTAAATGATGTTTTCAATCACTTGAGGTCTCTGAGAGCAAAGAACCAAACCAGCAGATCAATTATATTCATGTCCTCCAACTCTTTGATCTGTAAGATCTTGAACTGGAAGCAGCCTAACTTCGCTGTATTTTTGGTCATGAATGGTATCACATTTAATCCAGAGAAGGAAAACTTCGAGTCTAGATCGACTAATGGATTGTTGTTAGATTCGTCGGATCTCAACTGCCAGGAGCAGGAGAACGATACAGACAAGTTAATTGAGAATGACCAGGAAAGAACATCCAAATCGATCAAAGATGCTGTTAACTTTGCTGTCAACAACAATCTTATTGGTTTGATTACCTCAATTCACCTTTTGAAATTGGTACCCAAATTGGTTCCACTCATCAGATCAAGAGGCTTGGTGTTGGTAGCAACAAACGACTCATACCTCAATGAGGAGTCCGTATACACTAGCAAGGAGCTTGATGCATACACCAAGACGGAAATCAATGGGTTGCGTTTCGACGACATCTTAACTTTCAAGGAGGACATAACTATGTAAATTATGGTTATAATACATTATACTATTACTACCGAATACAAGTACAGTAAATGAGCGATAAGATTTACCTACGCCTGCTAGGAGGTGGAGGTGGCGGAATGATTTTGGGTGCTGGCGAAGGCGATGCACTCAATGTTCTTGCCGAATGACCAATAATTGGTTTTATGCGAGGTGAGGAGGGACTAGAAGCTGCAGATCTCCGAGTATGATGCGGAGGAGGTGGCGGCGGCGGAGGCGGAGGTCTCTTTTTCATTGCCTTCTGGGTCAATTTTGATGGAGCAGCGGTTTCATTTTTAAGATACTCATTAGGTAAATCAAGAATATTGGAGAACCGCTTCTCGAGACGATGGTGCTGTGATTGTACGCTCTTGGAGTTTGTAGCCTTCCCATTGAAGAAAATATTGCCATTGTTTTGTTGGACAAGATCTGGTTGAGCGGTGTGTTTCGAGATATCCAACGCAGACATTTGACTAGAGACATTATGAAAGGTGGTCTGCAAGTGGTAATCACTCCTGCTTGAGGCCCGAACAGACGCAACTCTCGTAAAAGAGTTTGCAATGGAATCTTCCGAAGAGTTTTTCAGCAAAGGCGGTTTTTGAATGTTCAAAGACGTCAAAGATGTCGATGAGGACGACCTTGATTCCTCGTCTTTCTTTTTGCGGTTGATCCAGTCTATTTTCATGCATTTTTTGGCCAATTCAGAAATTTGGGTGAGCTGTCTGTGTGACAGATCTGAAGCTCCGTCCTTTTTATCGGTGCAGTTCAAGATTATATTACTCAAAAGAGAAAGGAGCTGATCAGCCTTGTAGACTTCTTTGAGCTCGCTGAGCTGCGAGTACATAAGCATGGGATACAACACCTTTAAATACGTGAAAATTAGCACCCGGTTACCAGAATCGACTTCGTCCACGTACTCGAGGTCGTTGAGCTCTCTGACAAAAATGTCGATCAAGATCTTGAGGTCGTTGAGGTAGTAGAGCTTAGAGGTGTAGGAAGAAGTGAAAATGAGGTAGAGGAACTTCAAGATCAAAATCTTGATGATGTGAGATTCTTCTCTGTTGAGGTGGAACACGAGCAAGTTCATGAACCCTGACATCTTACCGTTGATGGAGTCGGTCGAGTCCAGGATGTCTGGCGACATCAACCCGTCGAAGACCTTGTTGCCGATTCCTTTGGTCGAGTACGACTTCATGAGGTATTGCTCGTTAATCAAAAGCAACAATTTGAACATTTCGTAGGTGATCAACTGCTCTTCGTCGCCCCAGTAGTGCGTGTTGAGGTCGACGTCCAGAAGAAGGTTGCTGATCAAGGTCTTGATCAAGTCTGTGTTGGAGACCAACCCGTCGAACTCGGCGTCCGATAAGAGCTCCACACTATAGAGATACTCGAAAATGATATCGCAGATGAACTTGATGAGCACGTAGTTGCGGTTCTCGGTGGAGATCTGGCTGCACAAGAAGTTGCCGCACACCACAATCAACTTGAACTCCTTTAGGGTGGTGAAAAGCACCTTGGAGTCGAACAGCTCGCTGAACGAACACTCTTCGTCATCTTCTGTGTTTTCGATCTTCAACGTGAGGAGAATGGTGATGCACAAGAACTCCTTGATGACGTCGTCGCAGTTGGCGCCCGATTTCTCGCCCGTCTGGGTCGAGTAATTTTGGATGTCGGTAAAGAGGCCCAAGAGACTGAGGATCTTTCCCATGCAGAGGGTGAAGTTCTTGATGAACAAATTGGAATTGATGAGCTTCATGGCGTACACCAGGAGCTGGTGGTGGCTGGTGTCCTTGTACTGGCCTATATCGGCGATGATCTTGATGTAGGCCGAAAGGTTTTTATTGCACTCACCCGGATCGGAGTTGATGAGAAGAAGCTGGAGCTCGTCCTCAAAGATCCGAGCCACGCTGGGGAACGAATTGGTCGGGGCGCCCAACACATTCTCGGCACTCCAGTAGTCGTCGTGTGACTCCAGCATGAGCAACTGGTTGTTCGCAGGTGGATATGGTGTCGATTTCTTGGGTGCAAATCACGTGAAGATATATTCGTTACTAGTAGCCTACTGTCTTTAAATAAACGTCGGTGCCCCAGCCGTAGTAGCTCTGGATGGTGAGCGATCCTTTGACCGACGGCGTCGACTCCTCCAAGTCCTGCGGGATGGTGTCGTTGAAGATTTCGATGTAGTTTTTCAGCAAGGGAAGCCCGTAGCCCATTCCGGCGACGGTGTTGGCGCCGTGGCCAGGCGGCACGTTGAGCGTCTTGTAGGAGTCGCCCTCGCCTGTCTCAAACGTCGAGAACGAGTAGTCAAACATGTGTCTAAGAGTCTGCGGTGGGATGCCCTTTCCCTTGTCTCTGATTCTAATCTCCAAGTAAGAAGGCGACTCCGACACTGAGATCGTCACTTGCACGGGACTCGACACTTTGTTTTCGATCTGGGCCCGGAACGAGTTCTTGAAGATCTCCGTCAATATGTAGTCTAGGTGGTACTCTATGTATGGGAAGATGATATCGCCATTTTTGGATCTGGGGCTCAAGTCGGGCTCGGCTCGGCTCCAGTAGCTCGCCTGGTAGAGGTTGTCGTCGATCTCGATGGGCACCGCGTGATCGTACTTCATCAAGCAGATATCGTTGACGACCTCGGCGTTTTTCTTGATGGCATCCACAATGTTCAACGGTTTGATCACCCCATTGTACTTGCCGCCCTTCTCGTACGTGCCATTTTTGAGCGCCGACGTGAGCAGAATGTGCTGGTGGGCAATGAGCCGCATGCTGATCCGTTCCTTGAGGTGGGCGTCGAGGAATTCCTTGATTTGCTCCGGACTGATCAAGTGCAAAACCTCGTTGAACCCTTTGGAGAGCTCCGGAAGGGTATCTGAGTGGATTTCAATGAACTCGTACAAGATGTTGCTGAAGTTCTGGTTGCTCTCGAGCGTCGTGGGCGGGTGGAGCGACGCTGTCATCAACATCGACATGGTTTTCAAGTATGAATTGTAGGAATCGGAAATGGATGGGTTTAGCACCACCAAATACGGCAAGTTGCGGAAGTGGTCGAGCCGCCGGGCGTTGTACGCAAGGAGCGACTCGATGGTGTCGCGGGAGTTCTGGAGAATGAACTGGTTGTTGAGGCGCTGGGACTGGTCGAAGAGCTGCTGCATGGAAAATTTCGGTGGTCTTCTGTGGGCGTAGTACGAGATGAATTTCTCGAGGGACGACCGGATTTTGTACTCTCGTAGGAAGTGCTCCTGCTGGCTCGTGGACTGGGCTCGAGCAAACGTCCAGATCCGGGCTTTCAATGACATGATTCTAATCTGGTCGCGATAAGACTTCGGGGCAGCGGGCCGCGATCTCGTGCGAGCTTACGCCAAATCGGCTTAGTTCGCGGTACCATGCCATCAGCCGATACCTGTCCCATATGTTTGCCGGACGCCCGGGACTACCCTGGATGGCTCCAGTGCGATGTATGCTCGCAATGGTACCATTCGATGTGTTTGGGGCTTCTGGCGCTGGAAATTAGCGCTTTTTCTTCTTATCACTGCGATCGGTGCCTGAAAGAACATGGCCCTTCGGAGTTGCGCAGACGTCTGAAGCGCTCCCGCGTCAACATCGACTACGTGGCGCTCAACGAGGGCGACGTGTTTGCGGTCGATAAGTCTGAGCACCCCCATGTCAGCAAGTTTGAGCAGTTTTCCGTCACTGCAGACACCGAAAAAGACTTGCACATCGACGTCCTCGAGGACTTGACGATCGACTACGTCGTGACCACCAGGCTCGCCAAGCCCATACTTGTGCCGGGAGCCGATTTCAAGCGGCTCGGAATGGCATTGCCGGTGCAGAAAGAGGATCTCACCATCGACTACATTCTCGAAAAGGTGGGGGACGACGAGCCTGTGGAGGTCATGGATGTGCTATCGCAGCAGGGTGTCAGCCCCGGTTGGTCAATGCGCAAGTGGCGGGACTATTTTGTGAGTAACGAGCGAGATAGAATCCGGAATGTCATCTCGCTCGAGATCTCTCAGGTGGACGAGCTAGGAAAGCAGTTCAGACGACCCGAGATGGTCGAGCAGCTTGATCTCATCGACAAGGTCTGGAGCGATAAAGAGGAACGGCCCCAGGTCACCAAGTACTGCTTGATGTCAGTGAAGGGCTCTTTCACCGACTTTCACATCGACTTTGGCGGAACCCAGGTTTACTACACCGTTTGCAAGGGCGCCAAAACATTCCTCATGATCCCGCCGACAGATCACAACCTTGACTTGTACACGTCGTGGTGTCTCGAGCCCAACCAGAATTATCTATGGTTTCCAGAGTACTCCAAGACCGTCAAAGGTAAACCTGTATATCCCCAAGATGGGTTCAAGGTGACGCTAAGACCGGGCGACGTGTTCATCATACCCAGTGGCTGGATCCACGCCGTGTATACCCCCGAGGACTCTATAATAATAGGCGGTAACTATCTCACGATGCTCAGCATGAGGAAACAGCTCCAAATCTACAACATTGAAAAAACTACAAAGGTCCCCATGAAGTTCAGACACCCCCGCTACAACAAGGTGCTCTGGCTCGCGGCCTGGTACTACTTTAACCACCAAGAAGAGTTTTTGCACGACGTCAAAGGATCGGTCAAGCAGGAAGATCAGAACTCCGATGAGAGCGACTTAATACTAGAGCTACACGAGCACCTCCGCTCGCACTACGAGTTGGCCAAAACCAACCCCACCGCCAAAAAAGCTATTCCCACGGCGACAATCGGAAAAGACGTCGAAGGGTTCTTGCAGAAACTCCATCTCTGGGGTACCACATCTAACCGTTGAGATAAGCCTGTATGCAGGTCGCAACGTCTGACAGCGAAGTTTAGATTTAAGGCCGTGCGAATAAACTTTACTTCTTTCCATGGCACGAACCCTGGAAGAGACGGGGTCTATGTCCTTGGGTTCTGGGGACTCAGGATCGATACTATCGGAAGACTTCGAGGTGCAAGATCTCGCACCGGACGCTTCTCCAGTTTCTTCGCAGTCCGATAACAGTGAACCAAATATTTATGACCCATCCAAACCTAAAGCAAACAATTCACAAGAGACGCCCAGCCCGCAGAAGTCCTTTTGGCGAAAAGTCCTTGACTACTGCCGGCCTGGCTATTTTCTCGATCATCTCGACTATGCTTCGTTCAGAGTTGTTTCACGATCGTTTTGCCAGAACTGGATAACGATCTTCTTCCTCATAATACCGGCCTGCAATCGGTGGTTCGGTCCCGCGGCATACCTTTTCCAGATCATTGGCTTCTTGAGCTCATCGGGCGGTAAGGCCCTTATCTGGAACATATTTGACTGTGCAATTGCCTCTGTTTACATCTTTTCCGGCTGGTTATTTATGGTAGTTGCCCGAGCCATCACCTACCACATACGAGGACGCATAAGTAACGAGCAGCTTGTGGAACTCTTGATCAATGACGGCTCCTGCACTAAAGAAAACATCAAAACATGCTTGACTCAGCAAGTGTACTCGGGCCGGTTTCTCGAAACAAGATGCACCGTCATCTACATATTTGCATTTGTGATGTACTACACGATCACTGGGTTCGTGATAAGACAGAACGTGGCTCTCTACAAAACCCCTTTCATCCTTGGCTGTGTCAACATGTCCATCACCATGTGTTACAACAACTTTTGGCCCACTTTCGATGGAATGACAATCAACATGATCGTGGTCAAGCCAATGATGATCGCTATTGCATTTAGGCTCTTTGTTTCTTGTGTGGTGTTCCCAGATACCGCTAGTTATAATTATTTCAAAGGATTGATCGGGGTTCACAAGCAATTCGCCAAGTTGATGTCCAATAATCTTAATTTTTTCATGACGATGAAGCCTTCCCACGATAGTTTTAATGAATTTAGCCAGTTTCTCAAGGACATTTTGAAGATACGAAGCAACGCCGCCAAGTTGGAACAGTTGGCTGTGTTTTCAAAGTACGAAGTTTCGTACTCGAGGATGAATGCCGGTACTATAGGAGAACTTCGAGCATTCACCAAGAATCTCCTCACTGTTACCTCTGGGTTTGAGTACTTCTACCAGCTGGTCGATGAAAGACGAAACTTTGCCGTGGGCAATATCTTGTCTTTGAATCGTAATAGAACCATGACTCGGACCTCTAGCATGGGCCATGACTCTCACCTCAAGTTGTTTGGTGCCATACAGGAAGCATACAGGCCTGTTGGGCATTATGAGAACAACTTGAGGTCCATTCTCATAAAGGAAAGACTTCAAAAGATTCCTAACCCGATCTCATTGAAGGACTTGGACACTATTGGCAGTCTATTGAAAACATTCTATCAGCCTTTCTTGGAAGTGAACATAGAAGCGTTCCAATGTATAACTGAGTGGCTTGAGGCTGCAAATAGCTATAGGTTCTACACGTTATTGCCTGGAGCTAGCAAATCACACCAAGTCAAACAGAAAGAACTAGCCGAAAAACTTCTTTACGTACGGGCAAAAGTTCTTAAGTCCATCGAAGAGATGGGAACCTTCTCTAAGTTTGAATTCTTTAGGGGTAAGAGCTCCAATGAGGACACCATGATGACATTGATAAGTCTTACTTCTTTGGTAACGTATTTCACTTTGGAGCAGGCTAGATGCTTGGTGCAAATCATGGACGACTTGAAGTTTCTTGATGAAACTTGTCCTAGACCTAAGTGGTGGACCTTTTTCAGTCATTTGGCACATTCTAGTGCTCAAAATTTATACCCGCTGTTTAATACAGAAGATCATGAAGAAGGAGTTGGCTTTACAAGAGACCAAACCATCGGAAAGCGTGATCCAGACACAACTGCTCCTAATACCATACTCAATGTTATCGGAAGCAAGATTGCAAGAACTTACTTTGCTCTTTTGAACGATCACTTGTTCTTTTGGTTCAAAGCTTCTGCTTTGGTGATACTGTGTGCAATTCCGTTCTTTTGCAGAAGCACGGCCAACTGGTACTATAGGAACAGGTGTGTTTGGGTGGTTATTATCTGTGCTTTCGGTGTAAGTGAATACTCGGGTGAGACTATCTACTCATTTAGTACAAAATTAATTTATTCCTTCCTTGGATGCTTTGTGGGTTGTGTTGGATGGTATATTTCTGCTGGTGGAACTGGCCCAGGCAACTATTATGGTTTTGCAGTGGTGACGTTTGTCTTATATGGATTCATGACATATTTCCGTCATTTTTCAGTACATTCATCTCTATTACCCCAGATTTTCATGGGATTGACTACGTCATTAGTTATGGGAACTAGTTGGGCTGATAGAACTGTCACCGGCGCCAATGTGGGATCAGGACTTGAAGTTGCTTACAAAAGATTTGTGACGGTTATCGTCGGTTTATCGGTGGCATTCGTTGTCAGTGCTGTTCCGAGACCAAAGAGCAGTAAGGAAGCGTATCGGAAGATCTTGGCAAAAGTGGTTACTGAGGCCGGAAATCTACATTGCGATGTCACTTCGTTTGCTCTTCAGAGGCTCTATAACCCCAAGTTACATACCAGCAGAAGACATGACCCTATAGTCAATAGGTTCAGGTTGGTGTTGATGAAACTTGCTGGTACGGCATCTTTGATGATGCCGATTAAACATGAGGTTTCCTT
Organism: Keqinozyma sinolaborantium; assembly: GCA_039762375.1. Taxonomy (NCBI): domain Eukaryota; kingdom Fungi; phylum Ascomycota; class Pichiomycetes; order Serinales; family Debaryomycetaceae; genus Keqinozyma; species Keqinozyma sinolaborantium. The sequence continues at coordinate 201,830 of JAQRFW010000004.1, read as the reverse complement.
GACTGGAGACTGGCCTGCTAGCAAATATCTGTCTTTGACTTTTGCTATCAATGATTTCATCCAGCTTTACAGTCTTCTCCTCCAAGTTTTCAATTTGATTGAGGATACTGACACATTTATTCCAAAGTTGATCAGACATGCCGCTTGGAACAACGCAGAAATCAGTGCAGATATGTTCTCTGTTCTTCACATGACGTCGGATTCATTGCAGACGGGCGCTCCTCTCCCCAAAATCACGCCCGGCACCATATCTCTTAAACATCTAGATCACCTCAAGGAACAGCTTGGGGTGCAAAGGACGACTGCCAGTGAAGGAGTGATTAGTGAGGAACTCCATAAAAAGAGGCTGCGTGGCGAAGGCAGCGCTTTGCATCAATCAATGACCAATAACATTGATTTTGAAAGACTTTTCACCAAGGACGGGAATCTTAATTTGGTTGCAGTTATTTTGAGCCACTTTGCCTATAAGCGACTTGATGAGATTGTCATAATTGTTAAATCTTTGGTCGGCGAAAAGTACGACATTAATGAAACAGTTTTCCAGTACAATGACATGGACTACGAAGAAAAGATTAAACAGAGCTAGAACTAGTATAATGGAATCTATTATATTTTCTGTTATCGTTATTTAAATATTTAATTACAAAGATAAGGTGTTTCCTTTCTCTCTTGCAGCCTCACCGTATTTCTTGATTCTGATGGATTGGATGGCGATGAAACCAGTGGTGTCTTCTGGGGAGAAGCCGGTCAATTCGTCCATAGAGGATTCAGTAGCATCGTACAACTTTTCAGTGTCAGAAGATCTACCCAAGATCGACAAAGATCCCTTGTAGGCGCTAGCTCTGACAACACCGTTGACAGTGATCTGGGAAGGTGGGATCATGGATCTGACGTACTCACACTCTGGGGTGAAGTACATACCGTTGTACAAGAGCTTGGAGTAAGTGGTGGTAACGAATTGGTCTCTGATAGCACGAACTTCTCTGTCCAAGGTCAAACCTTCCAAGTCGACGTGAGTGGATCTTAAGATGGTCAAACCTGGAGTCTCGTAACATCCTCTGGACTTGATACCGATGAATCTGTTCTCAACGATATCTATTCTGCCAACACCGTTTCTTCTGGCCAAAGCGTTAGCTTCGAGGAACAATTCGACAGGGTCGGTGAAGGTCTTGCCGTTTTCCAAGATCAACTTGACAGGCAAACCCTTGTCAAACACAACAGTGAAGTTTTCTGGCTTGTCTGGGGCGTCGGTTGGGTCGACAGTCAACTTCCACATGTCCTTTGGTGGGGTGGTGTCTGGGTCTTCCAAGATACCGGCTTCGAAAGAGATGTGAGCCAAGTTCTCGTCAGTAGACCATGGCTTGGCCTTGGTCTGGGCAACTGGGATGTTCTTCTCGGCGGCGTACTCCAACAAGTCGTTTCTACCGGCGAATCTGTTGAAAAATTCGGGGTCTCTCCATGGAGCAATGACTTGGATGTCTGGCTTCAAGGCGTAGAACGACAACTCGAATCTGACTTGGTCATTACCCTTACCAGTGCAACCGTGAGAAACAGCGAAACATCCATTGTCTTCGGCGACTTGGATCTGGGCCTGGGCGATCACTGGTCTGGCCAAAGAAGTACCCAACAAGTAGACGTTTTCGTAGATGGCGTTGGCCTGGATGGCAGGGAAACACACCTGTTCGACGAATTCCTTTCTGACGTCGACACAGACAAACTTGGTGGCACCAATGGCCAATGCCTTCTTTTCAGCTTCTTCGAAGTCTTCTTCTTGACCAATGTTGGCTAAGAAGGCAACGACTTCGTAGCCTTGCTCCAACAACCAGGCTAAAATAACGGAGGTGTCAAGACCTCCAGAGTATGCTAAACAAACTTTTCCTTTCGACATTGTAAATACTAGTATTGAAAAATTTTTCAAGGATTTTTGGTCCTTTATAAAGATAACGAAGCGCGGTTAATTCTGAATTACCTTTTTAGGCATGAGTCATAGGTAATGCCACGCCGGCCATGTACCAATCATGGGGCCGGTGCTAGGCGTTGCTTGACTCATAGCTTGCGGCGTTTGGCACTTGGCTTGAGGCGTTTGATCACTTGGCTTGAATTGATGCGGTTGTTCGTACAGTATTTCGACCTTCTACTCGTGGGTGTCACCTGACCGTCAGGTGACCCAACAATGATCTGATTTGGCAGTCATATATTACTATCTACTCCTTGTAGCCACCACAGCACTCGATGATCACTCTCATGAACATGCGGATACAGTCGAGATAGTCGATGATGTCGACTCTCTCGTCGGGCATGGTGTTGAACTTTCCACCAGGTCCACACACAATACCTTCCATACCAAGTTTCTCGTAGAGATGGCCGGCATCACTTCCGTAGAAGCATGGTGGCTTTAAGGCACCGGTGGGCTGGTCGACGCCACGCACGTCCTTGTAGCACTTGTTGACCAACTTGACGATGTCGGCGTTGGGGTCCACCTCAAATGGCGGCATAAAATCGTGCTTGACAAGCAGGATCTCGTACTTCATCTTAGGGAACTGCATCTTGACCGACTCCAACTCCTTGGTCAAGTCGGCGATAACGATCTCCTCCGTCTGGCCTGGAGCGTATCTGGCGGCACCGGTGATGGTGACGAAATCACTCACCTGCGGAGGACGCCAGGTCTCGTAGCCTCTGCCCAAGCCACCGTGGATCGTGCCCACATGGCACCGGTTGACGCTCTGATGCATCTCGCTGCGGGCGTCGGAGAATGTCATGTAGGTGAGGCGCTTGATGGCCTCCATGGAGCAGAGAATGGCGTCGGTGGCCTCCTCCCGCTTCGACATGTGTCTGGTGTCGCCGATGATGTTGATCTCAAAGATGGCAGACCCGGCGTGCATCACCAAGCCGTGGACGTCCGTGGGCTCGCAGTTGATGAAGCAGTCAGCAGTATCGTTGGTGATTTTGTTTTGCTCGAGAAGAGCCATGGTACCAGCACCACCCTGCAACTCACCCACGACGTACGTCAACGTCACGTCCTTCGAGACCTTCCAGCCGTTCTCCTTCAAAGTCTTGACGGCCATGTAGTAGGCGCAACAGCCCGACTTCATGTTGGAGACACCAATTCCGTAGATCCACTTGTCGTCGCCCAACTTGTACACGTCCGCCTGGTCGAACTTGCCCTCGTATGGGTCGACGGTCCAGCCCTCAGTCACCGGGTTGACATCCACATGTCCATTGAAAAGCAACTTTTTGGTGTCGGGAATTTTGTCAGTTCCCCTCCAAATGCCCACGGAGTTGCACCGGTCCATGCCGTCCGTCTTGTCCTTGAATGGGATGGTCTCGGCCTCTAAGCCAATGTCCTCGAGAGCGGCAGTCATGTGCTTGATGGCATCGATTTCTGGAGGAGTTCTGGAGTGAGAGGGAATCCGAATGAATTTCGAAAGAAACTCAACACTTTCCTGTGCGTTAACTTCTGGCAAACTCATGTTGGGGTAAACCGACTCTGGCTGGACTTATGTACAATTCATGTCTATGGAGGCCACACGACTGTTTTATTTTTGAAAAAAAAAAAAACTCCAATGGTTGATTTAGACAATAGGCGCTTATAAAAGGCCGACATGCCGATAGCCAGAAATGGCATTTCGGGGTCGAAGTGACGACAGCACGGCTCTATAGACCGGTGCCACCCTGAGGACCATCTCAGTTGTCCCCCAGGACTTTTGGACATTAGGTTTCGCTTATCAGTAGCTAAATTTGCATCTACAAGTTTAAATGCGGCTTCCGTATTTCAGAGACGTTTGAAATTCCGTTGTCTTGTTTGGGGAACGCCTGATAAGGTCGTCGGCATTTCTTATACAAACTGCCGACCTGGAAAAAATGACTCCACATAGATAGTGCTTTAATCAGTAAATACGATAACGGTTGGTTTTATAAATACTTGTTCATAACTTCAAATGTCTATTCTTAATCAGATGTCTTCTGAAAACGAAAAGAGTTCTGTTCAGAACGTCATGGAAAAGTCTGCTTCCCAAGAGTCTCCAGCTGTGAGTACTATTGAAGAATACCAGGATGATGCTATGGACCTTTTTAAGAAAGGTGGTATGACCGATGACATGGATCCTATTGAGGCCAAGAGGGTCGCCAGAAAGATCGACTGGAACATGCTTCCTGTTCTCTGTATCTTGTACGGTATTAATTATGTTGACAAAGTTGCTTTAGGTTGGGCAGCTGTCTTCACCTTTAGAGAGGATTTAGGTTTAGTAGGAAACCAATACTCTTGGGTGTCTTCTATCTTCTACTTTGGTTACCTTGGTGCCCAATACCCTGCTTCCTACCTTCTTCAAAGATATCCTTCTGGTAAAGTTATTGCATTCTCCACTATCGCTTGGGGTGCAGTTATGTTGGGACACATTGGTTGCACAAACTACGCTGGTATCTTGGTATGTCGTTTCCTCTTGGGTGTTTTCGAGGCTCCTGTCTCCGGTGGTTTCGTTCTTTTCTGTTCTTTATTCTATACTAGAAAAGAGCAAGTCACCAGAACTATGATTTGGGCTTCCATGCAAGGTATTTTTAACATCATTTTTGGTTTCGTTTCATATGGTTTGGGTTATGCCACCAAGGCTAAGTTGCTGGAATGGCAATTAATCTACTTGGTTTTGGGTATTTGCTCGTTCCTTGCTGGTGCATTATGGTTTGCATTTATCCCAGACTCGCCCAACAAAGCTCGTTTCTTAAACGAAGAAGAAAAAATCATTGCTGTTAAGCGTGTTTCCAAGAATATGATGGGTACCACCACCCATTCTTGGAAGTGGGCTCAAACCCTCGAATGTTGTCTTGACCCAAAAACTTGGTTGATGACTGGATTCATCGTCCTTTCTATGATTCCAAACGGTGGTTTGACTAACTTCGGTACTCTTGTGCTTAGTGACATTGTCCACAGCAGAGTCCAGAGTTTGGCTGTTGGTGTCGGTTCGTCATTCTTTTCTTCCGGTCAAATGTTAATTTTCTCTCTCTTTGCTACTAAGTACAACAACTTGAGAACTATTGGAATGACCTGGCCTCTCATTCTTGCTATTGCTGGTTTATCTGCTGTCTACGCTACCGAAAATGGCGATGCTGCTAAATGGGGTAGAGTTTTTGCTTACTGGATGATCAACTCTTACGCTGTTACCTGGCCATTTGCCCTTGCTATTCTTGGCTCCAACTATGCCGGTCACACCAAGCGTGCCTCCATGAGTATGATCTTGTTGATTTTCTTCGCTGTTGGTAACATTATTGGCCCATTCTGTTTCAAGCCAGGTGACGCCCCCAAGTACACCAACGCTCTTGCCACTATCTTGGGTTGTTTCTGTGCTTGTTTTGTTCTTGGTGTCGCCTTGAGATTCTACTTCATCTGGGAAAACAAGAGAAGAGACAAGAAGTATGGTGTCGTTTCGGATGAACTTACCGAGGACGAAAGAATGGAAGGTATCTTGAACGGTTTGAAGGATCTCACCGATATCGAAAACAAGCAGTTCCGTTACGTGTTGTGAGCCTGTGGCCCACTATTTATATTTGTCGGTTTGTCCTATGGTGTCTACGTTACAATAAATAATACTAAAACTGTACTGTAATAATTTCTATAAGCTTCAAGGAGTAGCAAGTTCTAGTAGTTACTGGTTAAATTGCTAGCATGGTATAATTTCTGGTACACTAGGTTTTTACATGCCGTTAAATACGAAATTTTGAAGATATATTTGCTTATCACTATAATAATCCAGATACATAATCGATTAAAGCCAAACACTTCTCTTCCTCTAATTTTCCACACACCATCTGTAACGACACTGGGCCGCCATCGAACTTCTCGAGGTTAGTGTCGTATAATTGGTGAACAGTTCTGTCCCAGTCGGATATGAAAGAGTCCTTCTCGATAGGCTTATCGATTGACACATCGCATCTGGTGACAGGAAATGTACCAGCAGAATAGTCTATAGCATTCCAGACCGAGTTCATTGGCTGGGGGTTGATCTTGTGCCACAAACAGCCGGGTAAAACGGCACAGACCGATATGACAGCGTCCAATCTCTCGCCTGAAGCCCCAGTATTCCATAACTCGAAATACTTTTGAGCCAAGGCTGCTCTTTCTTGGTGGCTCTTCCAGAGGTCAGAAACGTATGTGTCTTTGGCGTTTGGAAGGAAGTCCATGTGTGAGTCAGCTGGTTCGCCAGACTTTTCGAGAATGGCCTTGATACCTTTCAGACCGTCAGCACCATAGAAAGGATAAATGGTATCTCTGATTTCTTTGAAGTAGGTGGCGTCCCAGTCAAACACATTGTGGCCCTCTTCTCTGAGCTTTTCCTTGACCAATTCCAAAGCACGGAGCATTGGAGCAGTGACAGTCGTAAGTCCGTCAGATTTCATGAACCCGATATTCATTTTCTTGGGGAGTTCGACCGGTCTGTAGGGCAAGGGAATGCAGCTGGCATCGATGTTGAAGCTGGGATCTGCGTCAACAATTGCCTTCAGCACGTACTTGAGGTTGCTCATGTAGTGGGACATGACACCGTAGATCGACACAATCGACTCTTGACCTGCCTGACCAGAGACGGTGCCGTACTTGGGGAAACGGCCCGAGCTTGGCTTCAACGAATAGAGCATGTTCAAGGCGGCTGGGTGTCTGACAGAACCGCCAATATCGCTTCCCACGCCGAAACAACTGCCCTTCAAGGCTCCAAGAGCGCCTTCGCCTCCAGAAGAACCACCCACATTCAAGAATTGTCTGCTGAACGGGTTGTAGGTTCTTCCCCACATAACGTTGGTGGTCTCTGAGTAGATCATTCCAGCGGAGGTGTTGGTTTTGCAAATAATAATGCCACCCAAGCTCTTCAAGAGCTTGGCGAAAGCAGAGTCATCTTTCTTGACGTCGTTGGCGATTCCCACAAACCCCATTGACGAGGCCAACCCCGCAACGTTGATATTGTCTTTCATGGAAATGACGATGCCGTGAAGAGGGCCCTTCAATTTCTTGTTTTTGGCGTAGAACTTGTCGAGCTCCTTGGCTTCCTTGAGCGCCTCGACAAATCTGACCTCGGTGATGCAGTTGGTCAATTGGTGGGCCAAGGTGGCTCTCCGACAAAACGCTTCCACCACTTCCACCGCTTTCAAAGCGCCAGTCTCGTAGTTGTTCAATAACTCTGGAATGTCTCTGTTGGTGATGCTCTTGACGTCTGCAGAAAGCAAATCGGACGAATCGATAAAATCGCTAACGTCATTAAGCTCTTCGATAGTGGGAACGAGATCTTCGGAAATCAAATAAGGTTTCAAAAGGTCTTTTTGGGCAGCCAATTTGGCATCTCTTACTTCAGTCCAAGCAGCCATTGCGATAAAGAGACAGGACGCTGGCTTATATGAAATCGTCAGTTATACTCCAAAAGTCATAGGCGGCACTACACGCCAAATAGGCAAAAAATTGGCGGAATTTCACTGAAATTGTTCCGACGTAAAACTGATAAACTTACGTCGTAACCTAATCTGGATAGATGCCGGTTTTAGTTTCGTGTACCTTGCCCAATTCTCTGGGCGGAACATTTCCAGTCAATCGCCGACCCAGATGCCTTGGAGGGCGATCTGATAGTGGGTTATGTGGAGATATCGAACGAGTGCTTGGTATCTCCTCTTTAGATAAGGAGCTGAGTGACTCTGCTAATGCTGCTTTTCTTATCGTTGGTGGGCAGAAATGGCTCTTGGCCCGCCATGAGGCGATTGTTAGGCACTGCCATTGAGCTGATTCCGTGTCTGATGCTAAGAAATATGGGGTATTAAGGACTTCATTCTCCAGTACTTACTGTTGCCCAATGCAATTAGTGTCCGAACCAAACACTGGTGTAGCCAATGGTGATTCAATAGTCTCACCCAAGTCACGTGGCGCAAGATGACTAAAGAGTCTTCATGACTCAAGCCTAAACTGCTAAAACGGCGACAGGAGTCCCTAAACTCCTACGCGGTGTATATACAACTATGTACAGCGTAGCTACATTACTTTTGGCGCTAATTAAGGCCCAACATTTCCGTGAAACTCGAGGATCCACCACGAGCAGCGCTCATATCGAGTGAGTTTTTCTCTGATTCAGAGTCATCAGTAATCATCTTATGCCCCAATCAACCGACAGCCATTCCAATAAAAAGATTGGAGTCACGTCTGCAATCCGTGACAGGTTGAAATTCAACGACGAGCGGCTCTGGAAGCGGTTCTCGGCTCGTCGGCTCGAGCTAATTGACACTCTAGATTTAAGCTCTAAGAAGGCATCCGAACAGGAGGACGATATTAATAAAGTGGCAGAGGCTCTCCGACTAGAATTCAACTATCCGCCCGAATACTTCGAAGATTTTGATAGGCTCGTGCGGGCTGCTGTGCAAAGCGTACGACGGAACAGAAAGAGGTCCTCCAAAACAAAAGTTGCACGAAAACGACAGAAACTATCTTCGGTGAGCCCCGAATTCCACCAAGGCGATGATGACAGTGCCACGGAGCTTGACCATGCAAAGCTGGAGTCATACTATCCTGACTTCGACCACCATGGTAATAAGAAGTTCATTTCCGAGATTTCAAGACTAAACTCAGATACCGATGAAATAGCGGAATACTCGAGGACACGGCACTTCAGCGAGTACGACCGGTCGCGAGAGGCCATTCAGACAATGATCCAGCCTCGGTCCAACACTACTGGTGCCTCAAAGGATTCATTTGGGCCGGTGCTTCCTTCGATTCAAAAACTTGATCTCAATTCCATGCCTAGTCCGCAGAATTCGGTAGCAAGAGGAATGTTCTTGAACTTGATAGAGCGGTCAAAGACATGCTCCGAGGCGGCGTCATCATCGTCCCGGAATCTCGAGTTTTTGGGCAAGGGTATTGTCAGTGCATCCATTGGATATGTTTTTGAAAAATCATTCACTGGGACTAACGAGAAGTCGCTAGATTACTTGAGAACCAAGTTGAGTCTGACGCATTACTTGGCCAACTTCTACCGGGACTTGGACCCAGCCCGAAATTCTAGCGTCGCCGATGAATCGGCGGTATTGTCGCTTTATACTTTGATAGGCGGTTGCGTGAAGGACTTTGGGGTGGAACGACTAATGATGCCGATTTGCGAGATGATATACTTGAGCACCATCAAGCAGTACCCTCTTATCTCCCAGACTTCGGTTCCATTTTTTGCATCGGACTACGGACAAAGCGAGGTCCCCAAGAAGACCAACTCGCTCTTGCAATTGAACTCGTTGGCGACCGTAGCTTCCGACATACGCAAGCGGGATGTTTCGGAGTCTTCTCCCTCATCTAGGTCGTTCACGGAGTCGCCAGCAATAGCGAAGGATATTAAAGGCAAGGACAAGAAAGCTGTGAGTCTCCGGTTTTTAACTTCGACTCTTAACTTCACATTTCCTACCAACATCAGCGCCACCCCCAAGTTGGACGAACTCCTCGAAAACGCCCGGTCGGCATTCCATTTATCCAAGTACAATGACTCCCAAGTTCTCGGACTTAAGAATATGAAGGATGGGTTTATCATCAAATCGGACCGAGACCTCGAGCGGATTTTCACCACGGAAAATTCGATTGAGCTCGAGGTGTTCACGCAAAAGTCCCATGCCGTTCCCATATACGAGATCACCTCGATGGTGGTGCCCAACCGCTACAAAGACGACCCCCAGAAAATCATCCTACCTCCTCCCGTCAACAGAATCCCCTCCAGAATTGGCGGAGAATCGATTCCGCTCCCCAGCAACAACTTCAAGTTCCTCTCGAATCTGGAGGAGCCAGCTCCGCCACCGCTACTCCCGCGGTTCCAGCCCTTGTTGTAGTATTAGAATAAATAGTAAATCTGGCATCTACAATTTCGCAACCATTGACTCTTTCGCATTCAACTGATAATTTCACCTCAACATTCATGGACCCCCGGTTGGTCGATCCGAGTTTTGGGCCGTCTGGTACAGAAGGACCGGCTGCCACGGTCGACGGAAGCGTAGGCGTCGACGTGGCGGTGGCAGAACCACCGTCGGCCCCAGCGGAAACCGAATCCCAAGTGACTCTGGCGCAAATTGCGGTTCCGAAACCCCAATTGGTGCCGCCGTTGAACTTCTCGTTGGTGGAAGATGGAATATATCGCTCCGGGTTCCCCATGCCGCTCCATCGGCCGTTTTTGGAGCAGCTCGGACTCAAAACCATCATATATTTGGGCGACTTGGGCATAGAGAAGAAGCTGAAGAAGGAAAAGAAGGACAAAAACGGGACTGCCGAAATCATGGCGGGCTATAAAGAGTGGATTAACTCTACAGAAATCGAGTTCCATCATTTGCCCATGGAATCGTCGCAAGAGCCTTTCATTCTGGAAAGCGAACATGATCTCGCCAGAAAGTCCCTAAAAACTGCATTACAACTCATGTTGGACAAGAACAATTTCCCCATGTTGATCCACTCCAACAAGGGGAAGCACAGGATAGGAGTTCTAGTGGGGTTGATGAGAAAAATCTTCCAAGGCTGGTGCATGAGTGGGATTTTTGAAGAGTATGAAAAATTTGCTCTAGGCAAGTCCGAATACGATTTGGAGTTCATTGAGCTCTGGCAGCCGGAGTTTTTCTTTGATATCGAGAATAAGCCGGACTTTCTCAGATTATAATTAAATATGTAAACTAGTTCTACAAGAATCAAGTGACATAAGTAGATTACCCAGTAGCCAGACGACTGTATAGACGTTATGGCGCTACATCTAATGCATAATGACATATAATAAATAGTATATAGCTAACCTCTGTTCTTCATTTCTCTTAATTCGGTCATGACCTTGTCTGGTTCGGTCTGGCCAGTAGCTTTCTGCACAGCAGGGTCGGAAAGCCTCATGAACGGGTTAAATTCCAACTCATCGCCAATGGTGAAGGCACCGGTGGTGAACTCGTTCTCTTTGGTGAATTGTTTTAAAGTGGCCAAAGCACTGTTGTTCAAGATTTTCTCCGAAAACTTGACGTTGGACCCGGTGTACTCGTGACCAGGGAACACCTTGGTCTCCTTGGGCAACTTGGCAAGGATGTGGTTCAAGGCCTTGTTCATTTGTGCGCCGTCACCTTCGAAGAATCTACCGCAGCCAGAGATAAATAAAGTATCACCCGTAATAACGGCTTTTTCGTTGGTCTTCTTGTCGAGAATGTAGTAGCAGATGGAGTCCTGGGTGTGGCATGGAGTGTGGAGAGCGGTGATCTCCAAGTCCTGGCCCAATTCGAGTTTTTCATTGTGGGCGGGAGTATAGGACACCAACGGAGAGTCCTTACCCGCAATTATAGGAAGATCCGGATACAACCGGTGGAACTCCTCATTGCCCTCCGAGTGGTCGTAGTGGTGGTGGGTGTTGACGATGGCCTTCAAATTGAAAGTGGTATTGTTCTTCTTGAAGTACTCTTGCACCTCATCAGGCTGCGCTGAGTCAATTAACCAAGCATCTTTAGTGGTGTTGTCAGTCACAAGGTAGGCGTAGTTGTCGCCCGATCCCCATCTCATGGGTATAGCGTCGATATGCATTTTTCTGTATAACTTCGGTAAGCAATTGAGTCGACCCAAGATTCTGTTCATGAGCGTAGTGGCAAGCCAAAATCGACCCCATACTATTTATTGCTATGTACTATTAATTCCACTTTCTGGCCTGCATACCGTCGGGTGGACTGGTTTCAAACTGCTTGTCTTTGGCTTCATCCCAATTGGTCGTGAGAACGGTTCCGTTGGACTCGACGTACGACTTCATCATGGCTCTTTTAGTATTTTCGTCAGCGTCGCCGTAGAGTTTGGCAAAGAAGTCCTTCTCGCCCGAGTCTTCTTCCTCGTCGTCCTCGACCTTGAAGTTGGCCCAGTTGATTTTTTTCTTGGACGAGCTGGGGTACACCAAGCTGGAAGCAGCCTCGCTGTCTGCGGATCTATGTACTACGTCTTCGTCGACTCCCGACTTCTCTAGCGTGGCCCACTTGAACTTCTCGACCTTCTTGAGCACCACCTCTGCCTTGGTGCTGTAGATTTTATGGGAACTGGCCTCCGGGTCGATTTTGGCATACAACGGCTCTAAATTGTAGTTGTACTCGGAGTTGGCGCCGTTGGGGAACGACACCTGCACCGAGTTGTCGGTGAACTTGATGCTGAAGTCGGCTTCCTTGATGCCCTTGGCGTAGATGGTGATGATGACCTCGTCGTTGGACTGGTACCAGTCCTCTCTGATCTTCGTCTTCAACGGCGCGTGCTTGTTGATCACGTCGACGCTGGTGCTCTTGGTGGAGGCGGGCGTGGCGGCGGGCGCTTCTGGCGCTGGCGTCGTATCTTCGGTCAACCCCAACTCCTCGTCCGAGTCCTCCTCGGGGTGGTTCTTGACGTCGCGCTCGCACTTGATGATCCACGTGTCCAAGGCGGCCTCCTTCGAGTTGTGCTCCTTGGCCTTCTGGAGATTTTTCAACGCAAGTCGGTAGCTCTTCTCACCGTAGTACGTCATGCCCAACCGGTAGTAGCATTGAGCGATCTCCTCGCGCTTCCCGCGCAGCTCGGCAATGGTGAACGCCTCCGAGACGTCTCGCTTGGCGGCGTCGTAGTTTTTGAGCCGCTGGTAGGCGATCGATCTCTTCAAGAGTGCTTGGAACGCCTTGGGGTTCTCTTCAACGGCCTTGGAAAACGCCGAGATGGCCCCGAGAAAGTCCTTGTCGGCCAACTTATCGTCGCCTTTCTTGATGAGCTGTTCAACTGCCATTGTGCGTCGTATCCACAGTTGACTATAGATCTGCTTGGTAACTTTTCTAGAACGTCGTGCGGTGCCGAAAAATATATATCACACCTGACCTGTAACTACATCGATTGACAGCCGGACGACATGCGACATCTTTTGTCGTATTCCCAGAACGGGTGGTATCGCCGTCAGTTGTTCCGAAAATCTTCGGCATAATGTCGATCCCGTTTAATCCTCCGGATTTCTTGGTACTCAGCCGAACTGCCACGAAGCCCTAGTGACAATCAACGCGGGGTCAGATGCCCTGAAATGCATCTCTTGAGTTGTAGTAATTCGTTTCGCAGCCATTATGAAACCAAACCAATCTATTAAACATATATCATATTTACCATATCCGTTGCCATAAAGTCAACTTAGTCTGACCAATTCTCTCGATGTTGGGCAAACAAATCCAAAGTATTAACATCACCGAGAACATACTAATAAATGCTGGCATCACCACGTAAGCACCCGCATACTGGGAAATTAACCCAATGATGAACGGGAAGAATGCCCCCCCAGAAGATCCAAATGCTGTAACAATGGTCATGGCGAAAACCTGGATTCTTCTGGGAAGAAGACGAGGCATGGCTGCAAGCATCAACGAGTAGTTAGGACCCGTAGCCACTCCAGCGATAGACACACATACACCAGAAGCGATGACGTGAGGAAGAACCCATGCTAGAATCACGAAAATGATAGCAGTGATGGAACAGATTATAACACTTCTTCTAGCTCCAATATACTTGTACAATGGATGAGTCAACAACAACCGTCCAAGTGTCATACCTCCCCAGAACCCAGAAGCAACGTAACCCACGTTATCGATGTTTCCGTGTCTATAATCCAATAAATATGTGACGATCCAGCCTCCCATCGACACCTCTGCACCTTGGTAGAACAAGACAAAAAACGAAAGAAGCCATGTGGCAGGAGTCTTCATGGCAAGAAGCATAACTGCCCTGTTTGTCAACTCGGTGCTTGCATTCTTCATCACTTGGGGTGGAGTGATCGTTCCATCAGCAGAATGAACCAGTCCCAATTCGATCATTTGTTCAGTCTTGGGGGATGCAATGCTATTCTCATGGACCACGTCATAGCTTTGCTCTGTGTCCCATTTCTTTAAGTCTTCATCGGCGCCCATAAAGCTCCAAGACATAAAGATTAAGATGCCGATCATCCACCCGAGAAGAATTAAGAAGAAGTAGTTCCATTTAGCCCCTGCAGTGACCATAGCCGTGGCAATAAGTGGAGATACCGTTGCCCCCACTCCATACGCCCCGTGGCAGATGGAAATGTATTTCGACAGGTTGTGTAATCTTGCCAAAAAAACGTTAGCCTGAGACATGATGCACGCCAACCCAATACCACCGAGATAAAATGCTGCCACAATGGCAGGGAACTTGGTTCCACTGGAAACTATGGAGTACATGGTAACCGAGCAACTCATACCAAAGATCACTGTTTTTTGCTTTCCAAGAAGAGGCTCTATTTTATGAGCAAAAATGGCCACTGTGATGAAGCCCATTGCGTTGGCCATCCAGATAAGAGACGCCTTGGAATAGTTAAGGCCGTATGCCTCTTCGATGAAGGGTAATAATGCACCCGGAGCGGCGTCGGAGAACCCGCAACCAATCAACCATATGCACATGGCTAAAACCCGGTAATAGTTTTTCGGAGGGTTTCGAAGTGTCATTAACTGATTTTCATCTACTTGCTGATCGGGAACCGAGGGAACATCTTCTGCTGGACCCACTTTGATCAAGTTAGTGAAATCATCATTCGACTGTCTTAATACAAGATGTGGTCTAATAGCGATTTTAGTATTAATCTTTTCTATCTTTAAAGAACCACGAGCAGAAGCAGCATCCCCCAGCTCCTCATTATTATAAGAATCTTGTCGCTGAAACGTCAACACATTAATATTATCCAAAGACTTAATACTTTCTCCAGGCATTATTAATATGAATAGTCAAGCAGATCCTGGGGTACGTAAGGCTTTTTAAAGACAGTTATTTTTCGCAATCACTCGGAAAAAAGATCACTACCGAGAAATAGTGCGGGTATTTGAAAGCGGAAGGCTTACCTGTTTTGGGACAATTCTCCAGAAATTTGTTCCGCTGCGTAGTAGATTTCTATATATATAAATGTATTAATAATCCAGGGATTAGTGGGGTTGTCAACCGGTGAAAGTGGTTATTCATCTCCCGCTGCCTGCACCAAATCAAGAAACTTTTCTTTAGAGATCTCGTTAAATAATTCTTTCTTTTTCATTTCACCCGCTTTTTCTGTATTAACCGCTTGAGTCGCTCTTACTTGAGTAGACAAAATGGCGTTAAATAACCGCACCACACCCCTTTGTGCGGTTCTTTTGAGTTTTTTCTCCAGTTCAAGCGTTTGTCTCACGCTGTCAGATTTGTCTGCAGATGGGAAAAGATTCTTATTTCTGTGCTTATCGTACAACTGTTTTTTTTCAGCGTTAAGGGCCCTTTTGGCTTTGGCTTCTAATTTATCAGACTCTAATTTCTTAAGAGTTCTCTTGTTTCTCGACATGATCGGAGCTTCTCTATTGTAGGCCTTAAGCTTCGAGCTTATAATGCTATTGAATGCGTTAGCAAACGATTCCGAGCCGTCATCGGTGTTTTTAGACTTTTTACGTTTGGGGATTTCGTCGTCACTGTCATTATCGTCATTTTCTTGGTCGCTGTCGTCGCTGTTGTCGGCGCTATCTAAGTCGCTAGCCGCCTCGACGTCAAACTCATCGACCTCATCTTCCGCATCGGAACTTTCTTGCGATGAGCCAGAGCTTTCTTGGTTTTCCTCGCTGCTCTCGGCAGATTCCTCTTCTTCCTGCTGTTTCACCTGCTTCACTTGCTTCTTGGGCTTGGTCATAGCCTTGCTGGCCTTGGCCTCTTCACGATCTCTTTTAACCATTTCGATAGTTTTTTAGCGATGAGATACTGAGTGCGCGAAATCGATATTCTGGCGTAAACAAAGAATGGATTCGCTGTCTCCGGTGCGTTCCCCGAGACCCTTGGGCAGGACGTCCGAGCTGCTGATGAACGTGGCCGCTCCGGTGTCGCCGTTCAAAAGGAGAAAGGTCGAAGTGAACCCCCCAATTTCCCGAAACCTCCATTCTTCAACTATTCCAAAAGACAAATACACCGATTTGTACACCAAAAGTCACATCCCTGGGCGCCAGGCAAAGGTGCAGCATCTTGCGCAGCTCCGGAAGCTTGCGGAGCAGAGACACCAGCAGATGACCCAATTGAACACCCAAATAATGACTCTCAAAACAAGAAAACACAACCTAGAGTTCGAAAACTTCAAGATGGACGACGAGTATCTCGAGCTCAAGACGCAGGCGAGCACGCTCAACGACCAGATCGAGGAGTTGAACTTCCACGAAAAGCAATCGCTCGAGGAACTCCAACAAAAGTTGGAATTATCCACCAAGAGCCTAAACCTTAACCATGAAAAGCAGGTCCAGTTGTTGAAGGAGAACGCCACCAAAGAAATCGAAACCCATATCAGCAAGGCCCAACAGCGAAACATAGACATCAAGAACAAGCTCAAGAGCGAGTGTGAGTCGCTCTCTACTCGCCTTAATCTGCAGAAAAAGAGTCTTGATCTGGAGATCAATAAATTACGTGAGGAACATAAGAGAAAGTTTGTCCAGCTAGACAAGAACATGGACGAAACCTTGGATGGCGCAGCACACGATATCCAAGAATTAAACGATAGAACGTCGCTGGTGTCTTCTCGAATAGAGCAGGTCTCTGTTCAAGAAGTCAAACCTCTCCAAAAGAAGCTAGTGGAGTTGCAGCGAAAAGAGTCCACCCTCAAAGAGGCTTTTGGTTCTAAGCAGCAAGAAGTCAATGCCTTGACTAACCGCATAGAAACCATGAGGGCGAAGATTTCAAACCTCCAGCATAGTACCGATACGAAGAAGCGAGAAATTGAATTGAAGAACAACTTGTGCATCCAAATGAACGGCGAATTGACCCAGTTGGAGAAGCAACGAAGGGTTTTACATAATACTGTGCAAGAACTCAGAGGCAAGATCCGGGTGTTTTGCAGAGTCCGGCCGCCAACTTCAGAAGATGAAAATTTGTCTCTTATTCACTACCCTAGTCTTGATGAGCTAGATATGAATGCCTTGGAGGAGCTCACGATCTCAAAGGAATCTTCTGATAGCACAGATTACGGACAGGGCCACACCCTTCAAACCAAATCCTACGCTTTTGGATTCGATAAGATTTTTGCACCTACAAGTGGGAACCCTGAAATTTTCGAAGAGATCTGCCAGCTCATTCAATCTTCTCTAGATGGTTTCAACGTTTGTGTGTTTGCATATGGACAAACTGGATCCGGTAAGACGTGGACAATGTCTCATCCTGGCGATGGTATGATCCCGTTATCCATGACAAAGATCTTTCAGGACATCCAAGAATTAAAGCAGACGGGATGGGAGTACAAAGTTCAAGGTCAGTTCCTTGAGATCTACAATGACAACATCATAGACTTGTTGGGAAACAGCACCGGTTTGAAATACGAAATTAAGCATGACGATGTGCATGGGACTACAACTGTCTCCAATTTGAGTTCAGTTGTCTTCGAGTCTGCTGAACATGCACAGTCCTTGTTTGAGGTAGCTGCCCGTAATCGCTCTACTGCGTCGACTGCGTGTAACGAAAGATCGTCCAGGTCCCATTCTATTTGCATCGTTAGGCTCGAAGGATTCAATACCAACACCAAACAAAAGAGTGTCGGATACCTTAATTTGGTAGACCTAGCTGGCTCTGAAAGGTGGTCAAAGTCTCAAGTACAGGGCGACCGTCTCAAAGAAATGCAGCATATTAATAGATCGTTATCATCTCTAGGAGAAGTCATCTACTCTTTGGGAAATACCCAGAAAGGTGGAAATGGTCATGTATCCTATAGGAACTCCAAGTTGACTTATCTTTTGAAGCACAGTTTAGGCGGGAACTCTAAAACGTTGATGTTCGTTAATATTTCGCCATCATTATCGAACTTCAACGAGACAATCAACTCGTTGAGGTTCGCCCAAAAAGTCACCACGGTCAAACAAGGGAACGGTTCAAAAAATAAATAATCGTCTATTTACAGTATATTACATTAATGTGAACCTTCAATCAACATGCTGGTTTCCGGTTCGTAGTTGTCAGATCTCTTCAAGAGGTTGTTAGTCTTCACGTCGACCCACAATTGTGGGTGTTGGGTTGAAGCCCATTTCTCTATCACATCCTGATCATGCGTAGTCATGCAAAAGTTATACAATGAAGCGATAGTTTGTGTATCAACTTCAAGTTCATAGTCATCCATTTCTTCGGTCAACTGGATAGCTTCCTCCGGCAAACCGTGATAAACATGTGCTATCAAATATTGCCTAAAAATCAGAGCGTTTGGTATGATGTCAAAGGAAGACAAGTTATTCCAGAAGCTCTTGACGTACTCCATATCACTGTATGTGTAAGTCTTGATCATTATTTGAATAGTTTCTTCGTTGATTCCTCCTGCCAAATTTTTCGTGGGTGCCATTGATAGGAAAAGGTCTCTGGCTTTGCCAACATCTTGTAAGTTAGAATAAGCGTTCAAAATTGAATTCTTAATCATTATATCTGGGTTAGGAAGCGCAACATCCATTTTGATTGACTCGTGTACTTCAATGACACCTTCCTCATACAACTTTTGACCAAATTCTTGGAAAAGGTAGAGGTAAATCTCTTTCAGTGGAGGCAAGTGTCTATGGTTGCCATGCATCTCGTTAAGTTTTCTCATCTGTCTGAAGATAATCAATGCAGCGTTATGTCTGTCATGCTCACAAAAGAACTTCATTGCAGGCAAATAAGACTCAAATGGAACGTAAAAGTATTTATGAATTTCCCCATATAGCACCCAATTAGTCTCGTGTGTACTCTCGTTGTCGTATTCGATGGCAAATTTATAGAGTGTGTCAAAGAGTTCTCTATAAGCAGCGTCATATACTTCATCGATGGGCAATTTTACTGTGTCATCCTTCTTGATGTTTGGCAACTCTCTTTTCATCATTTCAATGGCATCGCCAACGTATTCAACGGACAACATACGTTTTGCAATGGCATTAATTGCGTAAACGTTGCAATTGTAGTTGACCATCTGTTGTTTGATTCTTGAAAAGATGAAAAACACCTGGTCAACATCTTCGATCTCTCTGCAAGTCGCTATTATCAAGTCATTGAAAGTCTTGAGGATACTTGGGTCTGGATGCTCAGACCATACGATATTCAGCTCCAAACTATCATCAAAGATATTGATTGCAGTGACATAGTCATTCGAAGCAAGAGCTCTGTCGATTCTGTGCTTGAACGGAATCCAGCTTGGTCTCATATCAAACTCCTGGTAGAAATGCTTGGTGATATCAGTCACATATTCACCGCCGGGTGTAATTTCATTCTCAAATAAGGGTATAAGCAAAGCATAGTCAAATAGCTTCTCCAAATTGATATCGTCCAACTTGGCAGCTTCATCAATTATCTTATTCACAGTAGCTGCCAAGTCTTTTTCTGAGCTTCTGGATGTTTCAACAGACGCATAGATTTTGCCGAATGTTTGCATTGTAGAACTCCATAGGGTACTGTTTTTGTCCAAAGATATTAAGATCTTCGAAGATAGATCGTGCAAACCTGAAAACCAAACAGCTTTAATCACGGCTTCCAAAAGCTCATTCTCTGCATCAGCCTGTCTTGCCAACTCGTCGCAGACACTCTCGGAGTGGTGGGTTTGAATGAACACAAGTAGCTTCTTCATTGCTTCAAAAGACTGTTGGTACAAATTAGCCTCGTTGAGGTCACTGGTGAACTTGACCAACTTCAACAAGACATGGAGACTGAGGTCGGATAAATCTGTGCTGAGAATTTCTGCAGTATCATGCTGGATTCGAAAGATGCTTCTCTCTCTATCTTTATACTCGTGGACCTTGGGCTGTGTGTCTGAGAAAAGCTTCTCCACGTACCTCATATACTCGTTAAAATAAGTGTCGTCTAGCAACAAAGTGCCCGGGTTTTCAAGTGCCCAGCTGGTAATACTCTCGAAAGTTTCGAGATTTAGGGTGCCTAACAATGCTAATCTCTCGAGCAAGAGGTTCACGAAGTTGGGAGTGAGACGGTTACCTCGACTTTTCACCAATAATTTGAGCACTTCTGACAATCTGCCGCCCTCCAACTTAGTTCCCAATTGGGTTATGGTTACGAGAAGGTCATCCGAGATATTGCCCGACCCATCCTTCAATACATTCAGGATAACGAGCGACAAGAATTCCGGGACCACAATTTCTCGTTCATTCTGGCTCATCAACAATGTAGACGACTTTTGGATGAGTTGCACTTGTTGTGGCCATGCTAGTATCGATTCGATGTCGGAGTTTATGTTGAATTTATTCGATTTGTACAACTCCATGAACAATTCATTGACTATTGGTAAACTCTTCTCGTTGAAAATAAACTCATCGCCCAACACCAACTCGAGCTTCTCTTTGAGCGATTTGAACCGGATGGTTTCCGGAATATCTCTGCTTCTTAGCACAAACTTGATGTCTGCGAGCTGTTTGTCGTTCTCTTCGGACGGTTCTTCAAGAATTATGTTTGACTTTTCACGAATAGGTTTATTCCTGTTAAATCTACTGATAGGATTGTACCATTTGGATCTTTTCGGGGTAAGTATCACCGGTAGGATATTTCTGGATATCGGGGAGGACCGGGCCGACCACCTGAGAAATAGGCTCCCATTCAGCCTCAACAAACTGAACATCTATGGTTGGTGGATCTGAAAAGATTTTGGTCGCACTCCAATTACTGCAAAAAACTTGAGTCTATTAACTATGTACAAGAAATACTGCCAATCGCAGAGTTCATGATACTATATGACTATTCAAAGCCCTCCTCGTACTCAGGAAGGTGGCTCTGGAATCTCCTGACCGCCCAGTTTTTACCAATAAATTTGACGTCAGGATTGGAAGCTCCTTCAGAAAGGGTATACTTCTTCCAGAATTCGGGCTGTTTGAACCTCGGGTCTTCGGGCGCAAACACTCTCAACTTTTCACGTATATCAGACACGGCTTGTCTGAGAGTGGCTGCAACTTCAGATCTTAATTTCTGGACTTTCTTCCCGTTCTTGAGCTCTTCAGATAAATCGTTGGGGTTTTCTTTGTTCGGGTACTTTTTGCACAAATTTCTCCACTGCTCTCTGTACAGCTCGATTTTCTCGTCGGGAAGCTCGTCTCCGAAGTGGATGTGGATTTCAGCACCCATGTTGGCTGGCAAAAATCTTTTGATGCCTTCCTCTGCTGAGTCTTCTGGAGCGACTTTCTCAAATCCATAGGTGAAAATAGGAACAACCACGGGTGCACGAGTACTCTCAAGGATAAGTCTGGTCACACCCCATTTGAAGTATCTCATGGAATTATTGTGAGGTTCTTCCAACTGGAGAACGAAGCCCTCTGGGAACACGTGGAACCAAGAAGTTTTGGACCGAATAAAAGGAGACTTCGATGCCAACGCAGACTGTGCCGCCGGTGTGGGCTTTACGAAATTGACCAACTCCTTCGACACTTTGCTTCGTTCTTGCACAGCTACGGCTTTGGGGATCTTGGAAGAAGGCGTGTACTCGAGATCGAGAGTATCATCTGGACTCAACACCCGAATAGCAGCGTCGATCGACAGCTGGAATGGGCCCTCGCCAAACCTCTTGGTGCCCAAGATCTTTCCGAGATTGAAGAAATATGCAAGTCTTGGGGTCGAGAAACAGATATTGTCAGCGCCAAAACCCCATCTGACAGTGTCGATATCCCAGTGAAAACGCCAAGGTAAGGCTGCGTAAAATGCAGGATCGTCCACAACGGACATGTGGTTCATCACCGTCAACAACCCCCTGTTTTCCTTGCGGGCTCTAGCAAGAGCGGCGTCCAATTTTTCCACATGGTGGAGCGTAGGATTATATAAAGTGTTCATAATAAGCTTGGACCCTCCGATCATAAAAAGACAGGTAGCATGAGATGCATAATTCCACCAGCTTTTATCTCGAGGATATTGGCTGAGGAAATCCTCTCCTCTTGCCAAAACGTCGTCGAATGACATGACCAGATGAATTAGAGTTGACCAAAATCACAGTGCGATTGGTTTAGAGACGATGAGATGACGCTGAAATTGATTTATGATATCGGGCATATAGCTACAGACTATAGAACTAGCAGACTGCTTCTTGTGTTAAAGGTTCTGTTTAATGAAATTATCATGAAACTTCAAAACCGAATCGTAAGTGAGTCTGAAGTCGTCAATTTGAAGCATGTATTGCTTGAAGCTCTCGAGATGTTTTGGGCTGACGTCATAAATGGGATAACGCAATGGCATGTCTTCAATGTTGCAGACTTTCTGGGTTAGCTCCAGCAGATAATCCTGGAAATCGCTTTCATGGATGTCCTGGATATCGCAGAAGCCAAAATGATGTGCCTCGTTTGCCAAACTGATCGATCCAAACCTGTCATCAAAGTAGTCATCAAACGATACACCTTGACTCTGTAGTTTATCCCGAAGTCGTAGTTTTAAGGCAATAATGTTCAAGGTTTCTTCTGGAACTGTCGGCTGCAAAATCGATTTGTCCTGGCTGATGATTTTTTTTAGTAGGCCGCCTTCCGTTTTCGTTGCCTCGCAAAAGTGTTGCACCGACAAGAACGACGACAACTGCTCGGGCTCTGCTACTTCGAAGTAGAGTGATATATCTTTATTAAATTGGCGGTCAATTAACTCTTTTTCCAAACTTTTGTTGTGCATTGTATTTTTCACAAATTTCATAAATCTGTGAATAAAACATGGACTTGGATCCATTCAAGGAAAAAGTTAGAGAGTCACAAGAAGAGTTCTTCCTTCTCCTACACGAAAGACAACGAAGATGCAACCGCTCATCTCATTTCTCGTGTACGGCATTAACACATATGATCTTACAAGTGGATGTAGAAATATCATCGTCACGATTGTTCCAACTAGTAGGATTGGACTTGGAAAGAGCCGAAGATCTCATGATAGCCGGAGCCATAGTCCTCCATGTTAGGTCTATCGCCAAAAGCTTGTATCAGTATTTCCAAGCTCCAGATCTAAAGTTTATGCCTCTTACAGATTTGAAGTTGATCTGCTACGAGATCTCCTTCAACTTCAAACAAATCTTCTTCTGTCCTACTTACATTAATCACTTGGAAGAGGCTGCAGAATGGAAACGATTCAAAACTGGATTTCAATTTCAACCTTGTCAAGTGATTCGCTATGTCAGCAAGTTCAATGAGATGTGGATCATAACCTACCTACTCAAGAGAGAATACCAGAACGTCTACAAGGAGATGACAACAGAAAGCGAACGCCTTAGGAAATAGACCAAATATGCAATTGACCAAAAATAATATTTTGATCCTCAACTACGCCCTAAAGTACTCATCCTCAGTCAAGAGTACCTGCACCCTGTTCGAACCAACCATCTCGCTTTCTTGGGTTAGGATCAACTTTTGGAAGATCTTGATCACGTGCCAAATTATATCTTCATCCATCGCAGCTCATCGCTAAATTTTCTCAAGCATCACTATGTCAAGAATCAAAAAGAAAGGAACTTCTGGTAATGCTAAGAACTTCATTACCAGAACTCAAGCTGTGAAGAAGCTTCAGGTCTCATTGGCTGACTTCCGTCGTCTATGCATCTTCAAAGGTATCTATCCTCGTGAGCCAAGAAACAAAAAGAAGGCTAACAAAGGTTCCACTGCTCCAGTTACGTTCTACTACACCAAAGATATACAATATTTGATGCATGAGCCGGTGTTGCAGAAGTTCAGAGAACACAAGACATTTGCTAAGAAATTACAAAGAGCTCTCGGAAGAGGTGAAATCGGTGATGCTGAAAAATTGGAAGCTAACCGTCCTAAATATACTTTGGAGCACGTTATCAAAGAAAGATACCCGACTTTCCTTGACGCTCTCAGAGACCTTGATGACCCATTGAACATGTTGTTCCTTTTTGCAAACATGCCAGCTACTGATAAAGTCAGTCATAAAGTTACTAGAGAAGCTGAGAAACTCACTAACCAATGGCTTGCATTTGTTGCTAAGGAGAGACTCATCAAAAAAGTGTTTGTTTCTATCAAGGGTGTTTACTACGAAGCTGTCGTTAAGGGCCAAGAGGTTAGATGGTTGGTGCCATACAAATTCCCAACCAACATCCCATCTGATGTTGATTTCAGAATCATGTTAACTTTCCTCGAGTTCTACTCCACTTTAGTACACTTCGCCTTGTTCAGACTTTATAAAGACGTGGATCTCATATATCCACCACCAATCGATACCGAGAAATTGAAGGGTATCGGTGGTTTATCTTCATACATTTTGTCGAAAGATGGTAAATCTTTGTTACCTACAGAGAAGAAGTTCGAAGACGACAGCAAGGTCGAGGGTACCAAGTTGAGTGCAAAGGAGATCTCTAAGGCCATTGCTGCCGATAAGGATAACGATGAGGCTCAAGAAGAAGCTGGCGAAGACGTCGAAACTGTTGAGCTTGATGAATTTTCTGCCACCAATAAGACCACAGGTGATTTATTGGAACAACCTAGCAAATTTGCTTCCCCTACTTCTGTTTTATTTGAGAAGTTTATCTTCTTTGTTGGTCGTGAAGTGCCATTGGACATCTTGGAATTCTGCATTTTGTCTGCTGGAGGTCGTTTGGTATCTGAAGTTGCTTTGGATGAATTGAAGATTAACGACCCAGAGGCTCTTAAGAAACTTGACCTTTCCAACATAACGCATCAAATCGTTGACAGACCAAAGGTCGCTTCTAAAGTTGCTGGAAGAACTTATGTTCAACCACAATGGGTTTTCGACTGCATAAATAAATCCGAATTACTCTCAGTCAACTTATACGCTCCTGGAGAAATCTTGCCTCCTCATTTATCACCATGGGGTGACTCTGGATCTTACAACCCTGAAGCCAAGAACGAAGCCAACGGTGAAGCTGAAGGACAAGAGGCCGAGGAAGAAGAAGAGGAAGAAGAGATCGAGATTGAAGAGGGTGACGAAGACCAAGAGGAAGAGGAAGAAGAAGTAGAAGAAGATGAAGATCTCAAGGCTCAAAAGGAATTGGAACAAGAAGCTGCTGGTGTCAAATATTCTGACGTGAAAGAAACCGGAAAGAACAAGTCCAAGAAGAGACCTGCTGAGGAAGACGAAGAAAAGGAGTTAAAGAAGATCATGATGACTAACAAACAACGTAAGTTGTACAACAAGATGCAATATGGTATTGAAAAGAAGGAATCCAGACTGGAGACCTTAGGTAAGAAGAAGAAGAAGTTAGAAAAGACCAAGAAGGAGTTGGCTAAACTCAACAAAAAGTAGGTAGTACACCTCTCGTCTAATATAATCAAACGTTCAAATTACTGTAGATATCAGACTTCAGTTCGCAGCCGTGAAAAATATAGGATGATTAATGGTATTCGATTTGCTGTAAGATTCCTGTCTCAGTTTACCAAGGGCGTGGGGAAAAAGTTCACTTCAGAACTAGAGGTTGACAAGTTCCTTCATTCGCCGAGCTGGAGTATCAAACAGCTCATAGCTTCGCAAGAAAAGACTGGAGAAATCTCAAACGAAACCATCAGAAAAATGTTAAAACTCTCTGGACTTCGGGAGGATATCACGAAAGACGAGGAAAACGAGATGGTGAAATCGCTCAGGACCCAAATGGCGTTTATCCAAGCATTGTATGATAAAGACGATACCGGAACCAAAGAATCCAGCAACGATGCTCACTTCAGGTTGATCAAAGAAGACAAAACAGGTAGTACTATTACATTGAAGGCCTTGAAGCAGAGGATCTCTCAGCTTGACAACGAGGTCGACCTAGATAAGGGAGAGAGAGGCAATAACTCGTTACAGCTCAATATGAAGTCCGGTTACTTCACGATCAAGAAATAGACCATGTAAATAGATAATCATTATAATACAGATTTAAGACTAAACAACTATTTAGATCTATTTTGCAACTCTAGAATCCATGAACATTCTGTCTGGGATCTCTAGTTTGACCAAGTTCTTGAGGAAGTCTTGGAGTTTGAGCAATTCCTTGGAGCCTTGGTTTATTTGTTCAACATCGGTAGACTTGGGAATATTGATAAATGCCTTGACTTGGAACGTGTTACTGTCATCGAGTAGTTTCAAAGGGATTCCTTCGTTGGCCTCTAGCGAGTCGTCTCTTATCATCAATTTGAATATCTCAATGATAATGTCACCATGGAAGAATTGCACTCCCTTCATCCAATATTGATTCACCACATCATACCCCAAGTCTTCAAGGAACTGCAAGAATGATTCCTTCCGCTTATATATGGCATTGTCCTCGGGCTCTTCTTCGTCTTCCTTTTTCTGTTTTTTTAGGTCTGAAAACGAGCTCAACGGTTTATCGTCAATATCTATCTCAATTGCGTCGTCATCTTGTTTTTCCACTACCACCTTGTCCTTGACGGTGGTGTAGTGATGGACCATGGTGCTTTCGTATATGGTTTGGGCGGAGCAAACTTGGTTTTTCCCGGCAATTGGAATGTCCGCTACTTGCAAGGTCCAAGTTCTGCTGGAGGTTTCGTTATCATTGAAGAGTTTGGTGGCGAGAATCTTGTCGTCGTTCTTCTTTATTATGGGCTTGGTCATGTCGAAGTCCGGCTCGTCCTCCCATGTTGTTATGCACTTCATGAAATACTGTTCTATCTGGTTGACCTTACCAGACTCGAATTTGGGCTTGAATACATCATGCGGTTTGGTTATGAGGGTGTACGTTGACACCTGCTGCGGCGAAGTGAGGCCCGTGAGCGCCTGGAGCGTAGAGATGGTCTGGACGTAGTTGTTGTGGGGCACAGTGGCCACTAGCGATAGTTGATGGACCATAATTTCGCACCAGCTGCAAACGGTGAATAATAGTAGAAAAATGATGATCAGGGCGTTGAAGAGTAGGGTAGGATTTACGCCGGGTATCGCTCTCGAGTCGGCTCGCCGAGTCTCTGGGTAGCAAATTCAATTCTGAAAAATGGCAACAACTGGGTTACCACTGCAAGTCTCACAGGACAGGGGACTGTGTGGAGCGATCTGCCGAAGTGACGCCCTCTGCATGGCTCCAATGTGCTCTGCGGCCCAATAGATCCGATAGTCCAATTTGGCGACGGTCCAATACTACACTGTTTCATCATAGTACATTCTATTTACTGATCTTTCTTGGACTCCTGCTTGTCGTCGACAGGAACTTCTTCCATGAACGCAACAACAACATAGCCTATCAACACGATGTTGGCGACCACCACGGCCAGTCCTCCACTCACAATGGCCGAGTCGAAGATGCTCAGGACGATGAAAAACGTCGTCAACGGCAAAAGAATCATTGCCGCCGTGAAGAACACCAATTTGTTCACAACCGCTCTAGACGTTAGTATGCAACTACACGAAGGCTCGCACGTACTGGGGGATGTCTGCCATATTTAAAGATCCGGTGTTGGTAGAATTTTCACTCCGGGTAATGAGACTATATTCGCATTCAAGGATTACCCAGAATTTATCAACATGAAGCTCTCATTGTTGGCGCTTATTCCGGCCGCCGTGGCGTTCCTCGACACCGCTCCGCTCCTCATCAACAAGGACATCGGGACGGTCGAGCATTTCGTCGAAAGTGCCGACGTCAAGGCCAAAATCTACGCCGTAATGGACCAGGCCTGTCAGCAGGACATCCCCGTGCATATCTACCGGGCCCAGCCGGGCGCCGCCGACGAACCGCTGCTTGCAGCTCATAGCAAAAGAAACGGCTTGACGGTGTTTCCCAACGTCAAGTATGAGTCGAGATCAGATGTGGAATTTGATATTCCCCAGTCATGTAAAGACAAGGCCGACCTCATAAGCCACGTCGACTTCAGCCAGTCGGCAGAGATCTCGACCGACGGCGTCAGCATTGTGCAGATGGTTCCAAAGTTTGGCGCTTCGTTTGGCGAGCAGGTCATGGACTTTGTTGAACAAAAGTTCCACCACAAGAAGCACAACGAGTTGAACATCGAGGCCGAGCACCACTTGGAGGGCGAGATCGTGCAGGAGATGGAGGATGCCGAGCACTTTGTGGCCGAGCAGGGCGACGAGGACTTCCTTGACCTGTTGGAAGGGGAGGAGCTGGATATCGTCAGCGCTCTCAGAAAGTCCACCAACAAGAGTCTCTTTAACAACTACTCGTTCTTCACCCCCGGCTTGCTCTCGTGCTTGATCGTGTCGTTCTTGTTGATCGGAATATTAGTCAGTGCAATGAGCTGGATCACATCTTTAGAGATAACTTATAAAGCATTTGACAAACAAATCGACTACGAAAAGAAAACTGAATAGACTATCTTATTGACCTAATATATATATGGGATGATTTTGTAGGGCACTTTTTGTTTATACTCTTTCCAGGCCTTGCCGTATTTGATGCTGCACTTCTCGTCGTCTCTTGTTTGACGGTGAAGCAACAACGATGCAAAGTAAAAGGCGTAGAAGTACGTAACAGGGGTAATGAACGCCGTGGGCAAGCACCATGAAAGGCCATTGAGCCAGTCGCCCAAGTAGTTGATGTGTTGGGAGATTCCCCACCACCCGTCAATTAACAACTTGGATCCAGTAGGGGTATCGATAGACTTCAAGTGTGGTAATTTTCCGGCTCTAAAGTCCGATTTCTGTTGGTTGGCAGCTCTAAAAATGTAAAAACCAAAGAAACTCAACGCAACAATAGCGATGCATGCAAGATTTCCAACCTCGACGTAATTTTGGGCTAACCAACGGGTCTGGATGGTATATGTGAACGGCACCAAACTCAAGTCTCCGAAAGCAAGCATAAACCCAAATCCATCGGTTGTAATGTCCATCATGGTCAACAAACCTTCTTGGTTTAACACTCCGTCAAGAACGTAAAAAGCTTGTAAAAAATTCACCAAAAGAAGAGAGTCATAGACTTTTCCCACAGTGTGGTATTGGTGATGCATGCAAGCTAAGTTGATCACCATCCAAAGAACCAAGCCGGGCTTCAATTCACAGAAAAGTTTAATGTCCCACGATCCAATTCTGGGGTTCAACTCTCTTCCAATAAACCAATCATAAAACGGAAGTCCTGAGTTTCCAGGTTCGGCCAAGATCCTCTCATTGGTACCGAGCTTGTTTGGCTTTCTCAAGGGAATGAACGAAATGACGTACACGAAATTGGCCAAGATGAAAGCGAATAGAGTTACCACAATCGACAATTTAAGAAGGTTATTGTAGACAAAGGCCAACTCAGGCAAGTAATGGTCAGGAAGAACATATAATCTGCCAAGTTCGACGGCAGACAACAACAACATAAAATTGGATCCATTGATTTTATAGTCAAGGCTTGAGCCATCTCTCAACACGATACCGTTCATGTGTTTCCCAGGGATGATTAAATCTAACACCACAAACCCCCAGAACCAGCACATGTAGAACTTCCACACTTCGTAGTCGAAAAGTAAATTCAACCATTCTTCAGTCGTACCTGGAATCTGGTTCTTGATTCTTGCTAAATCGAAATCATTTCCTTGGAGGGTATAGGACGAATTCAATATCAAGCCAATGGCCACAACTAGGGAAGATAACCCGAAGGTTATGGCGACAGTTCCAGGTACGCCAGAGAACTGGAGCTTTTCAGTCTTAGGGTTGAGCATAGTTCGTTAGCAGCTATACGAGCTCGTTCAAACAAAATGGCAGTAGTTGTCGTGCGCGGCCCAACTATCAAGCTGCAAAACTCAAATCGAAGCTAGAACATTATCAGATAAGAAGCATGGTTCGTGAAGTCACAGTGATGGCAGTGGCTTTTTGAAAAGAAACTAAGAAACGGTTGCTTTTTCCAAATAGAATTCCTTTAGCCGCAGTTTACTAAGAATTACATACGTTCGAAGAACAGGGTAACTTGAACACTGGGCCATTCATGAAGGAATAATCGGATGTGGCCGTGTTCCAAACTGGTAATTTGGGTGGAGTGTAAATTTCGAAATTTATTAAACTGTGGGCGAACAATACTCATAATTTATTGACGAGCATGCCATTTAGTAAACACATTACATTTTGGTGGTATAACCACAGATACGAACCTCTATAACAATCGCTTGGCACGGGCAAGGGTTCATTTACGTAATTGCACCAGCTGAAGGTTGCAGTCAAATAAACTTTAAATCTCATCCATTATGTTTTCTCTACCACCTGCTCACACGAAATTACGCATGCGCCAAGTATATGTGAGATGCTCCTGATTGAACGATTTATATAATATTAGCCAGCATTGATCTGCAATTAGCATGGGTTGCATTTTTCGACACCTAATGGAATGCCGGTGGCGCCTAGGATAACTCAACTAATCTATAAATAAAATAAATCTTATCTCTAGGCCCAATGCACTTAGTATCTGAAATTTGGCAAGGAGCAGTCCAAAACTAAATTTGAGTATTTTTAGTCATCGAATGGTATCAATTAAGGTGCAATTAGAGTCCGCAATTATTACCACACTAGGTTATAGATAGACGTGTCTGCAATATAGAAAAGGTCCCATAATGCTTAACCACTATTGTGTGGGTGACGGAATTGACGATCTGTTTCCGAAATGTTGCGTCCCTTATTCAAATTAGGAAAGAGTTCGGCAATCTCGATGCAGTACTTAATAAGCGATTGGCATGTATAGACCATCTTGCATCCCGAAATGGATTTTGGCTACTGCTCCACTCGATGTTAAATCCGTTCAACATCATCAACTGGTGTTGAACATTGAATACCTATAGTGAAATCAGCCAATTTTCAACAGTCAGGCAATAAACGTTAATTGACACGCGTCTCTAGTTTCAAACGGCACCATTGGCGTTGATGGTACAATCTTCAGTTGTAACCCTAGAGAACAATAGAACATTCATATGAAATTGCACTTTAATTTATTTTTGTCTGGTTGATCTGCAATTGCGTAGTATTTAGGTTATCACAGAGTTAGAAAGCGTCAAGGGCACTTATTTGGTAATTAAAGATCAGGAGCACCTATAGATGGTAGCACCGTTGGGATCTGGTATTTTACTGAATAGGGTATTCAAAATTAGGACATTTTTCGATTGAATGTTCCTGTCAGGCAAAACTTTGTTGACTAGACATATCAAACTTTAATAAAGCAACGCGTGAACGCATCATCGTAAGACTTTTAAGCGCAAAATATACACTGATCTTAAGCGTAGAATCTTGGTGATGTGGCTTGTTGAGTCAGGGCAAGGCACATGCATGACACTGGCTAAAGCACATATACCGCAGATTATTAGAAAATATCTTTCTCAGGGTCAAAGATCCAAACCAAGCATCGATGAGATGGGTTGTAAAGAGCTACAAAGTTAGTACCAGATCGTTATCATCCGCAATAACATAAGCAATTCATCAAGCAATTTTACCCAAATAGGAAATGTTATTGAAAGACCTTGCATAAATATTAGATATTTCTTTTAGATTTTTTTTTTACAGTTTGTGCTATTTTAACACGGCGATAAACAGTCAATTGAAGTAGGATTTGAATAAATAGAAGCCATATCCGTTAATCCTAAATACGTGGCCTTGAACCAAGGGGAAGATTGATAATTTCTACCCTTACTAACTACTTAACACTTGGTTAAAATAATAGGACCTCATTTATTTTTTGAACCAGCATATAGGGGAACAATTGATTGACGCGTTTCAGTTAATTTTACAAAGCCGTTCAATTTATCCTATTGATTTGCTGTTACATTCATTGGAACTCAGTGCATATTGAAGCATACTAACGACTCGGCTACCATTCTTCTACATAAAACTCTTGAGCCGTTTGGGAAAAAATTCTAGTCGAAAAGCCAACCCAAGAAACCCAGAAAATCAGTGAAATTCCGGTTACCTCTTAACTCAGTCGCATCCGTATCCTATTTAACGGGAATTACTCTCTGTGAGGCGAATTTTTAAAAAAGTCGTGGATTGATCCAGTCCATTACTTTTCCTTTTTCATCTAGCTAAATCGTCAAAGATTTTTACCAGCAATCTAGTTGATCACTTTTCATATCTAAAATTTTGAAGAGTATCTTACGCTTATGGTTGCAAACACTCTAGTCAACCTGGTCCAAGCATTAAACGTGCTTCTGTCCCACAATTTAATGCCGCCTGTCGATGCCTTTTCTCCTCCAAAAAAGAAGAGAGGAAGACCTCCTAAGCCGAACAATTTTAGTAACAAGATTACTACCACATTGAACATCAGCGTCAACACGTCGCCGTTGTCCAACAGCCCCACGGCCGAGAACAACTCCAACCAAATTGTGAAAAGGGGTGTACCCGACATTTTCACGCCCACTATGAGAGTTTCGCCCAGTGGGCGGGTCAAGAAAAGACGGAAAAATAGCTCCATCAGTTCTATTGATTCCGTCAGCCCCTCTATCTCCAACCGGGACCGCAAATCCAACGGACATTCTGCATTGTCCACCACGAGTTCGCCGGGCATCAACCTGAAAGCGTTGGACAATATCTCGATGATCACCGCCAACCAGCCGATCTACAACACCCCGCCACCGTCTGCCATCCGCGGCATGGCCCAGAAGAGCAAGGATCTCTTGCCGTCGGCGTTCATTGAGGCCGAAAAGTCCATTTCGCCCACCAATACTACCGAACCAGCGAACGATCAAATTTTCGGGCCCAACGATGACTTCAATTTGAAGCTCATGATCGATGATTCCGGCAAGGCGGTGCTTTCCAACGATTTCTTGAACAATGGCCCAGCTCCTCAGCCACAGCAACCACAGCAACTGGTCAACTACTCCAGAAGAACCCAATCATTCCAGGACTTCTCGAAGCACCAGGAATCCAAGCCGAAATTGTACCACGCCAACTCCGTCATTGGCTTCGAAACCAACTACTTCGAAAGTGGCAACTCCTCTTCTACCCTCTCCGACAGCTTCAATTATGTGCTGGCACATGAGAAGCCCGGCGAATTAAATGTGCATCAACAGGACCAGTCCCAGTTACAGCTCCAGGCTCAACAGCAGCTCCAGGCCCAAACCCAGGCACAGCATCAACACCAGCAACCGGAGTCTCGCCCTGTCCCCGTCAAATACAACTCGGAGAACAACTGGCAAGCCATCAGCGAGACCAATCCGCCCCAAACTCCAAAGTTCAAGGACAACTACTTATTGGCCCCTACAGGCTTGACGCCATTATCCTACAACTTGACTCCTCAGTTCAACTCGTTGATGTACTCGATGTTGAATTCACCTCAACTGAAAAAGGTGAACTCCAACTCGCTGCAGTTCATGTTCAACCAAGATTTTTTTGTTAACTCTGGAGTCAACAATGTAAATATGAACGACTTCATGAACATGAACGGGTCGGGAATGTCGGCTAACACCAACTTACTATCTCATATGAACAATATTCAAACTCAAAATCAGAATCAAAACCAAAACCAAACTCAAACTCAAATCAGTGGTCAAAACTACGCAAGCCCCGCTCCCCCTTACAATGTTAATCAGACATTCAGCCCCGATGACGGGGATGCAAGGCTTGC
Organism: Keqinozyma sinolaborantium; assembly: GCA_039762375.1. Lineage (NCBI taxonomy): Eukaryota > Fungi > Ascomycota > Pichiomycetes > Serinales > Debaryomycetaceae > Keqinozyma > Keqinozyma sinolaborantium. The sequence goes on along the minus strand of JAQRFW010000004.1, from coordinate 168,447 downwards.
GTTGAAGAAAAAAATCCATGTTAGAAAATAGTCTATAGCATCAAGCATCCAAGTTAGAAATTTTTAGAGGTCATCCAGCATTACAATCATCATTTCCGATTACACACTTGCCCTGTTACGACTGCATCTTTACTGATGCATGCCCGGATCAAATTCAATTCACATCTAACCAAGTATGTATATATAGAAATTGTTACATTAAGCACTAGTTTACTGTAGTCTGGGTAAATTTGAGTACAGGTTGAAGCTAAGCCAAAATTACACAAAAAGATTTTTTCGCCTCGCCACACCCCATGGCTTAAAAGTAAAATTTTTCACCTCAAAATTTTTCACTTTACATCACTGCTAACTATGTCTCACAGAAAGTTCGAAGCACCACGTCATGGTTCCTTGGGTTTCCTCCCAAGAAAGAGAGCCGCCAGACAAAGAGGAAGAGTTAAGGCTTTCCCTAAGGACAACAAGTCTAAGCCAGTTGCTTTGACCGCTTTCTTGGGTTACAAGGCTGGTATGACCACCATTGTCAGAGACTTGGACCGTCCAGGTTCCAAGATGCACAAGCGTGAGGTTGTCGAGGCTGCCACTGTTGTTGACACTCCACCATTGGTTGTTGTCGGTGTTGTTGGTTACGTCGAGACCCCAAGAGGCTTGAGATCTTTGACTACCGTTTGGGCTGAGCACTTGTCCGAAGAAGTCAGAAGAAGATTCTACAAGAACTGGTTCAAGTCCAAGAAAAAGGCTTTCACCAAGTACTCTGCTAAGTACGCTAAGGACTCTACTCAAGTTGAGAGAGAATTGGCTAGAATCAAGAAGTACGCTTCCGTCGTCAGAGTTTTGGCTCACACCCAAATCAAGAAGACCCCATTGACCCAAAAGAAGGCTCACTTGGCTGAAATTCAAGTCAACGGTGGTTCTGTCTCCGAGAAGGTTGACTGGGCTAGAGAGCACTTTGAGAAGACCGTTTCCGTCGACTCTGTTTTCGAACAAGACGAAATGATCGACGCCATTGCTGTCACCAGAGGTCACGGTTTCGAGGGTGTTACCCACAGATGGGGAACCAAGAAGTTGCCAAGAAAGACCCACAGAGGTTTGAGAAAGGTCGCTTGTATTGGTGCTTGGCATCCAGCTAACGTTAACTGGACTGTTGCCAGAGCCGGTCAAAACGGTTACCACCACAGAACTTCCATCAACCACAAGGTTTACAGAGTCGGTAAGGCTGATGATGAAGCTTCTGGTGCTACTGAATTTGACAGAACCGTCAAGACCATCAACCCAATGGGTGGTTTCGTCAGATACGGTAACGTCAAGAACGACTTTGTCTTGTTGAAGGGTTCTATCCCAGGTACCAAGAAGAGAATTGTCACCTTGAGAAAGTCCTTGTACGTTGACACTTCTAGAAGAGCCACCGAGAAGGTCCAATTGAAATGGATTGACACTGCCTCCAAGTTCGGTAAGGGTAGATTCCAAACTCCAGCTGAGAAGCACGCTTTCATGGGTACTCTCAAGAAGGACTTGGAAAACTAAATTAATTTTTTTTAAGTATATATCCAATATATCTCTTAATTTTATCTCGCGCTTTGTTTACTGAAAATGTCCATCGTGCAATATTCGGCCTCCATAAATAGCTCGTTTATATCGACCGTGGACCATCTACCGCTGGATGTGGTCCGCTCTTTATGGCTTCTCCAGTCATTGAATTTAAAGATCGACAAAAACCGCTCCGGTCTCCATCAGCTACTTCTTGATGCTCAAACCTTAAAAGTCGATCAAGAAGCCCTCCGAGAAAAATACCTCCAGCTCGAACAAATAATACGCACACTCCAGTTGGAGGCCATGCAGGAGTCCAAGGCCCTCTACAACCAGCTTGTGACCCACAAGTGGTTCTTGACGGAGGAGGTCGAGCAACTTAATCGCATCAACTATAAACTAGCCAATACTGACGAATCCAATAATCACATAAAAGACTTACGAGAAAAGCTCCAGCAGCACTACAAGGACAACCCGTTGAGGTCGCAGCGCGAGGCCTTGAAAGAACAGGCGCTCAAAAATAGTGCCCCCAAGAGTAACGGCATTGGACTCAAGCTTCTACTTAAACTTTCTCCTACTAAATTAAAGAAGAACCCTGAACCCACATTTCCCAAGAAGGAACTTCGCCAAAGACCGAAAAACAAAATCAACTACAATGTTCTTAGGCCCAAACTACCCAACTCTTCCCGAGATAAAATCCTTAAAGCCAAGCTCAAAGAGCTGAAGATGAAAAAATTGAAACGCCAAAAAGAAAAGGAACTTAAAGCCAAACAGTACCAAAAGGTACCTGAGCAGGCTGCCCCAGCACCAATAGAAGCCCAAGATGACGACAACCAAGCCTACTGCTTCTGCAAACAGCCATCGTTTGGAAACATGATCGCTTGTGACAACGAGGAATCCTGTCCCAACGGCGAATGGTTTCACTACAAGTGCGTTGGATTGCTCAACAGAGTGGAGGCCCTCAAGTATACGACCGGCAAGCAGAAATGGTTCTGCTCTCCGGAGTGCCAGCTGAAATATCAAAACTCTGTTGCCAACAAGGCATCAGTGACAGGCCCAGCCAAAAAGAAGACGAGAAAGAAAAAGCACTAGACGATAATTATTTATTAATATACATGATGACTATATGACTAGCAACTCGAGCATTCCTTTGATTTCATTAGCTTCTTTGGCTTTTTTGATTTCGCCATCAACTCTCTTTGTCAAGTTGGTGAAGATTTCCGTTAACACTGAACTTTTGGATATTAAAGTTCCGTACATATCAAGTAGAACACCCAAATAGTCACAAATCAAGTTGAAAGACCGCACATCTTCTATGTTCTTGATGAACCATTGCAAAATTGGAAGCAAGCTGATCTCGTCTCTGCCGTGCAAAGACACTCTGACCTTGCCTCGCTTTCTGAGCTCATTGAGCACAGTAATTGTTTGTTCTTTTGGAAGGCCCGACGAGAAAGCACTGTCCAAAGCCTCAGGCCATCTGAATGCATTGATGTGTTTTTCAAATTGCTTGAGCTTTTTCGACTGGGGAGCAGACGAGTTAATGATCCGGTGCTCTTCTTCTCCCAAGTAGTCTGTACCCTTCATCATTCTAGCGTATGCATTAGACTTAGCCTGCTTGACCCCTTGCTTGACTTTCGACTCGGTCTTTCTTGTTCTAATGGACAAAAGACCTGAAGTCAAACCAGTGACAAAGTGCTTGTGAGAATCAGGACTGACAGCACAGCTCAATACACCTCCAGAGCCGAACTTCCAGCCAAACTTGACGTTCCAGTTGCTGCTATCGGTGTCAAAAATCTTGACATGGCCGTCCAACGAACCCACAAGTAAACCTTTGTCTCCAGTGTTATGCAAAGTTGTGACGGTCTTCGTGAAATTGGTGAGCTCGTTGATCTTGGAGCCTCTGGCGAGGTCCCACACTTTGACCTGGGGCCCACCACCGGAGACCAAAGTGGTAGGACTGAATGCTAAAACGTCCTCAACAGGACTTTCGTGTTGGAATGAAGACACCAATTGAGCCAGTCTTGTATCAAACACCCTCACGACACCATCGTAACAACCAGTTGCAAGTAAGTTGGGGTTACCGGGAATGAAGTCAGCGCTTCTTATGTAGTCCTTATGGAAAGAGTCGTTAAATTCCATAATGGGTCCGGTTGTGGTCTGGGAAATATCGTAAACCCGAACAATACGGTCGTCTGAGCCGGTCACAAGCTGATTGCCCACCGTAGGGTGGAACTTGGCTACATGCGTGGCGTACGTGGACGGGTTCAACGACACAAGCAAGTTTCTCGGCTGGTAGCTGTCGTAAATCGACACCAAGCCAGACGCATCGGAAGCCACGAGAAGTTTCCCGTCGTATCTGAACTCACCCGAGAGCACGGTGTCCTTGAACCGAGAGAACGTCTTGATCACCTGTCTGGTCTTCGAGGAGAAGATCTGGATCCGGGTGGAGGACCAAACGGCAAAATCGTGCGGTGATGCTGGGTTGAAATGGATGTGGGAAATGGCATGGTTTTCCTTGATGAGTTGCGGTGACACAAATCCACGCCAGTACCGCTGCTCGGGAGTGGTCTGCGACGGTAAGGTGGGATTTCTGACCTGGGAAACCCGCTGCTTACTGGAGGACATCTGCTTGGCTAGAGATTTTTTCGAGATGAGATGAGTGGGTCGCCGGTCACCTGACTGAAAAATGTAACAAATGTCAGATCGATATGCACACTACAATACGTTGGCACGCCCACTACAATACCTTTGGCTAGACCCGGGTCTGATAGCCGTTCACGGACATGCAGCTACGCCTCCTACTGTTAGATGGTCGCCGAGCGTCTCGTATGAATGGAACAGGTCGACCCGGACTTTTCCAAGACCTCCCACGTGACTGGGTAACTACTATAGGAAAGCCAAGAGCCAAGAGTATATAAAACCCAAACTGCCTCTAGTTAGTCATATTTGAGATGGACGCCAGAGACACCTGTTCAGCCAGTAACCACTACGATGGCGGAAATTTGGGCGCTAGGATATCGTCGATTTTTGTTATTTTTGCAGTCTCTGCCATAGGGTCGTTCTTGCCAGTGATTGCTCAACGAAGTAGCAATTTTAAGGCACCAACGTGGATCTTCTTCATCGTCAGATACATCGGTAGCGGTGTCATCATAGCGACCGGGTTCATGCACCTTCTTGCTGACGGACACACTTCGCTCACCGACCCATGTCTTGGAGGAGTTTTTGACGTTTACCCTTGGGCCGAGGCCATCTGCTTGATGGGAGTTTTCACCATGTTTGTGTTTGACTTGTTGGCCCACCAGCACATGGACAGCAAAATCGCCTCGAGGGTGCTTTTGGAAGAAGGTAAAGACGTCAAATCCGACGACGAAAATGAAGTTGTCACCAAAGATCTCGAGGAAGAAATACAGATCCACGAGTCACCTGCAAAGAAGTCAGTTGCCTCTACCAAGGAGGCGTACCTCCGTATCTTGAACTCGTTGATGCTCGAGTTCGGAATTGTCTTCCACTCAGTTTTTGTGGGGTTGTCGCTTGCCATTGCCGGCACCGACTTCGTGGCCCTCTATGTGGCCATCGCCTTCCACCAGCTCTTCGAGGGTCTAGGGCTCGGTACCAGATTCGCCCTCACCCCATGGCCAAAAGGAAAAGAGTACGCCGCCTGGCTTCTCTGCTTCGTCTATTCTCTCACAACGCCGTGCGCCATTGCCATCGGTATCGGTGTGAGAACCTCGTACCAGCCGGGCTCCAGAAGTGCCCTTGTTGCAGAAGGTGTTATTAACTCCCTCTGTGCGGGAATCTTAATCTACAATAGTTTGGTAGAACTTATGGCGTATGACTTTCTCTACTCCACCCAAGTGAGAGGTGCGGGACAATCCAAGTTGAGACTGTGGCTAGCAGTCCTCTGCGTTGCTATAGGTGCAGGAGCAATGGCTCTTATCGGTAGATGGGCTTAGATATGTGGTAGAATAAAATAGACGGACCCGATAAATTGTGGATTAGGCGTCATTCTGGCTGACTCCAGACCTAAAACCGTTATAGTTTTGACGTTGTTCCTAGTCTATACCGGAACAAAAAAATCGCATCAACCATTAGCCACCACAATTATATTCCGACCCGAGGTCGATTACCAGCTGTGGTCTGCATCATCTCTGACTGGCCCGAGCCCGATGGATGAATCGCTCTATTTATAGTAAAATGTTTCCTGTAGAATAGTAATAGTAGAAATGTCAGACGGTGGAACTGCAATTGAGCTTCTCGGTCAGGGAAGCGGTTATGGGATTTTAATTGGTGTCGGGGCATTTTTTGCCTTGATGATTGTGGTTGCTACAAAATTAATGACCCGGTACCTCCACGAAGACTCCAGATCCACTGAAATGTTTATGGTGGCCAACAGAACCGTTGGTCTTGGGTTAACCGCTTCCGCCATTTATAGTTCTTGGACCTGGCCCACAGAGTTGCTTTGGGTGTGTACAATGGTCTACAACTACGGTATAATGGCATCGTTTTGGTACGGAGCTGGTCTCTCGGTCCAAATTTGCTTGATGTCCGTTTTGGGTATCGAAGCCAAAAAAAAGATTCCTGCTTGTCACACTTCTTTGGAGATCGTCAACTTGAGATATGGTACTACCACCCACCTCTTGTTCATGTTCTTCTGCTTGGTCAATAATTTGTTGTCTTGTGCCTCCATGATTTTAGGCGCTGCTGGTGCTATCTCTATTATCGCTGGAAATTTGCACCCAGTTGCAAGCACTATGCTTATTCCATTTGGTGTGTTATTATATACTACAGTCGGTGGGTTGAAGGCTACGTTTTTGACAGACTTTGTGCACACTTTGGTGGTGTTGATTATCTTGTGTTATTTGAATACTTCCATTCTTACATCTGATCAAATTGGCGGATTGAGTGGCTTATATGAGAAAATCCTAGCTGTCGATGCCGACAGATACGTCGAGGGCAACTACGAGGGTTCCTTCCTCACCGGAAAATCCCAGGGTGCTATCTTCTTTGGTATCATCCTTACGTTAGGAAACTTTTCCCTTACTGTTATGGATAGTTCCTTTTGGCAGAAGGCTTTCTCTGCAGACCTTAAGGCTTCAGTTCCAGGATACTTGTTAGCAGCAGGAACTATCTTTGCCAATGTTTGGCCAACTGGAGCTATTGCAGGTATGGCTAGTATCGTCTTGGAGAAAACTCCTGATTTCCCAACTTATCCTAGAGCTATGACTGAATCTGAAGTCTCCAGTGGATTTGTCTTGCCATTCGTGTTGAAAGCAGTTCTCAGCAAGGGCGCTGTTGGTGCCTTACTTCTTCTTATTTATTTGGCTGTGACCTCTACTGTTAGTGCCCAATTGATTTCTGTCAGTAGTATTGTTTCCTTTGATATCTACAAGACCTACATCAACAAGAAGGCCCAGAACAAACAAATGATCAGGGTGTCACACTTGGGAGTGGTGTTTTTTGGATTGTTTGCTGCTGCATTCTCTGTGATGCTCCATTATGTGAAAGTCAACATTACTTGGATGGGTTATTTCTACACAATTCTCAACGGCCCTGGTGTTATCCCTCTCGTGTTTACAATCACCTGGAAGAGACAAACGAAATTAGCTGCCACAATATCCCCAGTAATTGGTGTCATCTTTGCCCTTGTTATTTGGCTCACCACCGCAAAACATTACTACGGAACCGTGACAGTTGCATCATTGGGTGAACAACTTCCATGTATGTTTGCGGGTTTAACGGCAGTTCTTCTTCCAGGTGTTCTCAGTGTCATTATTAGTTTGACCATTAAGCCAGGAGTGTTTGACTGGAACAAACTCCACGAGGCTCAGATTATCATTAGAAATGACAACCAAGACAGCACAAGCCAGACCGAAAACAACGAAAAAGGATCAGTGGACTCGATTGACAAAAATCCTAAGGATGAAGTCACTGTTGTTAACGAAGACGACTCAACCGGAGAATCTCTCAACAACGAAAAGTTAGAGTCGTATGGACAAAGGGACAAATTGATAAAACTCTACACCAAGATTGCCTATGGAAGTTTCATATTTGTCCTTTTGTTGACTTGGGTAGTGTGGCCTCTCCCATTGTATAGAGATTGGATCTGGAGTGCACCCTTCTTCAAAGGTTATATTACAGTTGGTCTTATATGGTTATATTTGGCATTGCTCATCATTGGACTATTCCCCTTATATGATGGTCGTCATGCTTTGGCCAAGGTTGCAAGAGGTGCTTATAGAGACTATATTAAGCGTGGCTAGAAATTATTTATGGTTGTTTTAGATATAAACGTATGCTAATTTATGGAATACCGTGCAAGACACTCCTGATACTGCTGGCATTTAGTTGTCCTCGTGACTGAACCTTAATTTCTTGATGACGTTTCAATTACCAACAACCAGAAGAGCATAGCCTCAATTCAAAACTATGTCAATCTTAACAAAGAGAAGGTTTTCTGTACAAAGAGAAATTAGATGGTAGTTGGGAGCAGTACGATGAAACTGGACACAGTTTGAGAGAAAGGGGAGGATAGGCACGTAAGGCTGAAAGAACCTCGAATATATTTTTACGATAACTATCGTCAAGTTTCAGTTCATATCTAGGATTGACCCCGAACATGTTCAAACTGGCAATATTAGACTTAAGAGATGGAAGCTAATTTTTCGACGCTAATTTTCAAGGTTAGGTTATAACCATATTGAAGACCTAACTTTTTTTAAGATCTAAAAGATCTAATTTTTAAATTGCACATAGCTTAATTTTAGTTTTTTTTTCAGTGAGTATAAATAAGCTTTTACTACTCGTATGTCAAAAGCTAATACTGAGGTTATGAGAGTTGGGGGAAGAAAAGTTTGACATAAAATAATATATAAATTAGGTTTTATATTGATGTTCCTTCAGATATGCGGTTAACTTAATAGGCTACTAAAGAGATGATATATTATCAAAAAAAAGAACTAACTCGAATAGACTCCCCCGAAATATCTATAAAAATATAAATGCAATTAAGCACCTTTAGACAACCATTGAACCTGGTTATCGATAAACTCACATAATGAGTCGATGCTCTTTTTCTCGAAATGCACAAAGTAGATACTCTCTATGCCGCACAAGTTCTCTTGCATGGTTTTCCACTGTTCAAGTTCGAAATCGACTTTTCTGTCTCTGATGTTTGGATCATCAAACAAGAAACCGCCATACATTCTGTACTTGAGTCTCTTTTTGTTTTTGTCAAAGAGATCTTCTCGATCCATGAGTAACACCGGGTCAAGTTTAGGATAATTACAGTGGAGAGTGAAGAGAATGTCGTTGGACCTGAAATCTTCGGCCATATCCTTGAGGGTTTTAATCTGTTCTTCGGAGGGCAAGTTCTTCAAGTCACCTTTTTTAAGCGGCTCCAAAACCGTCTTCTGATACCTTTGGAAATCGAGCATGGGGTTGGCCTGTCCCATACCAATACCCTGGAACTTGCCGTCGGCATCGGCGTAGCCCAAGGTCTTGATGTACGACTTGACGGCGTAGTACGATTTCTTGAGGGCCACGGCGGCGGTAGGGAAAGTATCTTTATCACCGGCCCCCATATCTCCAAGAGAGAACATCTTGTAATAGAGGTCGGGCCCATTCATATTATAGTACAAAGATAATAAGAGAGTGGAGAAATGGGTGACCTTATTGATTACAAGTTGACCCGATTCAGTGGAGAGATCAGGGACCGTTCCTTCGAAGTCGTGGTAAGGCACCTCCTCGAACTTGTCGGCCGGCACGGTCACCGGGGTTATGGGGAACCGGTTGACTCTGACTCTCTTAGTCTCGTCGACCTTGATGCCGGCGATTTCGTAGTAGACTGGCGAGATGGCTCGGCGCCAGTAGTCGGGCCAAGTGATCATGCCGTAATCTTTGTAGATGCTAGAGGCAAAAATAGGGTCCGGGTTCAGCAACACCATGTTGTCAGAGTCGAGGAGAAGGATGTTCTCGAACGACGTTATGAGAAGGGCCAAAGACTTCAAGGCGTACGAGTTGATTTTGTTGTGCCATTTCTTCATGACCTGGGCACCCACGACGTCGGGGAGCAACACACACGCGGCGTTCAACGGCGGCAACACCACGGTACAAAAGTCCGTCTCTTTGGCGAAGTCGTCGTACCGGGGAATAAGAATTTCGATGGGCAAACGAGACCCGGCCTTCCTAAGGGCAAGAATCGATAAATACGACAACCACGAGAACTTTCCACCGCCGATCAACACGATTCCGGTGGTGCCCTTGTGGAACGTCGACTCGGACCACTTGTTGGGCAAGTTGTCCAAGAAAAGTTTGTGTTTAACTGCAAATTCCTCTTTCACTTCATCAGAAATAGAAGCCTTTTTCAAGAGGGCCGCTTTATTTTTGCCCTTGTCGTCGGAGTCCACATATTTGATGGCATCCTTGGAGTCCTTGAGCACGATGCGGGCCTTGTCCATCACCTCAAACACGTTGTCCCAGAACTTGTGACGTGGATCGTACTGGAAATTTCCCACAATCGGCTTGTATTCGGCCTCCACCTCGGTTACCTGGTACGTGCGGCCCAACTGCCATAGCACGAAGGCAAACAGCAACACCGTGAGCAACGCAAGTGCTACCCGAGGTCTAATTCGGTTCTTAAACCCCAAAAGAAACATGGTTCAGGTCAGACTAAAAAACTGAAATAAATGTTCTCGCGACGCTATTGTTCTGCAATAATGTCGAATGGAATTGGTCTAAACACGGCCAGGGGCTCAGGCACTTCCGGATATGTTGAAAGGAGTCTCGCTTCTTACAAGCCGGAACGGGCGGCCAGGGGTGACTTAAAACAGCCGGTCGACGAGAATGTTAAAAAAGAGGCTCGTTTAGACATCGATGAGCACACCCGGAAACGAACCATCGCCTTAAAATGCGTCCAGTTGCGAGAGCAGCTCGAGGACGACGACGTAGACGACGCTGAGATCGACCGCCAGGTGGCACAGTTGAAGGAAAAGCTCTTGAGCGGCGATTTGGACCTGGAGTCTCAACCGGTTTTGAACTCCACCTACAAGCCACGATACTCTGAACGACCAACACGCAGATAGATATATATTTAATGACATTAAAGGGACTCGCTCTCCTCTAAATCTTTCACCTTGTGCTCTGCAGAAGACTCGATTTTACGAACCTCGTCGGAGATTAATGGGTCTTCGTCATCATCGAGCTCGAGCGGACTTGAAGAGACTGGTGCCTTTTCGCTGGAGTCGCCACTGAGCGACTCAAGCTGCTCCGTTTCCCGAAGTTTGTCCTGATACCCCTTTTCGATGCGAGTGATCTCCTCGAGCTCTTCAACTTCTGGGTCCTCGAGACTCTTCTCTGAAACTTTATTGGTAGGAGCGTTGTCTTCGAGGACAGGGACTTCAGCGGCCTCTTCAGTGGCCTCTTCAGAGGCATCCTCAAAGAGCTCACTGTCTTCGGCTGGAGGCTCCTCGGTTTCTTTCTCCGTAAGGCCAGACTTCGACTCGATTTCTTCTTCACTTGGCTCTTTAGCCTCATCCAAATCAGCCTCTTTTGAGCTCTGCACCGCCTTGTCTTCCGACACAGGCACCTCCTTCTTCGTGAAGCTGAGGTCCCAGAGATGGTGGGTTGCGATCTTGAACTTCGATTCCTGCTCAATGTTCACGGGCGTCTTGAGAGACTTTGGCAACCGCTTTCCTCTGGGGCCCTTGGCTCTTCTCGCGGTCTCCGGTGGCTTTTGGGCTGCGTGGTCGACTGAATCAACCGGCTCGTCCTCCTGCTCCTCAGATTCCGCCTGTTTGGCAAGAGTGGCAGGATCCACCATGCCGGGCATTGCTACACCTCTTCCCACGATACCCTTGAGATTCTGGGCAAATTGCATGTGGGACGACGACAACTTTGATCTCGTAGCGCTGGGCCTCTCGGGCGCCTCCTCTTTGGATTTCGAGGGTGGGCTGACAGGAGGCTGGTTCTGGCTAAGCATTTGTTGGAAAGCAGCTATCTTGGAGGATAACTTCTTTGGCTTTGGTGGGGGCGCCTTTGGCTTCTTTTCTGCGTCGCCAGTGGTCTGGGGAGATTGAATTGCCGCTGCCTTTACGGGCCTTCTACTGGGGATGGCGGGGGTATTGGAAACGGTTTTTTCAAGAACAGGTTCTTTGGATGCTGGTTTGGATTCAGCAGGCTCGATGTCTTCCTTCTTATCTTCCGTCTTTGCCTTTTCGCTGCTTGTGGTCTCCGTCTTGACGGTCTCTGTCTCCTTGTGCTCGGTTTCAGCCTCTGTCTTGTCCAGAGCTTCTTTATCTTTTTCAGAGTCGGCAGAAACTTCTTTTACTACCGGCTCTTTTACTACCGGCTGTTCTGCAACAGACTCCTTCTGGGTGTCAGGAATCTTGGCCTCAGTCTCTTCAACTTCAACTGCAGCTTCGGTACTTGTGACTGGTTCTGCTTCCGGTTCTGCCTCCAGTTCAGCTTCTGGCTTGGTCTCGGGAACAGCTTTAGGGCGTGGCCGTTGTGGAATCTGCGGCGACGAGGGCTTGGCGTCGGCCTTGGGCCTCTTGGGAATCACGGGGATTTTAGGTTTCTCAGCTTCGGTGTCTTTGGAGCTGATGGCCTCCGGTTCGGGCGAGAGCGCTTTGGACTTCGGCCTTTTGGGGATGATGGGCATCACCGAAGGCGGCTCGTCGAACGACTCGGCTTGGGGCGGCTCAGCCTTGTCGGGCTGGGACCCATCGCTCAAAATAGAAGCAGCGCTCGAGTCGTCGGCCACGTCGCCGGAAATCACCCCGGACCCGTTGAGGTCGGCGAGCCGCGCGGGTACGGCGTCGGGCCTGTCGCTCTCCGGCTCGCTGGCCTCAATGGCCTCGGCTTCGTCCCGGTCCTGCGAAACCGTCACCTGGTCGTCGTTGAAACTGCCGGACTCCGAGGCCGCGGCGGCGTCGTCGGAGTCGTCCTTGAACGTGATCTTGGTGTTGGAGTTGCCGGGCGTCCTGTCGCCGTCGGAGACGTCCTCGTGCAGCGAATTGAGGGTGTCAGCCGAGGCCGAAACGCCGGAAGCCAACGTCGAGCCGTCAGCGCCCGACGCTAGCGGCAAAGACTGGTCGACGTCGGCGGGGACTGCAGCCGAGTCCTCAGACGAAGCGGGCTCAGGGGCCAGCTTTCTGGCCGGTCTTTTGGGAATAGCAGGAGTATCCATGGTAGAAACCGTACCGCGAGCGGTGGTAAATATAGCGCGTGGCGGTACCAGGCGGCCAGGGGATAAACAATACGGTGTATATTAACTTAAGAGTAGTTCAATCTAAAGATGTCGTTGAACAAGTAGTATGAGTTTCCATCGGGAATCAAGTGGAAAACTTGCGAGTATCTCTGGGGGTTTTGTTCCTCATCGATCAATAACTCGCCGGTGACCATCACAAGAATGTCGCCGTTGGGCGAGGCTGGCTGGGCGTCCAAGGTGCTGACTCTGTGCTGAACTTTTTGGAACGGCAAGGACACAAGTTTTTCTACGATAGCCTTGACACCTTGCATTTGAGAGGTCTCGAACGTCAACATGGACTCTTCACGGTACAAATTTCCCAATTGTGTACGATCGGAGTCGAATTGCTGGTAATAGAAGTTGCAAAACTCGGTGGCCACGGTGTTGAAATAGTCTGATGTTAGTTCTAGCGGTGGTTTGGCCCAAATACATACCGGACATTGGATGAACAAAAGATATTAAAAATGCGAATCGAGCGGTGATGATGAACGAATGTAGTTATTTAATAATTAAGACGATCTATACTCTAGCGCCACACACTAGCATGCTATACCAACTGGGAGTAATCTTTCAATATTCCTTTCATATGGGTATTTGTGATTTTGCCTCTTCTGGCCTTCTTCTGTTTCTTTTCTTCCTTCTTGGGCTTCTTCTTCACCAAGTTGGGGTCGGCCCCGCTTGGCTTCAAGCCTTGGTCTACAAGTGCTTGGTACAAGTCTTCCGGTGGAGGAATCCGGACCTTGGCCCACATATGCTTAAAGTCATCGTCAATCATATCGAGCCGCTCGCCCAAATTGGCCCACACCAACCGCGGGGCGTTATCCTTTTTGGTCCGGAGAATCAAGATCTTGTTTTCCTTCTCGAGCTCCGCCAACGCTTCCATGCATCCTGTCCATCCATCCCGCAACTCCTTGACACTCACGCCTTTAAAGGTGGGCTGCGATTTGAGAAAGTTCAACAAGTCCTCCGCAGACCGGATGTTGTGCAACGACACGTACTCGAGCGTCTCGTTCTTGCTGTCGTATTTGATCCGGTCCACCTCTTTTAAAAGGGGTAGCAACGTCTTTTTGACGTCAAACGTCAAATACTTCAGCAAGTCCACCACCGACAAGGGCGCATCGTTCAGCTTGATGTGCTCCACCGCCAAGTGCATCTGCGTGGACAAGTGGGATCCGGGCATGCTCTGCAACGCAAGCTTTTGCCGCTTGATATGCTCGTTGAGAGTCTCCACCGGCCGTTTGGGCGCCAGAGGTGTGGCCTCCGGCACCCGGGGCTGTGGTGGGGGCACGGTGATGGGCCGTCTGGCAGCCGTGTACGAAGGTCCCGCCCGGATCTTGTTCTTGAACGCCGACAACTGAGAAGAAAGGTCGGACATTGAAGATAAAAACTGTTCGTAGGCCTAAGGCTTATATCGCGGGGGCGCACACGACTTTTCAATTTATGCCTGGGCTGGCATAGCGGTGCTGGGTAGTGGGGTGGGGACCGCTCCGCACGGCAAGCCGCCAGCTGTGCTACTTATACACTTCCCAGACGGTCTACCAAGTCGTTGGTCGTGCCTCTACCACCCACTATAAATGCCCGCAGCGCTGAAAAAAAATTACCGGCTCTTCTCGTCCCAGTCGTTTACGATGATACGAGTCCAGACTGCTTAAAGGAGGGCCGGAAGAACAAAAAACCAGCACTAAAACCATCGCCGTTCGAGGTCGCGTTCGCCGCTGATCCATGAAATGGTGATGACCTGATGTCTGGGACAACAGTAGTTATATTGACCTGCATATGTAAGCTATGTAGAGAAGTGAAAAAATCTAGAGAAGGGTCGTATGTTAGCTGTTATAGTTTTCTGCGATCCGGCCTCTTCTGATTCGCTCGTTGATCAAGAACGTCTCGAAGTCGTCGTAAAGTTCGTTGTTGAGAATCTTGAGCAACAACTCATAACCTTCACGATACCGGAGATCGACTTTGCGAGCCCATAGCGCATCTCTATACATGCCGCTATTGGTCAAATCAACGACTAGACACTTGGGCATATAATCGCCGGAACCGAGCGAATTCAAATAGTTGATCTTCAAAAAGGTCCGGAGGAAGTTCTCCAAGAATTTCTGCACCGCTATCTTGTTCAACCAGATCGTCGACGACAAGTTGAGGTAGTTGAAGTTGATGTTGTACGAGTGGAGCTTGGAGATGGTCTGGAGAATTTCGCCCTCGCCAACTTTCTTCAAGTACTGGTTGTTGATGCTCTTCAAGTTCAAGTCACTCAAGTACACTTTGCCGTCGTTGTGAGCGAGGTAGTTCAAGTTCGGCGGCGGCGTGAGCAACGAGTTGTATTTCCAGATCGGCTTGGCGGCCACCGAAGAAACAGTCGAGGAGAACGAGGTGGAGGACCCGTCATCCTTGTACTGGTCAAACTTGTAGAGCGAGCCAGAATCATCGACCTGATTGATCCCGGCAAGCATATGCTTGGGGTAGTTGTGGATGATGTCGAAGGTGTGGAACTTATAGATGAAGTTCGGGTTGATCTCGTAGTCTATCGATAGCGAGACGTTTTCCAAGTTGAGCAGCACGAGATTTGGACATGACCTGACCAAGTGGAGCAAGTACCCCACGGGGATATCTTTGGTGTTGGAATAGCTGAGGAGAAACTTGTTGATACTGGGGTGTTTTTTGAAGGGAGGCAAGGATTTTTCCGATTGGTTTGGTTGTTCAACTCTACGCTTTCTCTTGAGGATCCTGATCTTCAATTTTTTGCGTTTCGACGACGACTCCGTCGACACCTGCGACGAATGGGAGTTGGAGTGGATTCGTGTCAACGGCGAGTTGATGGAATAAAGCGGGTTATTGATAAATTTCCAGTCTCGCCAACCGGCCTTGTAGTTGCTTTCGTCAAAAAATTCAACGTCAGCGGACTGTTTCTCGTCGACCTCAATCTCATAGTTGCAGGGCTTGAGGTTGGAAAGGTCAACTTTCCGGACCAAGGCCCCCAATTTAGGATTGACTCGGAGTAGAGTAATGAACTGCGCAAACCGAAATGTGGAGTCGAAGGACAACTCAGCATAAAAGTACTTTTTCGACAATTTGTACCAGTGTTTGCACACGAGAAGACAGTTCCGAAGGTCCAGAGGCTCAAGATGGCTGAAGATCTGGAACTGGATTTCGATAGGAAGACTCCGCAAAGTAGTCGGCGACGCAGCGAAAGTAGAAGTCTGAGTGAATTTGAAGTTCTGGTTGGACATCTTTTTGGACAACAACGACGTCTTGCGGGACACATCGCTTAACAACGACTTGTACTTCATTTTAAATGTGTCTGACTTTTTCGGCTGGTGATAGGACTTGGTGATGGAAAGGAGCTCATTTTGCAGGATGGGAATAAGCGAATGAAGCTCATAATCGTAGCGGGCGGTGGGATTTAACAAGGATCGGTAAGGCGGTAGATGGTTGGAGTAATCCACTGACGCAGTCATAAAAACTAGAGAAGTAGAGTTGATGGAGCAAGTAAATCAGTTGCGAAATAGGGGTTCCTGCAGAATGTGGTGGCTTGGGTTGGTAAAAGTTGATGGTAGTGTGAGGTAACAACACCATACAATTGAGACAAGTTGCCAAGATCGTCAATACGACTTAATTGATGATTACTATCATTGATAAGGTGAAGATCATACGGCAAGAGACAGTTACGAAATATAGTTAATGACCAGAATTAAATGATGTAAATGTGAGACAAAATCATCGGAGGGGAGGTAAAGTTTCACTTGAAATTAACCACCGAAATAGAAGGCATTCGGAAATGATCTGCAGAGTCCGATTGTCATAAAAAATCTACATAAATATGGCCTCCATAAACTTTTGGGTTTAGCTATCAAGATATGTTTAAACTTTTCAGTATCGGTTGATATTAATGCTTAAGCGAGTAGTAAGAGATCAAATCCTAAAGCCAACCTGGCTTCCAATACAAAGTATCAAGTGGATATCCAATAAATTCTGTTGGACCGTTGAACACGGACGAGAACTTTAAATCGATTTCTCTTCCGTCTCTGACCACACGGAAGCAAAAAAAAACTCTAAGCACTAAGGGCCTTCGTCCGTGCCAGATTAACCAATAGTAGCAATTTAAGGTTTGGACCCACATCCTGCGTGGCCTATTCTGGAAGTGTAAATCATTAAGGTGCTGTTGGAAGGTTAAAAATAAAAGCAAATATTTTTTTATTTTCCATTTCTGCTGGCGACTACTTAAAAGAAATATGTGGTGGGCATCAGCATAATATGTATTGACGTAGTAGATTTTGCATCAGCTACTTGAAACGATCTAATAAATCGACAAGGATGAGAAAAATGGAGTAACATTAAACCAATTCGTAGATATGCGGTGTACGTCCGAGGTCTGGTCGCTTTGCGGAGACAACCAATTGTTCATTACTACGGGAATTCTCCCATTTAAAAAAATATCGCACCTCCACTATCTGAACGGTATGGCCCCAAATGTGACTGTCCGGCTCATGCTCGTCCTTGCAGAGCAAAGGGAAACGCCCTGTCTAAAGGAAACCTGTTTTGAATAATGTCGCATCTAGTTAGTAAAACCTCTTATTGCCGTCGTTCGGCTATTAATTCGTAGCATATTCGTGTCGAACAATTTCAATCACATTTACATGAACAATGTCCACAACATATAATCGTGATAATAGTATCCCCTAGAAACTCTAACTAGAAGTGTAGTTCATTTCAAGTAGTACTTGCCAATTGTTCGTTACCTTACTATTGTCTACCAATGGTCCAAATCTACCGAATAATCCCAAGTGTAAACATCGGGTCCCCCAGAAACTCAAAGTGTCACGAAGATACATTCAAGGTACCGCTGCTGCAACCCTATTACCATCAAATTTACTCTAAAGTTTGTCGACGAACAAAGAAAATTATTTTTGGAGCTTATTATTATCTTTGGTAGACTCAACTAAAATTCCTTCCCAACTCCCCCTCAATTCATAACCGAAACCATAGTCAAAACTCTAACAAGGTTTAATTTGGACACCGAATTTAAGTACTTTAGACGGTAGGCGAACTATAATAAACTCCTACTAGTAAATGCTATCTATACACGTAATAGCCAGTTTACAGTTGCCGACAGTATCTAAGAATCAATCTATCTATGCGTAAAGTATAATTAGAGCTTGCAAGTGTAGAAGTTTACGAAGAGCGAAAAACGGTACACCGCATTCATCAAATGCCGGTAATTACCTTTAAAACCACACCAAATACCACACCAGAACACCACATAATATCCGAAAAGACGACATTCATTTAAGGCAGGTGACAATTGTATACGTTTGCAATCACATGTTCGGTACACCGGTCGCAATTTGAGTTTGGTACACATACGCACCAATGTACTGTAACGTGAATAGATTCCACAACAGTGAGCCTAACCTTACCTAATTAGTCCATCTCCAATAAATCGTCGCCCAGAATTTCCGCTCCAAATAAGGTGTCATGCAATGCAACCTTGCTGTGCTTAGATTAACAATTATGTTTCCGGGTTTCCATGACAAGGGAACGTTATCTTCCTTAATTCTATTGCCGCCTGAGATAATTCTAGAATAGAATATAGTAATTGTAAGCATCCAGGAGACAGCCGGGGTACTCGATCACTTATCCGATACCTATTTTTAAAGATTCGGCAGTATTTCTTGATTCAAATACGTACACGGACGAGAATAAACTAATCCCAAAAATAATAAATTCCTCCTCCGAACATCTTGACGATTTCTAGAAGTCATCCCAGAAATCGTCATTCAAACTGTTCTGATCATTTCTAGTTTACAAAGTGAGTGTAGAAGTTGATGGTCTATCTATTCTTTCCCCTGTCATCTTGTGCACATCAAACTGTATCTAAAATATAACTGAAAACTCTATTAGCACATGATTGAGAATAAATTATTTTTTTGGCCCACAGTTTAATGCTCTAACGGGAGGCGGTGTGCATAATACTATTTTTTACTACTGCCGTGGACTCAATTTTTATAGAATTAAAATTTCATGTTAGTTTTGAGAACGTTATAAAATTGCTATGAAAGGGTCTTTTTTTTTCAATTGTAAATTTTTATTTTGTCCAACAACTTTAAGGTTAAAGTTTAAAGTTAACTTCTAGGTTTCTGATTTGATTCTAAATTTACATGGTGACTTTCCTCCAGCTCATTTTATATATAAATTGACAGGCCCCAGTTTAACTTCTGTCAAGTTTATTGTTGATACAAATTAACTTTATCGTTCTCGTTAGTCAACTATGTCATCAGCGAAGTTGTCCCCATCCTACTACGGCTACGTTGGCTCCACCAAGGACGCTTTACTTATTATCCAAGCTATCTTGAGCAGGCACTTAGAGCTTGTTCCTAGAAGACCTCATGAAAGAGAAAGACTCGACTTGATCAAGAGTGGAAATGTCTTCATTTTCATCGAAGAGCACTCAGGAATCAAGAGATGGACTGATGGTATTTCGTGGTCTCCATCGAGAATTTTAGGTCGGTTCTTGGTCTACCGTGAACTCGACAAGGACTCTCTCAATGACGACAAAAAGAAGAGTAAGAAGAGAAAGATCACTGAGACCGAGGAAGAGATTCCTGGTCAAAAGAGCTTGTTGGGCTCTTTGGTGATGAACAACACTCAACACGGTTTCAAAGATCAGGGTCTTATCAAGAAAACCTTATCTATTACCACTAATACCAAGGAATTGAACTTGTTGAACAAAAATGAAAAACAAACTATTCATTTGATTTCTTACTACAATGCCAACGACGTGTTGAATGGAAAGCTTTTGCGTCCATCTGAGTCCGATTTGAAGAATGTGACCATCAACAATTATTTGTGGAACGCTATTAAAGAGAGCACCTTGGGAGGTAAGATTCCAATTGAAGATGAAGCTTACTACTTCTTGGACAACAACTATCAGTTGCAGAACATGCTGTTACTTCAACAAAACCAACAGTCTCATCACCAACCCCAACAACAGCATCTCCCACCACACTTACCCCAAGGTCCTCACTCTCACCCTCAACACCGGAGACAGCCATTGTTGGTTCCTCAAAAGTACAGCCAACCACCTTCTAACATCGTTCTGCACCCACCCCCTCCTCCACACCACATGCTTCCTATTCCATCTAATTACGACTACCATAAACGCGAAGACGATGATGTTCAATTTGTTAATCCATTCAATGGAGCTAATCCTGGTGCCGGTCAACAGTTTCAAGTCAGTTCTAATTTGAACACTTTCTACCACCAAAATGAACCCCAAAGTGCCACACAAACACCTCAACCTCAGTATCAACAATATTACCCATTCCCACAACATTTCCACCAGGTCGGCAATGCAGCTGATTTCACTATCAACAATGGAAGTTCTAAAATTCCTATCAAGAACCAATGGGCTGGATACCCTGTTCAAGGTCAAGAATTGCAACATAACGACACAATTCACCACCACCCATTGCACAATCCTACGATCACTGAGGAAAACCAGTCTTACATTGCTAACTACAACAGTTAGATGACTGCTCATGTGTGTACTTTATTGCTATTTGGAACAGGTTCTGTATTGCATTTAGTAGCTTGTATATCCTAGTGTAATATATTTAATGGTTGACGTATGTGCGACGGCTGAAAAAAATAATTATTACCCGCCCGGCATCAGCATGCAATGTTGGTGACTCGTTTTACTCGGATAGTTTCCTAATTTGGATTTATATTTTTTTGTCGGAAATGTAATTAGCAGCCAGAATTAGAGTTTAAGTTTTTCAAACAAGTTATTTTGCTTCAATCTCGCAGAATGCTTTACATATAAGCGCTACAATACGAGTGCTATTAGGCTTTTGTTTCATGTGACATACCCGCTAAATTAAGGGCGGCTTCATCGCTAGAAGGTTGGACCTTCGGTATCGGGTAATATTCTATTTTTAGGCGTAAGATTCAAGGCCATTTCTCTTCCGTCTCCTCCAATTTCCAAATTTGGCTGCTCGATCCAGTTGATAATTTTTTTGGGACTACATTTTATTTTCGCCAATTGTTTTATTTTCATTCTATTTCCCTTGTGGCATCTCAGTAGTATTGGATGAATATGAATTGTTATTCACCTTCCAACTTAGTAAGGGCGCCAAATTCTCTATAGCTCCATTGTTGTTCTGGATAAAAGAATGCTTGATAAGTTCATCTGTCAGAGCTCTATAACGAACATCAACACATAAACAAATTGATAAAAACTTTTTGATTGAATTTGATAATAATTCTGGTTTCTTCAATTTTGGAGTACCATTAGTTGCAATTAAATAAAGGGCCTTCAAAGGCTCCTCATTTAAGTATGGTGGTTCGCCTTCGATCATTTCTATGGTCATGATTCCAAGTGACCAAACGTCAACTTTTTCATCATATTCTTTTTGCTTCACAACTTCAGGAGCCATCCAGTATGGAGTACCAACCATTGTAGCTCTCTTATTTCTTTGATCAGTCAATTTAGCACAGAAACCAAAGTCGGTAATCTTGACATTACCCTTAAGGTCCAATAACACATTATCACTTTTAATGTCCCTGTGAATAATATGTTTACGATGCAAATGCTGTAACCCTTTCAAAGTTTCGTGACATATGATAGAAATTTGTAGTTCACTCAATTTGAACTCGTTATTCTCGATAACCTCAGTCAATGAGCCACCCTCCATGTATTCCATGATGACCCAAAGATCCGAGTCGTTTCTTAAATAAGAATCCAAAAAATTCACAATGTTCTTATGTTGACTATCCTTCATAACGAGGATTTCATTAATGATAAGTTCTTTCTTTGGCTGAAGATTCAAGTCCATTTGCTTAATAGCCACTTTCTGGTTGCCTTTTTGGATCCATTCCGCCAAGTAGACTGAACCCGATGCACCTTGGCCAGCTTTTTCGATGATTTTGAAAAGAGGTGTAGGATCATTATTGTTAACCACCGTCTTCAACTTAGCAATAATTTGCATATCATTGAGCTTTTCCCTCTCCTTCTTCAACTGCTTAGCTGTTTTGTTAGGTGCCGGACCTTGAGTCTTGTCGTTGGGCTTCTTAGCTGTCTCATGACGGGGTTTATCTTGAGAGGGCCCATTGGACTTGGCTGCATGCTGGGTGGAAGCGGAGTTAGCTTTATTATTAGTGCCGAGTGGTTTTTTAATCTGCAAAGGCTTAATTGGGTCTTCACCGGGTTTGAGATTAAATTGTTTAATACCAGGAGGCTTTCTATCAGACGGTAAAGAGGGAGGATTCTGTTTAGGAGCCGCCAGAGAGGGGGTAGTTAAATTCTTGGGGATTTGGGGCGGAGGAGGCGCCTTTCTCAGGGGAATAAGGTCCTTCGGCTTGGAGGAAGTGTTTAGGAGATTAGTCAATGGCGACACATTATTAGCTGGGGCAGACGAGGGCGCACTGGACTTGGTCAAATGGTAGGGAACCGGTGGTTTGGGCGCAGCCCGAGTGGGCTGGAACTGGTTCTTGTTGGGGTGCTTGACCAAGTCCTGGAACCCTCCACTGTAGTTATTGACGGCTGGCGAATTAACAGGCGTATTATTTATGTCCGAGTAGAACTCGAGAACTTCGATGACCGCCACGGGGTCCTTCTTCCAGTCCTCGTTGGTGATCTTCGAATGCTGTAAGAGGTTTTTCCATGTTTCTGGCAAGCCCGTGAAATTGCCAGACGAAGGATCAAACCCGACGTGAACTTTGTGAGTGAAGTTTGTCGGGTTGGAGACGCCGTTGACCAAGGAATTCGAAGGCCCCGAGTTGATGCTGACCGACGGACACTTGGTGCTGATGACGTCGAGCCAGTCAAGGTAGTCAGTGTTGGATTTGACCGAAATAAGAATAAGTTTGTTATTGTTCTTGGGGATTATCTCGAACAAGTAAGTATTTTTGGCCGTCTTGGGCTTAAGGCTGATTGCCTGGATCAAGTTGAGCGGGAACGACAAGTCGGGCGTGGCCGCAGCCCCGGACGCCGGCTCGGCCTTGTAGAAATTGAGCGTCTTGTCGGTGATGACCATATACCGTCTGTTCCACCGAAACGAGGTGAAAATGCCGTCATCTTTGACATGCACCCAGCCCGAGTGCCGCTTGCTGTTCATCAGAAGAGTGGGCGGTGGCGGAGCTTTCCGGGTATGGTTTATATCCGAAGTGTAGATGGTCGTCATAGGTTTGATGTACGCGAAGTTACGCGGTGTTGATAAACCTGCGACATCGCACTCGACGGCCTCCCACGACATTACGACATGGGCCTTTTACGGCGCTTCAAACAGGAATGGCTACATTCAGACGGCTCGCTGACGCCGCTGTCGGCGGCCGGCTCTACTGCCTCGTTGGCGGTGCCCGTCCCCCAAATTTCGGACGATCAAGCTTCGTCGGTGTTGGCACATTCACATCCGGTATTGAACGTACGTCACCATAAACTGGATTTGGCGCACGAGCTGGCTGCCACGTACTCCGTGCTCCCGCAAGGATATGTGTGTGGAGACCGCAAACTCGACAAACAAAGGCTCAAACAGGTGCAGCTGGTTAAGTCTGCTTTGGAAAATCTGATTGTTCACCGAGTCGACGATAGTCTGTCGTCGTTGCTGCACAAATACGGCAAAATGACCGAGACCTTGGGTAAGGGGTCTTACGGCTTGATCCGTCTCGTCGAGGGCAAGAAGACCTACGCCTTGAAGCAGCTAAAGGTCAACGCTAAGGAAGACACCTCCAAGTTCGTAGAAAGAATTCTTCTGGAGTTCGTCATTGGCAGCTGCATCTCGCATCCGTACGTCACCCGTGTGGTCGACTTGCTAGTGACTTACGACGGCCCCAATGTCTATTTTGGGCAGTTGCTTCCCTACTCTAACGGCGCTGACTTATTCTCCTACATGAAGCACTCTTCCGATTCATCCTCGGACCTGCTTGACTGTTTCATCAAGCAAATCTCCCAAGGCCTCGACTACCTACATGCCAAGGGAATCTCTCATTGCGACCTCAAATTGGAAAATGTCTTGGTCAACTACGCTGACCCCAAAAATAAAGACTCGGATATCAGAGTCACTCTAAGCGACTTCGGCAAATCCCAGTTCTGCAAAAGCGACTGGGGTTTTGACGACTCGCTGACCTCGCCCCTCGGCTCGGAGCCGTACATGGCGCCGGAGGAATATGGAGAACAATCCTATTCCACCTTCAAAAAAGACTGTTGGGCCTTGGGCATACTTATATTCGCCATGTATAGCCTTCGGAACAAGTCTACTCACATCTACCCCTGGAAAAGCACCTCTTTCAAGCTCAAAAACGGCCAAAGGTCCTACGTCGACCATACTTTCGGGCAATACCTTAAAACAACATTAGCGGGAACGTACGACTCGAATACAAAGGAATGGCTCATTCAAAAATATGGATCCTTCGACTTGATCGAAGCACTCTTTGATCGTAACGATAGTGATGACGACTCAAGCTCGCTTGACGACGATAATGACGATGACGAGTATAATAAGCTTAAAAAGTTATTTATTTATAAACTCTTGGACCCCAAGCCGTCAACGAGGTTGACCCTGGAACAGTTTCTTGACGGAGACTGGATGACGCAAGTGGACATTTGCATAGAGTACGACTAACAGCATTAATTTACATTAGATTATAGTATACAAGACGTATCGTAAGGTTGTGTCGACATGACAAGGATCAGGCCAATCTAGCATTTCGAGGGGACCGGGAAGAATTTCTACTAGTGGATAGTAGTTGAACAGATGATGAAACCAATTAGAAGAAGCACAAGGCTTCAATGCAAACTCATATCTAACTCTATCTTTCTGCTAGACATAATGTTGAAGGTCAAACATTTAAAAGTCATTAAAAAGGTTGCTGTAAGGATCAGGTACTCCGGAGATACCGTAGTCAAGATCCTTATCTTCCGGATACCTATCGAATTGAGAAGTGTCACCTACACCCGAAGTGATTGGTGGCTCATAGGGAGTTTCGATGTCTCTGGATAACAAGCGTTCCCAGATGACCTCTTTGAACCACAGGTGGTTTTTTACGTCGTCCGAGCCGTTTTGAAGGTTACCTAGTCTCTGAGTAAGATCTTTCACGATAAGCTTTTGAAGCAAATCAAGAATGTCTGGAGGTAAGTAGTCTGGGTAAGTGATGGTTCCATTAAGGATGTTTTCATAAGTCTTCATTGGCGTTGGGTCGTAAAAGGGTGTGTAGCCAGTAAGCATCTCGAAAATGAGAATACCAAAAGACCACCAATCAACCGATTTATTGTAAGGCTTGGTGGCCACAACTTCGGGGGCAATGTAGTCTGGGGTACCACAAAGCGTATATGTAACGTCGGTGACCTCCTTGGCGAACCCAAAATCTGTAAGCTTGATATGTCCATTTTTGTCGAGAAGAATATTCTCAGGTTTTAAGTCTCTGTAGATAATATCCAAATCGTGAAGATACTCGATGGCCAAAAACACCTCAGCAGAGTAGAACTTTGCCACCGGAATGGGGAACCGTTGGGACTTTCTAAGTAAAGAGAAGAGTTCTCCTCCCTCGATATAGTCCATAATCATGAAAAGATTATGGCAGTCTTGGAAGGTCCCCCACATACGAATTATGAAAGGATGCTGGGCGAGCTTAAGCATCCGACGTTCGTCGTTGGTATGCTCAACCTGTTTCATTGTCACCACTCTTTCCTTTTTAAGAGTCTTCATGGCATAGAACCGGCCGTTGTGGATGGATCGAGCTAAATGGACCCGCCCAAACGATCCAGTTCCAAGAGTCCGAAGGATCTGGAAGTCGTTAAGTGCGTATTTACCCTTCGTCGATGTGTCCTTGTATGCGTTTTTCGACACTGGAGTCATGATGAAAAATGAGAAATGAGATGAGGATGTGTGTGAGAATTGCTGGTATCTTGAAGATTTCGATTGACGGTTGCGGGTTCACTTCAAGCTATCCAATACTAAACCAAGTAAATGTAGGTATGATGATGTAGGTGACGTATTTTGTCGGATCTCTAACCAACAAAAAATTTTTGCAGAGCAAACTTTCTTGTACACAGCAATTGTGATATCCAGATTTTCATGCTTGGTTATAGGCACAGTTATTATTCGTCAATAATATAATGTTCTAATGACTTCTACAGCTATAATTATCATGTTATGCCATTGGTAATCGAACCGGTCAATCATATTTTAGTGGCTAGGCATCGGTTACATGCACAAGACTCAGATACCGTATATATACTCCTGAGCATAATTTTTATGCAAGGCCGTTGTTTTAGGTAAACAACCCGGAATCCTATTTATATCCTTTTTCCTTCGTCTCTCGCGTGAATCTGGAGGGGAATTGGTCTTCCCGTTTTAGGATGCTGCTTTAATTCACCCAGTATTCATCGATGTCTGGTTGGCTATTATTCTCATCCTCGGTCTGCTCTGCTTGTTCCATGTACTCGAAATTTTCTTCTACATCGACAAAATCGTCACTATCGTAGCCAAAGCCTTCGCCGCCCCTGTTGACATCGGGCCGACTTTCAACGGTCTGCTCTTCGGACCCTGTAGTTTTAGACTGGGTTTCTTGCCCAGGGTTTAGTAATTCATTAATTTGGTGTTCAACGGTTTTGATTTTTTCAAGAAGATCGTTTAGCATGAAACAATTCAGGTCTTCCTTAGCGGACTCTGCTTTGAGTAAAATCCGCAAGTCATTCAAAACCGCTGGAAATCCAATTCTGTCCAAAAAAATAGCCCGCTTGAACGGCGTACTTAAATTTTCAACCTTATAATTCTTGGAATTAACAATCGACAAGTTAATTACTGAACTGGAAGTTTGGCTAATATTGTCAATTGAATCGTATAGCTTAATATTAAAGTTATTATTTTGCCAGGTCAAGTTTATTAGTAACCACAAAACCGATAACTTTATTGAGTTCAAACTATTATTGACAATACTTTTGTCTTTTGGTTTCATTTTGTAATCATTAGGATTCAACTTAAGGAAACTGAGCCATATGCGGAAGAGGGTTTTATTCAAGTGAATGAGTTCATTGGAATTGTTCAAAAACTTGTGATTTTCAATATAATTAATTGATGAAACCAATGAAATATAATTTTTATCCTTCATTAAGCTTATGACATTCCCGTTATTAAATTTAACTAATCTTGAATTAAAGAGTTTCAAATTAGTAAGATTAGAAATCAAAAAATTGTCGTAAGCAATATTCAACAGTCTTGGGACCAATTCGCTCAATTTATCATTGAAGTCCTTGGAATTGGAAGTCAAATTTCTAAGGATATCAAAGGCTGCCAATTTTTGTTGTAATTTCAAGGCATGAATTTGTTCGTTCTTATCGGGTTTGTTGTAATCCAAGTATTGCAAAAAATCTTCCAATGGGAAATATGAATCAACCAATTTCTCTTTGTTGTCTTCGGTTTCATTGTACATCAAGTTTTTGATAATTTGCAAATAAATAAGGATGGTCTTGTTTCTTTCGATTTCATCCTCAGTTGCAACATTGTTATAAATCAAAAGCAAGTTTTGAAAGAAAACTTCATTGTTTATCAAGCTGTATCTGAACAGGGTGAAGTCAAGAATCATGTTAGCAATTATACTCATGACAACCGACTTGTTCTGATTACTGATCCTCAAATCCTCCAATAATTTCAAAAGTTCTATGAGGTTGTCAATGAGGTTGAATTCGATGAAAAACGTCCTTAACAATGTTATGGAACGAGACAATGACCGTATGAGGAGCAAGCAATTGGAAAAGATGACATTATCAGCAATTTGAGCCAATTGTTCGGCTGGGCTGTTGCGTTTAACGGAGTTGTTCAACTTGACGAGTACAATTTTGTAATAGTTGATAAGCTTGAACAAGAGCAACTTGAAGTTGAACTTGTCGTTGATGAGCTTCATTCTGAACTCCTCATTGTTGGCCGTAAGAAGACTTATCAACAACAAGAGGTCCGACAAGTTTGACGAGAGCAAGTCATGGAGCTTGAAGGACTTGACAGAGGTAGATAAGTAGTTGACGATCTTGATATCGAACTTGATTTTGGTCAATTCGGAAATAAGAGACGAATCCTTGGCCAACATCTTACACAAGATCGAAAACGAATTTATGGAGTAGTCGTTGTAGTCGATGAGCTCGACCAACTTGTTGAGGTTGACCTTGCCGTCGAACAAGAACAACAAGTTCATGATGTTCAAGCTGAGCAAGTTGTTGTTGTACTTGATGAGAAGGGCCAAATTCGACTCAATCCGGGGATCAAGCCGAAACTTTCCCACGTTCTGTTCGTTTAGACAGTAGTTGAGGTTCAAGATGAGCTTGAACACGAGAGGCATGTCCATGCGCGACCACAACGGCTCGATGTTGAGGGCGTCAATGTTGGTGGCGTCGACATCGTCGATCAAAGTCGACTCGGCGTGCAATCTTTTGATCAAGCTGTTGATGATGTGGTCTTCCAGCTGCGGCGTCAAGACGTGCGGAATGATGTTGAGGGCGCGGATCAAGATGTCGGAGTCGGGGATCTGGAGGAGGATTAGAAGTAGCTTGACGAGCGAGTCCAGGTCCTGCTTTAACCCCAATAAAACAAGAAGGTCGATGGTCTCCACGATGAGCGCCCGGTCCTGGGGGTACTTGCCGTGGAGAAGGTCATCGATGAACTGGTCCACAATCGTGATGAGTGCGGTGTTGACGTTGGCGAGCTGCGTGACCTTGGTGACGGCGGCCCGATCGAATTCAAGGAGAAACTTAAATACCAGTAACTGGCTGAGAATGTTGCCATTTTTGTCGGGGATTTCGCCCACGAGCAGCTTGAGAAACGCCTCGTCGTGCACGAGCTTGTGCTTGAGGTCCTTGTTTCCTATTAGCGCTATCCGTAGATCGTTAAGATTGTGGGACATAATTGCGAGTGCGAGGAGACAATTTTATGCATTATCAGGTACCAGCCTATGCTGTGGGCTCTGTGCTGTGGGCTCTGAGTGTGCCCCGCTGGCTATGCTGGCGCTGATGCGATCTGACAGATCGTGCTACTTGAAGACGTATATTCTAACTCAGATCTTGCCCCGCCAGTACTTCTGGGCCTTCTTGGCCTCCTCACCCTTCTTGATGTCCGCGGCTACCTTCTTGTCAGCGTCGACCCGCTTGGGGATGTAGTCCAACACCTCATCGATTTGGTCCGTCACCGACAAATTGACTACGCCGTTCTTATCGGCGATAAGAATGTCCTTAGGCTGAATGGTGATCAAGTCGTAGTCCTTCTCCAACGAGGGCACCTTGATGTCCAAGGGAACGTTGATCCCCACAATTTTCAACACCGATGTGGGTGCCGTGGTGCCCACGCTGTAGGACCACACGGGGTAATTGAGGTCTCTGTGCTCGTCGAGATCACGGATCCGTCCGAGGATGATCGACCCGTTGCACTTCAAGTACTGTGCCCGGGTCAGCATCAAGCCGCCGTACATGGCGTTGGTCACCTTGGTAAAGGGTGCAGTGGTCAATTGCACCTCCGGAGGAAGGCCCAACACAAGCACGCTGTCCGGAGGGATCTGGTCGATGTAGGAGTCCTTGATTTCCGGTCTGGGGTCACTCTTGGGCGCATATAAAACGGTGTAGGCTTGACCAACAGATACCGAATCTGGGGAAGACTGCATGGTCAAATTGGGAATAAACCCGCCATTGGCCACGCCAACTTTCACCAAGGCATCGCTGACATCACAGGCCCCGAACCTAGACAACGTAGAGATGATATCTTTAGCAGAAGGCATATTTTGTTCACATGAAATAATATCCGAGCAACCGATAAGTGTAGGTTTATGCTCTGATTGGGTAGACGTGCAAGTCTGGATATTTTCGAAGGTCGGCTCATCCTACCCATCCTACGATACATGTAATCTCGTGGCTGGCATTACTATATACAATTTACTTGTCCACTGAAATTCTGTCTCTTAGCACGCTAGACGAATCATCGGAGTGAACCGGCATTTCTGAGTCGAGGGTCTTCTGTGGAAGTATACCCTGGTGGCCGACCTCGTCCTCCTTGACGGCTTCTTCGAGCACTTGGAAATTTTTGGCGATTTTGAACCGGGTTAAATTGTTCAAGAAGTCTTTATCCAAGTTGAATCTCTCGATGATATTATTGTTTTCGTAGGTCGGATCGTGGAGATCTTCGATGATAGCCGTCAACTCCTTTGGATCCACCATGGTGCTGTTCTTCTTGAACTGCATCGATTTCAACTCTTCCCCACGTTTGTAGAGCATGTTCCGGTTCTTAAGCTGATTTATAGATATGGGGTCTAGTTTCGGTTTATTGACCTGCAGCTTGGTTTGGATCTTGGATCCGAGCTGCGTCATGTACTTGATCATATCTTGTTCTTGGGGGTCTCTTCCATCTTTGCCTTCGGGTACGGTTTGCGATTCTTTAGTGGGCTCTTGAGGGCCTCTAGCAAACTTTTCCTTCAAAGCTTCGGATGGAAGCTGGTTCACCGATGACCGGTTTATGGAGCTCTCGCTGGAGACTGTCTTGCCAAGTTTCCTGGCGGTACTGACTCGATTCCCCATGTTTCGACTGCCGAATTAAAAGATGAGAAGAGCGATGAGATTGAGAATCACCAATTACTGGCCTACAACTTTGTTTTATCAATGGGATGAATTAGTGCTATATGGCTCGTATTCATTGTCATAATTTACATTAGAATGCTGTGGTCCAAAGACCTCTAGTTTTTCTTTTCTTTTTTGTCTTTCTTGTCCTTCTTGTCCTTCTTGTCTTTCTTATCTTTCTTCTCCTTCTTGTCTTTCTTTTCCTTCTTCTCCTTCTTCTCCTTCTTTTCTTCCTTCTCTTTCTTCTCGGATGGTTTTGGAATGGCGGACTCTATTTTTTTAGCTTCCTCGTAGTCATCGGCACCGTAGCCTGTTGGGAAATGTCTCATTCTTAACCCATCAATCTTTTCCACATTTTCTCTGGGGATAACCACCTTTTCAAGCTTGATGTCTGGGATGGTCACACTTTCAGAAACATTGTAAAATCTGGTGACTGGTTGTTCTATACTGTGATACGATGATTTGTTTCCGGTAAAAACTGTGTACTTGTTGCTTTCAAGATTGAAAGTTTCTTCGTTGATTTCATACTCTTTGTCGCCGCTAGCAAAATATGTCAGACTGTTGGTGAAGGAGATCGGTAACTTTTTGAGTTCGCCTATGGAGATGTTTTTAGGGTACTTGAGAAGCCATAATTCTTTACCCTTCAAGTTGACAGATTTGTCCAACTTCACACGCTTGAATCCTTGTGGAAGCTGGTACACTTCTTCCTCGGCTTCGGAGTCAGAATCACTGTCTCTGACGTACTTGTCCGACTTTAACGACATTATCCTAGGTGAAAAATTTCTGGCGATGCCTGTATACGCACATCTGGCGTGCGTCCACCGATGATCATACCGTAGGTTTTTGGGGCACTGGTGTCTTTACCGATTTACAGCCAGATATAGATATACAGCGGTGAGGATGCTGTAATGGTCACTGAATACAGCTGTCGGGCTGGGTTCATTTCGGTGTTTGGCAGTTAAAATATTATCAGCCGTGTTTCAACCAACTTTACCTCAATAGACGATGCAAATAGTGTCTTGGAATAAACTTGACAGCACTTGGTGCAAAACCCTCAATGGCAGCAATTCTTGGCTTGAGGTGGAAGATTGTTCTATGCCTATACTTTCTAGAACATCTTAATATCTCTTATTTTATTTTTTTCTTTTTCTGCCAGCTGATCTTTACTATTCGTATTGATTGCAAAGCCCCGCTTGATTTCTAAAGGTCGAGTCACGAATAACGCAGGAGTATGATAAGGGATTGCGGTGTGACTCTTGACGAGAGGAACTTACTGTATTGTGAAGTCAGATTGAAAGGCGCAGTTGACAGGTGGATACGATTTTTTTTCTCGTAAATATCTAATCTAAGAAATAGGAACCTCCAAATGCAACCCTTTAGACCTAGAGAAATCAGAGTTTTCGGCCGCTTACTAAGTGCAACCTTATTTACCGAATAGAATATCTAATTGTAAGCAATTGCAACACAGTTAGTCCAAAGTCGACAAAATCGTTACTCTGTCAAATACAAATCTGCATAAAAAGAAATCTTAAAGACGCTTATGTCAGCAAATTGACAGACGATTAGGTAATCGTCTTTCAGCCTTCCCGTCGTGCATCAAAGGACACACGTAGAACTCGAACGTGTATAAAAGAACGGTTGATTCCTCTGTAATCTTCACTATCAATAACTTCTTCCTTCCAATAACAAAATGTCCGGTTTCATTGAAAAAAATCTAGGTATCGCTGCTTCCATCTATCTTGCATTCTATGTGAGTTTTATCTTGATTGTGTTTTACGTCATGTTCAGTGTCAAGAGTGTCTGGAATAGGTACTTTACTTTACTCTTGTTTGCTGTGTTCAGAATCACTGGCCTGGTAGCAGGTATAATTTTCGCCAAATTGGGTATAGAACATACAGAATGGTTAATTGTTTACTTGGTTTTTAGTGCTGAAGGTTACTTTTCCTTGATTTTGGCATCTTTCTACTTGCTTGTTGACGAGCAAAAGACTTTTTGGGGCTACTCCGTTTTTGGTGCCAAAAATATCCAACTTATCTGGAGAAAAGTTTCCATCAAACAGTTATTCCATCTCGTATTAATTCCTGCTAACATATTGGTGATTGTTGGAGGTACCATGTTGTCTGGTGCTAGTGACTACGAGTTGGAACATGATCAGAACCTCATTAACACTTCGAAGGGCTTGAGAACTGCTGGGCAAGTAATGTTTCTTCTTCTTAGTATATTGGCACTTCTTGCTGTGTTTTACAACTACTTCTTTAAGAATCTCAAATCCAAGGTACTTATTCCAATTATGTGTGCCACTCCGTTTTTTGTTACCAGAGGAACTTTTGGTGTTTTGGCTATTTACATCAAAGAGATGGACTACTTTGACGTCCTGAACTATGACAGCCATGGACTCAAAGCGATATTCACCGTTTATGATTACACATTGGCAGTCACAATGGAATTTATCTGCGCATGCTTATTGTTGAGCACCTTCTTCGTTAAACGCAGATGGCCCCAAGGTCAAGATGCCAATGCTGAAACTATTCTGGATAGAGAATCTGACGTAAAAGTATGATGAATTACTAATTCAGATCTACTGATACACACTCTGCTATTTATAGATAAGGTTCATATGAAGGGCTACGATAGTAGATCCACAAATCATTTTGACCACTCGCTACGAGACGAATTTTATGTTTTGCAATTTTTAGAGAAGGAAATATAACTTTCCCAATACAACACAAGTTTCATAAACTGTAGTAACGAATTGTGTATGTGACTTTAATAGAGGTGAAGTTTTCATGATTTTTTGCCAATTTTCTCAGGAGCCCCTATCGGTAACCTAATTTCTAAAATTTAGGTTGAAGAATACGAACTACAGCGTCTCAACAGCTGCAATTTTATAAACATCTGGCTGGGATTAACCATGCCGTGCAACTTTGCTATCAAAGTCCATTATCGCATCTTGCTAAAATCGACGCCCTCTGCAAGATTTTGATAGGAAGACAGATCAAAAAAAGTGACATTATTATGATGTGCGGCGTAATTTCTTGGCTTGGTTATGATAAACTGGCACGGCCTATGATCATGCTTACTCCTATTCCAACACTCTGAGTTTACTCCTATTCCAAAATTCAGTGCTGACGTCCATTTCGAACCAGACTGGTACACAGTTTGGATATATATATAGACAAGAACTTGCCTTAATTATAATATTGAATGTCTGGCTTCATTTCCGAAGAAGTAGGTATCGCAGCCTCAGTCTTCATACCATTGTGGTTTATTCTCGCTTTCTTGAGTTTCTGGCATGGAAGTACATGGCTAATAGTTTTATGCTGTGCTTTCCGTGTTGGAGGAGAAGCGTTCCAAATTGTCTATGCCGTTAAAGGAGAAGCAGGCTATAAATGGCAAGTAACATATTTGATTATGACCACTCAGTCTCAGTTCATGATAATTGTTACAATGCTTACACTTTTTGTACTTGTTTGTGAGACCAGCATGAAAAAGGTGTTCAAGTCAATATCATTTCTTAATCATTACACCCTTATTATTATTTATGCTGTTCTCGCTGATGTTCTCTGTCTTGTTGGATTGGCCTTTTATTATACTGTTATTTCCATAGAGCAATTCAGTGAGCTTGATACCTTGGGATTTGCCGGTCTTTTGCTCCAGATAATTGGTGAGGCATGGTTTTCACTCTTGGTGGTGGTGATCACCATAATAATTGCAGTTGGCTGGTTTAGAGACAAGAATAATTCTAGGATTTCTTTGGTACTGGCTGGTTGCTTCATGACTGTGAGATGTGTCTACGGAATAATACAGGCTGTAACCGCAGGAATGGGTTCCTTTGATAGCACCAAGTATACGAATGGCTCTCTCGACAGCAATATCGTGGTTTATGACAAGGTCCTTGGAGCTACCATGGAGTGGCTTGCTCTTTTGACATTGGTCTGTGTTGAAACTGAGACTGAGTTTTGGAGGTTTGCATGGCGAAATATTCCAGATAAAGTCTAAATGCAGAAGTTAATGTCTGATAATTCGTTTGATTGAAATCCGCCTTAATAATTAATGAAAATTGTACCTTTTTTGAGTCACCTCTACTACCCCGAAACCTGTAGAGACGTAGTAAAATTAAACCCATTTATTGGTCTGAACATCCCACAACACTGAATCTAGGTTTCAGCAACAGGTCAATTCGGTGAAGAAGAAATCATCACGGGAAGTCAAGGCCTATTTTTGGATTGACTAATCTTTTTCGGACACTACACTTTCTATTTATAGATAATCTTCATATAGAGGACCATGTAAACTGATAAAGGTGGTTGCAAGAAGAGCGAATTTAACTTGATGTGGGGCTTTAGTTTTTAGTTTCAAATACACCATAAATACTTCGGGCTATGGTAAAGCACAAGTCTCTTCCCAAGAAGACTACTGAAAGATGAGTTATATATATAGACAAATACACGTCTTAATAGTGATATTATATGTCTGGTTTTATTTCCAAAGATGCAGGTATCGCTTCGTCAGTCTTTATACCGTTGTGGCTTATCATAGCTGTCTTGAGTTTCTGGCGTAGGAGCACCTGGTTGATAATATTGTGTTGTGCTTTCCGTGTCATGGCGGAAGCTTTCCAAATTGTTTATGCTCTTAACGGAGAACCTGCCTATAAATGGCAGGTATCGTATTTACTTATGACCACCCAGTCTCAATGCATGATAATTGTTACAATGCTAACGCTATACATTGGTGTTTGCGATACCAGAATGAAGAGGCCCTTCCAGACGATGTCATTTCTCAGTCACTACATTGTTACTGTTGTGTATGTAGTTATAGGTGATTTGGTCTATGTTTCTTCATTGGCATTATCGTACATGGATTCTTCCTTCCAGTGGACCTATGATTACTTTTCCGGGTTAAATGAGTTACTCCGAGGGATTGGACAGGGATTATTGCTGGCTGTGGTTTTGGTAGTTACTATTTTCATTGCTGTTGGCTGGTTCAGAGACAAAAATAATTCTAGAATTTTGTTGGTACTCGCTGGGTGCTTCATGATCGTCAGATGTGTCTACGGGATACTCGAGCCTTTTGTTATGAACTTCCTTCGAGACACGAACTACCACAATGGATCTCTTGATAACAGTATTGTCGTCTACGACAAAGTCCTTGGCGCCACCATGGAATGGCTTGCTCTAGTCACATTGGTCTGGGTTCCAATTGAGGCTTGGGAAAAGAGGTCTGTGGCTGATAATATTTGAACGGGTTATGATACTCTTCAAAATTGACTTTACTTTGTAAGCTCGGGTAACGACTTCTCGAATAAGAACAACAGGGTTCAAAAATGGTACACGTGCAAATCAAAATCTGTGTGAGTTCAGCCATGCGGCTGTAAGGAGAAATATGTGACATTCTTCCAAAGAGTGATTAAGCTTGATTGCTACAGCAGACACCCCACCCAAAATAGTTACAAGGCTTTTTGTATAATTATGAATATTCAATTGAAAGGAAGAACTAAAAGTAGATCAAGGGGGAGTACCAGTAGCGAATAGCTTGATTGTGAAGTTAGAACTTTATGACAACAGCCGAAAACCTTCACTAATTAACAAGCTTCGAGAATTGCTGCTTAAATAAATTACGGAATAAGGTTCTTGGCTGAAAACTTCTAGTCTGACCGAATCAGTTCGTTGATACGACGATAACAATTAATCTTTATAAGCTGTGGGTAAACAATTATGACATAAGCGGTTTCTTGTGAAGTATATAATAATTAATATTTGTCTAACTCCGCAAGGATGTCGGGATTTCTGGACGAGCACTTGGGTATAGCGTCATCCATTTTTTTGGTAATTTATTTTATTTATTTTCTTGTGGTTTTGTTTATTCTCTTTAGACTTCGGGGTCTTTGGAACAGGTACACAACATTATTTATATTTTCGATATTTCGATTAGTTGGACAAATATCTGGTATATGTTTTGCATACTATGGTCTCAAAAAATGGCAATGGTTGATCGTATATTTGGTTTTCAGTGCCGAAGGATATTTCACATTGATCTTGGCTACGTTTTATTTTCTTGTGGAAGAACAAAAACGGTATTTCGGCCATTCAGAATTAGATGCAAAAGTATTATTTGGAGGAAATTTGTCTTATAAGTGGATTTTTCACTATTTGTTAATTCCTGCCAATGCCTTAGTTGTAGCAGGAGGTTCCATCTTAGCAGGAATGACTCAAGAAGATGTCGAGTCCGACCCCACCAAAGTCCACAAGTCGAAAGTGATGCGGACCGTTGGCCAAGCATTATTTTTGGCTCTAAGTGGGTTGGCACTCAGTCTCAATTTCTACTACTACTTCTTTCGTAAACTCAAACTGGCGGTTCTCATTCCTCTTATGGTGTCGACCCCCTTTATTATATTACGAGGAATCCTCGGGGTGTTGATGATCTACATCAAAGAAATGGATTACTATTCGTTGCTGAATTATGAAGGTCTGGGGTTAAAAGCCCTGTTTGTAATTTATGAGTATACTATGGGGGTTGCCATGGAGTGTATAACGGCATGGTTACTAGTCAGCACATTCTTTATTAAAGTGGACTATCCTCATGACCAAGACCCTCAGCAAGATCTGGTTGAAAAAATCAGCCAAAAAAGTGTGACATCATAATCGATGTGCGGCGTTAGTTAATGGTTATGAATTTGTTACTGGGCTGGGCATATGGTCAGGCTTACTCCTATTGCCAAGAAGACCAATGATCGAATCGTAGTATTTATATATCTAGTGATATCGCCATACGTCAATATCAAATGTCTGGTTTTATTTCCAAAGAAGTAGGCATCGCAGCCTCAGTCTTTATACCGTTGTGGTTTATCATTGCTTTTTTGAGCTTCTGGCGTGGAAGTACCTGGTGGATAGTCTTGTGTTGTGCCTTCCGTGTCATAGCAGAAGCTTTCCAACTTGTCTATGCTGTCAAAGGAGAGACAGCTTATAAATGGCAAGTGTCATATTTAATTATGACCACTCAGTCCCAGTACATGATAATTGTCACAATGGTGACGCTTTTTGTTCTCGCTTGCGACACCAGAATGAAGAAGGCCTTCAAGTCACTGTCATCTCTCAACCACTACACTCTCACAATTATTTATGCTGTTATCGCCGACGTGGTTGGCATTGTTGGAATTGCATTATTTTACACTGTTGATTTCATCGAGCAATTCAGCGAGCTCGATACCTTGGGAATGGTTGGTCTTATTCTTCAGATGATTGGCCAGGCGTGGTTTTTGGCATTGGTAACTGTGGTTACTATTATAATTGCAGTTGGCTGGTTTAGAGACAAACATAACGCTAGAATTTTGTTGGTGCTCGCCGGGTGCTTCATGATCGTCAGATGCGTCTACGGAGTATTACAGCCTTCAGTTCATCGGATAAACTTCTTCCAAGACGCCAATTACACCTATGGATCTCTTGACAGCAGTGTTGTCGTCTACGACAAAGTCCTTGGCGCCACCATGGAATGGCTTGCTCTATTGGCATTGATCTGTGTTCAAACCGAAACTGAAGCAAGAAGGTTTGCATGGCGAACCATGCCTGATAAAATATAAGTTGTTAAAACTAGATCCACTTGATTTTTTCACTTCTAACAGTTAATTTTTAATGAATATTTGTACAGCTCAGTACCATCTTTACAGTCGTTATGCCCCAACATCGTAGAACTGCATTAAAATTAGAGAATTTATTGATGTGCACTCGATCGATCATTGAGCCAAGGTTGCAACACCCGGCCAAATCTGCCAAGTGAAGGTCATGTGCTACACGTGTAGCAAACAAGCAGGTCTTGGCAGTGTGAAACAAATGTACAGCATAATAAAAGGGTGGTTATATAATGAATATATACATCTATAAAGCGACGGCAGGTGGACAGTTCAAGGCAGTCTTGATTTGACCGTAGATGGTGAATTGCAAGGAGGTCAAGGTACCAACCATGATCAATCTGGTAGGTAAACCAGCGAAAGAACCTCTGACACCTAATTGACCAGCCAATTGGGCTAACAAACCGAGAGTAGATTGACCTGGAGCCTTCTTGGTCTTGTTAACCTTAGACAACAAAGTGTCAGCAGGTTGAGAAACAATAGCAGCGGAACAACCAGCAATGATACCAGCCAATAAGTTAACACCGGTGACGGCGGAACTAGACAATTGGTCCTTTGGAGTTGGGGAAGCGGTGTAGATGGCTTCAGCAGCTCTCTCGAAAACCAAGAATTTAGCAATGTTGTAAGGAATTTGCTTGAACAAGATTGGGGTGAAACCGTTGTAGAAAGATCCAACACCTTCTTCCTTCAAGATTCTGGAGAAACCACCAATCAAACCGTTAGCAAAGGTTGGTTGAGACACCAATCTGATTCTGGTAGCTTCCAAAGGACACAAGGCAATGTCAGCAAAGAATTCAGCTAAAGCAGAAGAACCAATGTAGATAGCGTCCTTGTTTCTCTTGGAAGTTTCAAGACCCAAGTATTCGACGAAAGTCTTCTTGAAAAGTTCGTAACCACCGAACTTGAATGCACCCTGAAGGGAGTAACCGAGAATGGTTGGTCCCAAACCGGTCAACAAAGCACCGGTACCTTCAGCGGCGACAATCTTCTTCAAGGATCCAACCATACCAGTGTTGTAGACAGTTGGCTCCAACTGGATTCTGGTCTTAATGACATCGATAGGAGTCATGGCACCGTGAGTGACACCACATCCCATAGCACCAGCAAGGGCGAATTTGGCGTAGTCGGTGACTGTGTAATTAGGCAAACCGGTGGTCGACATTATGTTCTATGAAAAATTCAACTTTGGGTTTATTGAGATATTGAGGTTTATATATCCACCAATGAATAGGAATTAAAAATGACACAAACGTGCCGGGCGGCGCCGGGTAAAATTTTGCAAATGCTCCAAAACGGTTGCGACCTCCGGTATTAACATTTCTTTTTCCTGTGATGGTATATGGGTGCAATTTACTGAATTTAGGATGCTTCTTGTTTACTGGCTTCAATCAAGATCATCAAATTGTCGTAGGCCGTAGCTTCGCTCCGCGTCTTGGCCCCGGACTCTTCGGGATCGAGCGCTGACCCCAATATCACATCGTTCAATTTAATGACATGTTGGTGCAACTGGTTGATTCGGATGGTGTTGATGTCCAATGCCAATCCATTGTCTTGAATGAACTGTTGGAACTTCCCGGCTCGCTCCTCGACGCTTTCCTTGGCGGCGGCCGCGGGACGTATTTGGTCGAAATTGTAGAGAACCTCGAGCATCTTATTCTTGAGCACCCGATTCCCGAAGAACTCTTTGATACTATTGACCCGGGCTTGCTCCGCCAGCTCCATGTTGGTTCCAATGCTCATTTTCTCGCCGTTGATGGAAAGACGTATCACGAACGGATCGGTGTCGAGCTGGTCGAACTTGATCTCGAGCCGGGGGTCTTGTAACACGAAATCAAATTCCTTCTGCATAAGTAGGTCATAGTTCCGATGGCTCATCTTGTCGGCCTCGTATATGCTTTGGATGAGCTTGAAGTAAACGCTGTTGACCCATTTCTTCAATCTACTCACAGGATATTCAATCGCTAATGCTCCCAAGTATGCCAAAAATACGTTCCCAATAACCTCGATCTTGTCCTCGAATGGGAGCTTATCAGACAACTTATGCTTCAAGTCGCTAACCATATTGAACACAAGCGAAAGCTTGAATAGTATGGTAGGGCTCATGAGCTTCTCGGTGATATTTGTGAGGTCGTCTTGATGGATTGAGTAGTATTTTTCATCAAGAATTTCCACCAACAAAAACTCGAGTAATCTTCTTCCCCGGATTATGAGCTTTCTGTTGTCTACACTGTTGATATCTTCGGCCTTTTCTACCTCCAAAATTGGATCTATGAACGACTTGTCCATGAAGACTCTTCTGAACAACTTGTCATCATTCACTTTGATCAATTCGGGAAACTCCGCGGGATATCTATTAACATCCGTGACTTCCGTATCTTGCAAGGAGTCCACTGGATGTGATTCGGGTCGGTAATCGAGAAGAATGTTGATGAACTTCTCACTTTTGGGCGACTTGAAGT
The DNA here is from genome assembly GCA_039762375.1 of Keqinozyma sinolaborantium. NCBI lineage: Eukaryota > Fungi > Ascomycota > Pichiomycetes > Serinales > Debaryomycetaceae > Keqinozyma > Keqinozyma sinolaborantium. The sequence continues at coordinate 128,011 of JAQRFW010000004.1, read as the reverse complement.
TGATTTGCGACAATAAATCAAGCAACGGGGTGTAGTTCTCGTAATGCATCTGCTTGAGCTTGATGGCTATCTTGAGCTGGGGCGAGTTAAGCAATAGTTTGAGTTTTTCTATCACTAGCTTGTCATCAGACTGTTCGTTTTTGGCGATGAAAAGAATGAGTTTGTTGAATTCCTCGAGCGACGGCGACTTTTTGACCACCAGCTGGAACGCGGCCTGCAACTGGCCTATGCTGCCCTTGACGGAGTTGAGGTCGTCACACCAGGTGACAAGATCTTTGTCCATGTTTAGAAAGTGCGATTGAGACTGCAAAATGCGATGTTCAATGTGAGCAAGTGTCGGAATTGCCAACGCCGGTTCAACACTCAAACTGCTTTAAACGACTTTCTTGTGTCCAATCTTGTAGTGGCTGCTCCGCTGCATCGTTCATTAAATAATAATACACTTAACCGATACTTACCGACTTCTATTTATACAGAGCCTTGGACGACCAATCTACTTGCCTTCCATGTACGCAGTCAACTCGGCGTCCAAGTCCTCCACCGACTTTTTGGTCTTCTTCTCTTTTCTCAACTCTCTGGGCTTTCTGACTCCGTCTCTATTGCCATGTCTGTTACCACCTCTAGAGCCCCGTTCTCTTCTGTCGCCTCTTGGGCCATTAGGGGCTCGTCTGGCCTGGATCCGGTCCTTCAACCCTCTTGGGTCCTGCACGATCAACAATTTGCCCATGGCCTTTCTTCCGTCGAATTTAGCAATAGCAGCGTGGTTATTTTGATCGTTGTTGTCCACGAACCATATGTAGCCAACGTTACGGTTGTTAGAGTCGAACTTGAACTGCTCGACCTCGGCAATTTGCCCAAACAAGTCTTTCAAATCGTCTTCCGTCAATTCGTTGTGAATATTTTTAACACGAAGCACCGGTTTTGAGGTGAGCTCTGCGACTTCGCTGGGAACATCCTGCGGTTAGTAAGGCCTGACAACGCACAGGTCGACATACAGATGGTTTGTCTTGGATGATTTGGTCGAGAGATGTTTCTAAAGACATGATGATAACAGTGGATGAAATGCGACTTGCCCATCCAAAATGGTGGAGACTTGAGAATCAGTTTTCGTCGCTGGCAGACTCCAGCGATGGCTACGGCTCTAGTTCAAGTACATGCATCACTATCTAGCAATTGAAAAATATATTAATTGGCCTTCTTAGTTTGGATCTTAAAGTCCTTATTGTGCTCATACTTGAGTCCAATAATTTTACCGTCAGAGTCGGTGACTCTCTTCTTGTCCAAAAAGTCCAATCTCTCTAAGTTGGGCCAGTTGACGAACTGGTACGAGTTCTTCAACATGAACTTGACCGACTTGTACTGGAAAAATAAGCACCCGGAGATCAAAATAAGGTTCTTGACGCTAGCAATCGATCCACGAGGATAGAACACCAACAGCAACAAGATCAAAATAGAAGTCGTCAACAAGTATGGAATTAATTGGACGTACTGGGGTCTGTAGTCGTAGAAGGGGTTTTCGACCAGCTCGAATGGCTTGAATTTACCCAAAAACAAGTCAAAAGAGTCCTGTCTAATTCCGTCCTTCAAGTTGTTGTTGTAGTATCTAACAATGGAGTTGTTCAAATCATTAAGAGCCCCCTTGAAAGTTCTTTTGCCAAGTCTGGTAAAATCGGTCTTGAGCGCTGGGGTTGAGGAGTAGGAGTAACTCACAGCGTCGGCATTATCGGCCCAAATGTTCTGGAAAATGTAGTTGAACTTAGGGTCAACCTGTGCCCATGGCTTAGTGCCAATAAGTCCCAAGTTCTCGAACTGGTGCTGCAAGATCCATCTCGAGAACATCGACTGGACCACGTTGGTTCTGTCGAGACAGTCCATACAGTTGGTTCTGATGACCTTGTCCTGGTGATTGACGACCTTCTTGGACGCCAAATCGTAGTGGAAGTAGTTGTCAGACGAGAAACCGAGCTTCTCGACGTGGTCGATAAGCTTGTTGACGTTCTGGAACTGCATGTTTTTGCATTCGTGGTGGAAGTCAAAGTAAATGTAGTTGACAAATGGCTTGAGCTGCTCAGGAAGACTGTTGACAAGACTCTCGTAGCCCTCTTTGACAGGCAACTCGTAGCCCTTCTGGTTGACCAAGTTGATGCAGAAGACAGAGCCGTAGTTGTCGACGGATTTGCTGAAATGCTTGACAGCAGGCTCAAGAGCGTTCTTGGAGCTGATAATCAAGTTTGGCTTGTACTTGAGGTTGTTGACCTCGCTCCAGTAGATAGGGACCGAGCCACGGATCTGCACGAACGACATCAATGCGTCGTCGGTGATGATAAACTGCTCGGTCTCGTTGAAGTTGGCAACATTACCGTCGGCATCGATCCCTCTTCTGAAGTATCTGGTTCCACTTCTCTTGACGGACTTCCTGGTGATCAAGCCGTAGGTCGAGCGCTTACCGGCAAAGAGAACCGACTCAGAGCGGAAGTATCCGTTGATGATAGGAGTGACGAAATCAGCAAGGAACCCATTGTCCAATAAGCCCTGCGAAACGTGCTTGTTCCACCAGAACTCCTCGTTGACCGACGCAGTGGCCGCGCTGTAGTGGGCCTGGAAGTTGGTGGTCAAGTCGACCTTGTTGTCGACGCTGAAGTACAACTTGTTTTTGTTCAACTGCTCTTTAAGGAGCGATACGTATTCCGATTCTTCGGCAGTGGAAACGGCCTTTTGCACGGGCAAGATCTTGTACGACGAGACCTGCGCGATCTCGCTGTTCAACACGGTGCCCACCACGTCGTACTTGTCACAGACGATGATGTAGCTGTTGATTTTGAGCTTGATAAGCCCAATCAAGCATCCAATGGGGGAAAAGGTTAATTGCTGGTAAACAGAAGGGACTTCCGACAACACCGAGAAGTTTCCCTTCTCAATGAGCACGCAGGACCCACTGGGCTTGTGGAGGTACACCTGGGAGTCGCCAGCCACGGCGTACGCTAAAGAAGACATGTGCGATCGGTGCGAAATGGTGGAGTTTTATCAACATGATTCTTGGGCTGATGGGCTGGTCTTTGGGTCGTAGTCGCCCGCCGCCGTCTGGTGTTTGTGCTGATCATGCTGCAGATTTGTAGATGCTTCTCGTCTTGCTCTGTTTATTAAATCATTCTGCAGATCCAGATTAATGGCTCGTGTTCGGCATTGATTCAGTGTTCTGGCGTTGCTTAATGTGATCTGGGCTTCAATCCCTCTGTACTTCAGCGTGTCTGTTGTGTGTCTATATACCGGCCAACGTAGTCCCCAGCGCAAGTGCCGTACGGGCCAATCTTAATGTGTGGATTCTTTGTTCATCAGCCACACCAAGCTGAATGTACGCAGCCTCTGCAGTCTCGTCTACATCGCACCTCGTCTACATCTCACTGTTTACATCTTCCTATGCCAAGTCTTTGGCGTTTTCTTGATCTCGAGTAAACTCTACACTTGCAAGCCATTAAAGGTGATCTTTCTAGCCCGCCAGTCCCGCTGCCAGTCCCCTGCCACCCCATCCACCAGTACCAACGTGCTAAGGGTCCATCCCCCGATTTCTATATATTCACGTGACTCATAATCTGGGTCTTCTCACGCCACAGTTTTACGATACCAACCGTTTCATCCTAACACCACCACCTATCGCCGCAGATTATTGCCGGAATGTACGACATCAACGACGAGAAGCCCAATGGCGCCAGGCTTCTATATCCCATCACCTCGGGTGAAGCATTCAGCGTTCTGCCGTCCCCCACGCCGGTTCCGGCTGCGCTTTCGGCCGATTTGGACGCCCATTGGCCCCACCTCGTTCATAGCTGGGACAAGCTGGACTCCATCATCTCTATCATTGCTGCCCCGTCCAAAAATTTGCTCTTCTGTGGGACTCAAAACTCCAAGATTCTAATTTTTGATCTTGTGACCTACATGTTAGTGTCCACCATCAACAGTAAAAATATCTACCCCGTCTCCATTCTCAACTTGATCATCGACAAAGACGAAAACTATTTATTCTCCACGGGGTCCGATTCATTGGTGAAAATTTGGGACATCCAGGACGTCTCCAATATCTACTGTATAAAGATCATTTACTCGCTGATCGACATCGGAGACATTTTCTCTATTTCGTACTCCGATGAGTACAAGACGCTCTACATGGGGGCGCAGAATGCCTCGATTCTCTGGTGCAAAGTCGACTTGGATACGATCCGAAGCGATTTTGAGGCCAATCAGGCCCAAGCTGATGGCGTAGATAAGTCCAACCTTCCTCACTTCAGATTCAACAAGTTCTTCGACTCCAAGGGGCCGGGCGGCCGCATCAACAACTTGCAGTTGCGGTACCAGCTCATGAACACTGACTTCACCGTCAACTTGTGCAAGATCGATAATAATAATTTGGTTACCTTTGCTCATAACAGTTACATCTATGCTCTCCAGATTACATGTAACGAGTTTTTGAAGCTCAAGTTCCCCGCATACTCCTCGTTCTTGCTCAGTTGCGGTGGCGACGGCCTTGTCAACTTGTGGGGGATCGAGTCCAATGCTTCCATCGTCAACCTCAAGAGCTTGGAGTGTGAGGACTCGATTGTCTCGATGCATATCGACCAGATTTCTCTTTACGTCGGACTCTCGGACGGAACCATCGACGTCTGGGACCTCCTCACGTTTCAGCTTATAAAGTCTGTCAAGAGCTCGCTTGGCCAGCCCATTAGTGCTTTGATAGCCGTAAATAACTCCATTTTCAGTGGGTCCAAGCTTGGATTGACGTTGTCCTCTGGCAACAAGCTGGAAAGATTGAAGTCCGGCTGTGTCATTGGCCTTCACACCTTCACCTACAAGGATGTTGACTACCTCGTTGCTGGCGGCAAGACGTCCCTCGATTTATTCACCTTGTCCGATCTCAGCGAGCACTTTGACGGCACCAGACTGAAATCAATTACCCAGTTGAAGACCGACGATGGCTCTCTTACGTACATGCTCTCCAAGTTCATCAGCTATAAAACTATCCTGAAAAGTCCCGGGTTGTACTTGGACGACTCGAGAAACTGCACCAGGTTTCTCATCAAGCTTCTCAATGGCTTGGGGGCTTTCAAGACTTCTTTAATTCCGATCGAGCACGGCAACCCCATAGTGTTATCGGAGTTCAAGAACAACAAGAAGTCGCCCAATGCCAAGAGGATTCTATGGTACGCCCATTACGATGTTGTAGACGCCATACAAAGCGTCGACCATTGGAAAACCAATCCTTTCGAAATGATAAGCAAGAACGGATTTTTATACGGAAGAGGTGTCAGTGATAATAAGGGTCCTACTCTTGGGGCTATATACGCAGTGGCTGAACTTTACAGTAAAGGAGAGTTGGACTGTGATGTCATTTTCATCATCGAAGGTGAAGAAGAATGTGGTTCTATTGATTTCCAGAAAAAGGTCCAGGAAAATAAGAGTTTAATCGGCGATATTGATTATATCTTGCTTTCTAACTCTTACTGGCTTGATGATGAACGGCCCTGCTTGAACTATGGACTTCGTGGAGTCATCAACTTTTCTATCCAGATCGAAAGCGATAAGCCTGACAGACACTCTGGTGTTCATGGAGGTGTATCCAAAGAACCCACAATGGACCTTCTTCAGCTTCTTAACAAGTTGGTCGACGAGGAAACTGGCCAGATCAAGATTCCTCAGTTCTACGACTCCATACAAGAGATCACCTCAACCGAAATGGATTTTTTCAAAAAGATTGCTGACTATGATGCAAAGTTCAAGTTGGACGAACTAGTCAAAAGATGGACCAAACCCTCGCTTACAGTACATAAGATCGAAGTGAGTGGTCCCAATAATGATACTGTCATTCCCAAGTCTTGTAAAAGTTCAGTTTCTGTGAGGATTGTCCCTTCACAGAATATTGAAGACGTCAAGCAACATTTAATAAGCTATTTGCATTCTGAATTTCAAAAACTGAAATCTCCAAACAACATTAGCATTAAGATATTCCATGAAGCAGAGCCCTGGATTGGTGATTTCCAAAGTAATATCTATAAAGTTGTATACGAAAAGATCAAGAAGAACTGGGACATGGAGCCATTATTCATTCGTGAGGGTGGTTCTATTCCTGGCATCAGATTTTTGGAGAAAACTTTCAAGGCTCCTGCTTGTCAAATCCCTTGTGGTCAACTGAGTGATAACGCTCATTTGATTGATGAAAAATTACGTCTTTTGAATTTACTTAAGTTGAAGGATATATTACTCGACACCTTGAAGGAAATCGGGACGTTAAGTTGAATATATTACATTATTATTATACACATATTACAGCATTCTTAATTTTATAAGACTTAGTTTTGTTCACATAGCAGACTCGAGTATTATCATCAATGTGTTTGTTGATGCGTCGAGTTGCTCCCTCTTCAAGAAGATTGTAGTCTCGATCATACCAAAGCCAGGCTGGCTTCTTGTCTGTTTCTTCTTCCTTGGGGTATGGTCGTCTAGAAGTTGAAGTGGAGATGGAATTGTTCGATGATAAAGAGGAGCAAATGGTTTCACCCGATGATATGCTTGGTCGTTCCCCTCTCTTGGTACCATTTAGATCGCCCAAGCGATCAAGTAATTCTATAAAGTCCGGTTGATGGTACCAATAAGGTCGGAATTGAATGACGGTCTTATCGGTGATAGTCTTTTGCAAGAGTGGAAAGCTTGCCAATGAAGCAGGATTGTATTGATCGAAGAATACCACATTATAGCGTGATTTAGTACTTTCGAGGCCAGTGGAAACAACACTTTTAAAGGCAAAATCTATGGAAGACTGTGTAAAGTTAAAAAGAAAAGCATGTTTGAACTGGGATTTATAGTACGTTTGTTGGTCTGATGGCATTTGTTCGATTGTCAGAGGGTCTAATATTGTGACTAGAGATCTGTCCAAGTGAAGAAGACGGCATACGATCAAAACATCATTGAGATCCTGGCGTAAACTATTGACAATCACCAATAGCTTATGCTCCATGAAAAAAGGGATCTTGTTAAAAAAAAGGGACTTGATGCAGAGCCATAGAGGGAATACCATGTCCAAGGACAATGCAGCGTCGTGAGTGCTAGTGGTCGGGGGGATTGGGATCAATGAATTCTGAGGATGCTTCAAGATCATGTAGTCTTGGAGTCCTCCGTCCAATGTAAGACCGAACTCGAGATTTTTGTCGCAGGGAATGAAGCAGTTATGCTTGAGGATTTTTTGGCAACTTTGACATTGGTCTAAGCCCTGTTGGATACAATTAGTGTAAGGAAATACTAAATATTTCTGCTTTGGGCTTTTGAATTTTTCGGCGAAAATATAGTCAGGGGAATGGGTATATACTCTGCCGATGATCTTGTTGCCGGGAACAATTGGTTTTCTAATGAGGGACACATCTCTTGGATAGTTCATGGCCAAAAATTTGACTTTGAATAGAATTTCGACATTAGCTAATTTGAATTCTTTAGGAAAAATTGGCACCTGATTAACTCTTTTAGCATAAGGGTCGTATATTCGCTTTACGGGTATCGAGTTGACAACCTCCCATTCATATTCCAACCCACCGGACATGCTATGAGAAACTAGAGGTAACAGGAAAAGCAACGCAACCAAGACTAAATTTTTTCGATAAAATTAAACTGGTCTAAAATATAAGTAAGGTGGTCCACTGGCTAAAAAAAACGTCACAGGACACTTTAGGCGGCGTTCTTCGTGTAAAATGCATTAGGCGCAGGAACAAATATAATCTCGTCAAAGCTACCTTCCTAATTGGGCGAAATTTCACCTGATAAAACACTTTATATTAATGATGTATTTATGATCATATCTCTCGTTAATCGTTATCGGTCGACAGACTCGGATCAGAGCTCTGATTATTCTTCTTCTGTCGTTCTTTACGTTGACGCTCTTCTTCCTCCAAAAGTGAAAGTTTGAGGACTTCTTGAATCATTCTATCTTCAACGGTTATGTAACGAGCCGAGGACAGCCGACGGCCGCCACGCGTATCGTACTCTGGAGAGTCGGTCGAAGGATTGATGATGAGGTTGGATGCATGGATTGCCGATGCAGCTGCAGCTTTACGAGCAAGTTTATTCCGAGCAGACGAGAGTTTATGTTCCCAGTCTGGTCTTATCTGGTCGATAGTGATGACTTTAGGAGAGTCGGGAGGGAACGACATTTTACGTTTATACTGCTGGCTTTTGTCAGGTAGCACTGGAGTAGGGTTGGAGTCGGGCGACAGAGAGATTGCGGCGTCGTCGACGGCCTCGTCAATGGTTTTGAATTCTGCGGGTTTTATTCCACCGATACCGGTTCTTATGGCGAATTTCGAATCAAACGTAACCCCGAAGTCGGTCACGGCACAATATGGACAGTGGGCCGGTTCCAGGATCAACGTGTGAGGCAATTCTTGCGACGAGCTGTTGGCGCTGGGGTCGTCATGAGGGGGGTGTGGGTCCAAGCGCTTGATCTGAACAAAGCACTCGGTGCATATAGGCTGTAAGCAACAACGTGACATATTCAAGTTGTTGGGGTAGTACAAGAAACATATGGGGCACTCAACCGGGTTGCGATAGAGCGTCAAATACAAGTCTTCAGACATGATGGACGATGACGGTTTGCCATTTTTGGCGGCGGTTTTCTCCTCCAAGAACCGGGACTCCTCGTTCTTCTGCTGTAACTTGGTCTTCTCCAAAAGCAGCTTGAGTTTGGCCTTGTGTTCCTGACGTTTATAATAATTGGAGCTCTTATGAATCTTATGGTTGTCCACATCATCTTCCTCTTCCTCCTCGTAGGCGCCCTCGATGGAGTGGAGTGTGAGCTGCTTCGCGAGCACGTAAAGTTCCCTATCGGTCCACGAGTCGTCGAAGTCCTGCAAGGGGGTGTAAAACGGAGCCAACCGGCGCTGCACGATAAGATCTCTGACAATCTCCACGTCAAAGTCGAGATTCAGCTTGTAGGTTCCGTAGGGCGCCAAGTACCCGCCGTCGACGTGCTCGTCGAATCGGACCACAAGCAGATTATAGTGAGCCTCCCGCTGTCTATCCTTTTCCTCCTGCTTTTTCACCTTTCTGTAGTCGCTGATATTTCCAAAAACGCCCCCACTGGTGGTATTTAGGCGGCCCGGCCTTGTGTCGTAACCAGCCGACCCGCCAGAGCCATACGAGCTTGCCCGGGGGCGCATCTCTTTAGCGGCAGTGTTCCCCATATTTGGTGTAGCGTGAGAATATGAATTTGCCAATTGCTGATGATGCGAGCGGCCCGCGCACGACCAGATAGGGGCAATTTCGGAATTATGTCTTTTACAGATGAACAAAGGGGCCGGGTGACATGGAAATGCATTATCTGTGCAGTGACCACACATAAAGGGGGGATGCACTATTTTTGCAAAACCGGTTCCCGGTGTTTACAGAGCTACTCGGGCCTGATCTATTCAAATATCTAGGATGAAACGGAAAACGTCCTTTTGCAGCATGACCCTAATCGGGCATTGCCCGAATCAGGAATGCAATGAGCTACTGGTCGTGTGAGTGATATACTTGGCCGACGTTTCAACGGTAACTCGCCCGGTCGTATTGGGGTAACTGAGTGCTCATGATGCCCGTGCTCTAACCTGTGGCGTTTCATTTTAATTGCTGGCGTCGTATTTCCAAATAAAGTTAATAGTGATGAGCATCACATTCATGTATTATTTAATTAGTGTATTATCGTAGCATCGTGTATAATCGCCATCCCGACTGTCTTAGCTGGCTGGCCGATTGCTGCATGCTATATGAAAATTTAGCGTCGTACTCCGAACCCAACCCCAATCATCGTTATGATCACTGCAAACCAAAAGAGCCCTAATAGTACACTAATGGTTTTCTGTATCCGAGAGAATCGAACGATGTTGGGCCGGTACATGTGCTGGTGGTATCCAAATAAACGTTTTTTGTTGCCGGTCGTCACCCGGTCAAACACTCCCATTGGAACTAAGAAGTAGATTGGAGGAAGAAGAAGCCCGAGTATCATGAGACAAATGTAGAATTTCCACGAGTAGTCGGTTATGGTTTGCTGGTCCTGGAACTTTTCCTCCGAGTCGTTGAACGAGTACGACGACGTATCGTCCAACAAAAGGTTGGATTGGGAAAAGTTTTGGGGGATACCTTCAACATTCTTTTTAGGTGGGATTAAGCTTTCATGCAGATTTTTGGCGGACAACGTATCCTTTGTCGGTGCCTTTGGTGGGGGTCTCCTGGGAGAGCCCATGGATCTATGCTTGGAATGTTCCGTAGTATGTTTGATATCAGGTGGTATTATGTCAACTGATTTGACAGCATTTTGGGGGCCGATATCTGAGTGTTGGAAATGTACAGGAACCGGAGAAGTCGGTGCTTGGATTCTGACCAATCTTGGTTGACTTTCCTGTTTGAAAGGTTTCACCTCGTACACCATAACCGGCAAATCACTGACATTCTCTTGATTATAATATGATTCGTCGGCCTGTTCCTGCTCAATTTTTGGCAGGGTCAATTTGTCCAAGAGTTCGTTGGTAGAAAGTGAGTTGATGCTATCTCTAATTGCTTGTTCGTTCAGTATCGTAGTGTTGTTGTTCCTTTCGACTAAGGGGTGTTCTGAGGTTTCATTAATCGTTCGGTTTGGTTCTGGGTGCAAGTCTGAGACGGAAGTAAGGTTGAAAAGTGAAGATCTGTTTAGGACATCAATATTGGAAGATGTTGAGAGAACCTTGGCTTCTCTAGTGTTGGCCTGTGGCTCACCACTATCACTATGTATCGTGAATCTCTTGGAATTACGGGTTCCGATACTAGCCGTTGATGATCTTTGGGGTCTGCTGGCCCTGCTCGAACCAGACCCGCTGCCTGAGTTGGATCCGGTATTGGACCCAGACCTGGATTGGTCTCTAGCATCAAAAAAATCCGTTGCCACAGATAAACTGGACTCGTTGACAGTTTGCTCTATTATCAGTTTAGAAACGTTTCGTGATGTTGCTTGTCTGACGGACAGTTGACGACTGACTTTGGAGGTTGAGTCAAAATGCTCTTCGAAAACAAACTTCTCTTCCACCGGGTCTCTATATTCTTGGAGAATAGACTCCACTGACTCGGCGTATGCTTCAGAGCTTGCAGAGTCATAGGAACTGTCGGTATCGGCAAAATTAAGTATTGTTGTTTCAGGTTTTGGCTCTTGTTCTTCGGATGGCAGTTGTCTGGCGGAGCCCATAGATGATCTGGATGGACTAAATCTCGGTATTAGTGACAGTATAAATGCTTTGGATGGAGACTTGACGGGTGAATTTCTTCCTGAACTGGAGCTATGAACGCTTGTGATCTCATTAGCAGTGTGTATTGAATCTAATGAGCCTCTGGGTCGAAGAAATGAATGAATAGATTTCCTAGGTGACTGAAATTCTGGCAGTTTCTCTCTAGATCCAGCCATCTTGAAGGTGGTGGTACTCTAGCAAGTTAACGATGTCTGAGATCAAATCGAGGATTCTAAATCGCCCATATAGAGCGATGTCTTGAATTGAAATTCGTTTACCTTTTTCCTAATTAGGAAATTCGGCTGCAAGTAATATGTCTAATTCAGAATTTTAGTTTGGAGGGTTTTCGGGTCTCAATTTTATTTATTAGTATACAACATAAATGGTATGATAAGAAAGCCAGTTCTCACTAATTAGTAGTTGTAGTTGGTTCTTCTTCTTCTTCTTCTTCTCTTTTTACATGGGTCAGTAGCTGGGGTAGTTGTTCCCTTTGATCCAGAGTTACCGGATCCAGAGTTACCAGAGTTTCCACTAGAACCAGAGTTACCACCGGAACCACCGTTGTTACTAGGAGCACCACACTTTCCAGAGAAAGCAGCGAAAGCGTTAGTGATGACAGTGTCGAAAGTCTTGGCGTTCAAGATAGTCTTGAGCAAGTTAGAAGCCAAGTTGGTGTTCTTAAGAGCATCAATAACCTCACCAAGGTCCAAAGAGTTGGAGGCCAACACTTGCTTGACCAAGTCGACAGCGAATGGAATGTAGTCTGGGTCAGTAATGATGGACTTGACAACAGAAGAAGCCAATCCAGAGTTACCCAAAGATTCTAATAAGTTAACAACGATATCGTCAAGGTCAATAGCTCTGGCATCGAGTTCAGAGGTGACATCTCTAGCAGTCAAAGCAGAAGCTGGAGAGTCAGCAAGCAACTCTCTACGACTCAACTTGGAACTGATGAGTTGTTCAACCTTGCCCAACAAGTTACTGATAACAGAAGCAGCGGTGTTGAACAAGGATTGGTACAAAGAACAGTCACTGATCAAGTCTTGGACAACCTTGGTAACCAATCCAGATTCATCCAAGGCCTGGAACAAAGTGGTCAAGTCCAATAAACCGGATTTCAACACAGTGACAATAGTCTTGATGACAATTGGTTGTAAAGTAGGAGAAGTAGCCAAGTACTTGATGATCTTTGGAGCCAAGCCGGTGTTGTTCAAAGCACTCAAGACATCGGTGACGATCTCGTATTCTCTTTTGTCTAAAGTGTCGTAAACTTGATCTCTTTTACTTCTGTACTGTTCCAAAGAGTTCAAAATCTCAGTCAACTCATGGTCAGTAGATCTCTTCTCGACGGACACATTCTCGGTGGCAGGAGCAGCGTTGATGGCCACGGAGTAAGTGACGGCAGCAGCCAAAGCGGATTGGGTTAACTTCATTTTAAAACGAATGAAAGCCTGAACAATAACTTTTGGATTTTCGATAAAGAGGAAGAGCCCCGAACTTATACTGACTTCACAGAATTGGGGTTCATGTAACTTCTTAACTGTAAAAGGAAGTTTTGTAGCAAATAGCTCGACAAAATAAGAGAGACTTCATTAAATTTCCTAATTAGGAAATACAGGTGTTCCTGTTTTAGGAAAGTTCTCAACCGAAAACAGGAAAGTGTTTAGGACCATGGTAAGACTCGAAGTTTCATACGACGGTAACAACAAACTATTTACCTTTTTTCCCGAAAAAACTCATTAAATTAGTCTGGGTCTTTTTGTTAGACCCGGATTTAGTCTTTGTAATTCCTCTTGCTTGGGGCTTAGGTTTTGTAGCGGGTTTGGGTTTAGGCGTCTTTTCGGATTTATATGACACAATGTAGCCATCCTCGTCTACCTCTTCACGTAGTTGGGGCTCCTCCTCTGGGGTGTCTTGGGCCGGGATGTCTGCTTCGGGCTCGGGCTCGGGCTCTGGCTCCTGTTCTGGCTCGGGCTCGGGCAAATGTTGTTCGTCAACTTTCTCCTCCGTTTCTGGGGTTTCGTGCTTAGGCTCAACCTTATCTTCTGTGATGTCAGCGTCGCTGAAATCGTCGTCAAACATGTTCTGGAGCTCTGTAGAGTACGACTTGGTGCCCTTGGGGGCGATGTCCTCTTCCGGCTCGTCGTGGACGTCGGAAATCACCACTTTATCGTGGTGCTGTGGTTTACGAGATTGGTAGGTGTATGTGGGTTTCTTGGGCTCGGCGCTCTTGAACAGGAGCGTGTTCGCCTGTCCGGTAGGCTTGGCGGCCTTGCGAGACACGTAGCCCGACGAGAGGCCGGCGGACTTGATTTTTTTCGCCGGTTTGGGTTCGGGGCTCTCTTTGCGCTTGGTAGGCACTACGGGCTCGGGTTTTTTGGCCACCACCGGCGTCTCGGCCGCGAGCTCGAGCTTGGGGCCCCTGATCAACCCATTTTTCACCAATTGGTCGATCTTGCTGTGGTCAAAATGCGTTTGAAGGTCGTGAAGCGCAACGTCGTTAAACGACACATTGAAGTCGTTTGAAACCAACGAGAAGATGTGCACGCAGTCCACGGCCGAGAACTGCGTAAGCTCTTCCTCGATGTCTTTGTCCGGGACAACCTTGAACGTTTTAATGCCATTTTTGGTGCCGGAGATCAAAAAAGTGCACTTTGATTTGTGCTTATTGGCCCGATAAAAAGCGGCAAGAACGGTTTTCGACTCGCTGACCGATATGTCGAGCGCTGCTGAGAGCGATGCGTACGTCACAATCTCCTGCGACTTGAATATTCTCTGCGAAAGCTCGGCAACTGTGTCTGGAGAGTCCATCGTCATACTGGCGCGTACAGTAAATTTCGCGATGGTTTTGTTAGTCGTGTTTGGCGGGCGCCGTCCTGCGTATAGCCAGGTAAGCCAACTGGCAGCCCGGCAATTGGCCACTACAGTGTTTCTACAATGTTGTAATACGTATTGGTAAAGTACATCTATTCATAAATAAAGCAATAAATAATCATCAATCAGAGCTCGTCCTTGTGAAGCTTAGCCTTTTCGGCCAAGTAGGCCTGTCTCTTTTTCTCTCTCTCCGTTAAGCTTCCGTCCAAGTCCTTCTCGATCATCTCGTCAGTAACACCGTTGCTGATGAGGGTCTTCCAGGTCTTCAAGTTGCCGAAGGCGTTGCGGGCGTACGAGTAGTCCTGGAATCCCTGTCTGATTCTGTCTTGGGACGAGGCGACAAATGGGCCGTGGTGGAAAGTCTGCTGGTCCAAGATCTGGCCGCCGACAAGGATGAACTCCACATCCTCGTCGCTGCTGATGGGGTTGGCGCCCTTGATGTCGGCGCCGTCGGTGTTGAAAAATGCAGTGTGGTGCTCTTTCACCTGCGACCCGTCGTTCATCATCAAGCCGTTACCCAGGAGCACGTACAAGAAGACGTTGAAGTCGCTGGGGAATGGCTGGGTAAAGATCGAGCCGGGCTTCAAGAAGTAGTGGTAGTAGTGCACTGGGGTGTAGGCCAAGTCTTTGACGCTCTCAATTCCCAAGGCCTTTCCACTGATGACCTTGACACGGACCTTTCCGTCCTGGTCGGTGGCCTCGGGAACCTCGTAGGCCCTGAGGTCTCTGTAGCGGGGGTCGACTTCTCTCAACTTTTCTGGCAAGTCAACCCATAATTGCATTCCGTTGGCTCTCTCGCCGTTCTTCAATGGCACAGGCATCTCGCTGTGGACAATGCCCTTGCCGGCAGTCATAAACTGCAAGTCTCCGCCGTACAAAATGCCCTTCAGGCCCGTGAAATCTTCGTGCGCCATTCCGCCAGCTAGCATATAAGTGATGGTCTCTTGACCAAGATGAGGGTGCTCGGGGAATCCGCCTTCACCTCCGAAAAAGTGGTCTAGCATCAAGAAGGGAGTGAACTTTCTCATGCCAGCCACCCCAATGGATCTTCTGACAGTAGCACCCACACCTTCGCTCTGTTCCATAGCATGAACAATTGTTTTAACAGTTCTCGACATTGTTAGTTGTAAAAATAAGAATAATGCAGCAAAGAATCCAAATTGCATTAATTTATACTCTTGAAGACCGTTGATCACAAATGACCTGGCGATGTCTTAACTATGTAGTGCACCATTTGTAAGATTTAGTAAGCGCGAGCTAAGCCGTACAATTGATGTGCGCACGTGACTGGCGATGAGGTTAGTAAATTATTACTACACTGTTAGTAATGTAACATTTATATATACAAGCTGCTGCACAGGGTCGAATTTGACATGAGTTACTAATGCGGCTTTGCTTAGTGGATCTTCTAGAAAAATCTCGTGCACATTTTTGGTGATAGATTTTCACTTTGCTGTTCACTTACCTGAAAATTGTTATTTTTGCTAATTGTAGGATATCTCGTAATACTTACCTCTTGTGCCAACTTTCACACATATTATCGGTAAAATCCCCCTATGTATTTTTGCCTATCAAAAGTTTATTTGGGTAATACAACAATTTTCAAATCCCACTCGCCGCATCGACTTCGTAATAAAAGTTTTCGATAGATCGAAAATACTCGTGTGCTAAAGCTAATACTAAACTTTTTGACCCCATATTTCCCTCTCGGCTTTTGAAAAAGAAATTTGATTGAGGCACCAACCTACATACAGTTTGGTCATTGAGGACACCTCATTGGATCTCAATTCGCTTCTAAAACTGTTGGTTTACTCCAGGCGGAAATCCCCACTAGGTGCCACCTCTATTGTTATGTTGTGCATCTTATCGGGGAACCCCCTAGCTACATATTGGTTATTGTGTAACTTTATAAGTTCATCCGAGATTTCACATTAGATCGACTAATCCCGGACAAGCAAAGTGAAACGCCCCAGAATGGAGTAACGCCCTAATTAACCCAGCAAAAATGCCGAATTTTGTGTAGTAAACCGGAATAAATGGTGCTGTTTAATGCTTCCTTTTATCCTTCTATTGTAAAAACGGCTTCCTTTCAACGATTTTTCCCCAACTTGTATTTCGGAAAATTTGTCAGCTTCGAACTCAAAAATTGCTCGAATGTCATTCACTCTAATCTCATAATTCTTTAGTTGGTCAATGCCCCCAGAGCAAATTTGTGGGGGTGTCTAAGCTTTTTTTCAATTATTTTATTTTATTTTGTGGTGGTTTCTCCGTTGTTGTGCATACACCCCAGCTTAAAACAGAAAATTTTCAGGATTGTATTTGTGTAATACTTAATAATTGTTCCGAGCAGTAATTATTTGACACTCCAACCGCGTTTAGCGATCGTGAGCGAAACTTTCTATCTGTCTTTGATCGACCTATCTTTGGCTTCAGAAGTGACCTGATGACCCTACTGCAGCCATTTTATTGTGAAACGAATCTAAAGTTAGCTTTTTACACATTTGGTTACATAGCAACAGTGGAAAATAGATGACTACTCGAGTATGTATTGGTTTAGCCGGTTACGTCATAACCTAAAATGGATTTCCCTCAAAATGGAAGTCATCCTATTAGAACAGGTTTTCACATTTGGCTGTTAAAAACTGGGAAATTTTTCTTGATCTTTCCCAAGCCAAGACGAAAAGCCGGCAGGACTTCAACTAGTTTTCTTGGAAGCAATTCATTATCGGACTATTTAAAATGTAGCAGATTCTCCACAACTTTAGACTTAGATCTAAAATGCTCGAGAAAGATTCGAAAATAGCGGCTGAGGATGAGTTGTTAGAAAATGGCTCGTCTCTCTCAAGTGTCCCCAAACTCTCTAAGGTGGCTGATGACTACGAAAGTATCCACTCTCAGTTAGCAGAACCTGGTAATGGTGAGAAGGGTAATATCTTGTCCCAATACTCTGAGAAGCAAGTGATGCAAATGGGTAGAAATTATGCTTCCAAGCATGGTTTGGATCCTGAACTTTTTGCCAGAGCAGCTGCTTTAGCAAGAACTCCCAGCGAGTTTAATTCTATGCCTTTCTTGACGGAAGAAGAAAAAATTGGTTTGAACAAGGAGGCCACCAAGAAATGGCACATCCCCTTCAAGTTAGTGCAGGTCATTGCTTTAGGTTCCATGGCAGCTGCCGTTCAAGGTATGGATCAAAGTGTTATCAACGGTGCTACTTTATTCTACCCCAGAAAATTGGGTGTTTTGGATTTGGCCCAGCCTGAATTGATTGAAGGTCTCGTCAATGGAAGTCCATACTTGGCAGCTTCTTGTATTGCTTGTTGGACTTCTGATTACTGGAATAGAAAACTTGGAAGAAAATGGGTTATTTTCTGGACTTGTCTTATCTCTGGTGTCACTTGTGTATGGCAAGGTTTTGTTAACACTTGGTGGCATTTACTTATTGCCAGATTCTTTATGGGTTTTGGTGTTGGTATTAAATCTGCTACTGTTCCTCCTTACGCTGCAGAATGTACACCTCGTCATGTGAGAGGTGCATTGGTCATGTTGTGGCAATTCTTCACTGCTGTTGGTATTATGTTTGGTTATGTCGCATCTTTAGCTTTCTACAGGGTCCCTGATAAGAGTTTCGGTTCTGGTCTCAACTGGAGATTAATGTTAGGAAGTGCTGGTATTCCAGCCTTTATTGTGTTGTTTCAAGTTCCTTTTGTTCCCGAGTCACCTAGATGGCTTATGGGTAAAGAAAGACACCTGGAAGCTTTCCAGTCATTGGTCAAACTTCGGTTTGAAGAGATAGCTGCTGCCAGAGATTGTTTCTACCAATATGTTTTGTTAAAGGAGGAAGGATCTTACACTGGGGTTCCCATGTACAAGAGATTATATGAAATGGTTACCGTCAGAAGAAACAGAAATGGTGCTATTGGTGCCTGGATTGTCATGTTCATGCAACAATTCTGTGGTATCAACGTCATTGCCTACTATTCCTCGTCTATTTTCATCAAGGGTGGATTCACTGAGATTGATGCTCTTTTGGCTTCTTGGGGTTTTGGTATGATCAACTTTTTGTTTGCAATTCCAGCATTTTACACCATTGATACGTTTGGAAGACGTAACTTGTTACTTACCACCTTCCCGTTGATGTCGATATTTTTACTTATGACCATGGGTGGTTTCTTTATTAGTGAAAATCAGAGTGATGCCAGGCTTGGAGTTATTGCTGCTGGAATTTATATTTTTGCAGCCGTGTACTCTTCCGGAGAAGGACCAGTTCCCTTTACCTATTCTGCCGAAGCGTTCCCATTATACATTAGAGATTTGGGTATGGGTTTTGCAACTGCTACCTGTTGGTTCTTCAACTTTGTTTTAGCATTTACTTGGCCAAGATTAGAGAAGGCCTTTACTACACAAGGTGCCTTTGGATTCTACGCCGCTTGGAACATTGTTGGTTTCTTCTTGGTGTTGTTATTCTTGCCTGAAACTAAAGGATTGACCTTGGAAGAATTAGATGAGGTGTTCAATGTCAGTTTAAGAACACACGCAAAGTACAGGGTAAGAGAATTAGGACACAATTTCCAAGTTCACGTTTTAAGACGGAAGCTTGCTCCAATGGAGCCATTATATGAACACCAAAAGAGAATGGCTGTGACCAATCCCGAATGGAATGATAAGACAGAGGTGTCTCACGTTGAATAGTCGAGTAATAAACGCATCATAATTTAACCTGTCTTAACCGGTGTTACACAAAAATGGAGGAATTGTCCCTTCAAGTGAGACACTACCATCACCAAAAAGGGATTTTTTAAAGACCGAAAAAAAAAAGTAACGCAACAAGGTGGCATTGTGGGGTCCATTTTGTACGAGTTTCTTAACACAATCCTCTATGGATTTTGTGGAATTAAGTTAATCTCCCATAGACACCACGCCCTTTCGGAAAGTTTAAAAGGTGAAATTTGTCGGAGCTTCTCCAGAAAGGCCGAACCTTCGGTCGGGATATTCGCATATTATTCCTAAACGGGCCTTGACCCGGCCAAAGATTTACATGGCGAGGATAGCTTTTTTATGCACAGCAATTGCTCAGTCCAAAATAGACACAATTTTATTTTTAAGTCACGTCCCTTTCGGGGCTGCAAACCAGTTTCTCCATACAAAAAGTTTTTGGTTATCTCCAATTTCCTATAGCTAGAGCTATAAATTGCCTTGTAATCGCCGTTTTTCGTTACAGCAAAATGTCAACTGATCCAGAGAAATTGTCAAATTCTGTTGCAGCTGACCCAAATAAGGAAGATGGCTTATTTGAGCATGGCTCTTCCTCATCCTCCATCCCAGAGAAACACAACAACCACAACGACGACTTGGAGTCGATCCACTCCAAATTAGCCGAGCCTGGCAACGGTGAGAGGGGCAACATCTTGTCCCAGTATTCCGAGAAGCAGGTGATGCAAATGGGTAGAAATTATGCTTCCAAGCATGGTTTGGATCCTGATCTTTTTGCCAGAGCCGCCGCCTTGGCCAGAACCCCTAGTGAGTTTAACTCTATGCCTTTCTTGACGGAAGAAGAGAAAATCGGCTTGAATCAGGAAGCCACCAAGAAGTGGCATATTCCCTGGAAATTGGTCGAAGTCATTGCTTTAGGTTCTATGGCTGCTGCCGTGCAAGGTATGGACGAGTCGGTCATTAATGGTGCCACGATTATTTACCCCAAAAAATTCAATGTCACCAAGGAACACATGAAGGACCCTGACTTGATCGAAGGTCTTATTAACGGTGCACCTTATTTATGTGCATCGGTTATTGCTTGTTGGATGTCGGATTACTGTAACAGAAGACTTGGTAGAAAGTGGACTATTTTCTGGACCTGTGTCATCAGTGCTGCCACCTGTATTTGGCAGGGTTTCGTCAACACCTGGTGGCACTTGTTTATTGCCAGATTCTTCTTGGGTTTTGGTATTGGTATTAAATCTGCTACTGTTCCCGCCTATGCGGCTGAATGTACACCTCGTCATATCAGAGGTGCATTGGTCATGTTGTGGCAGTTCTTCACTGCTGTGGGTATTATGTTTGGTTACGTTTCTTCGTTGGCTTTCTACCATGTCGGAGATCGAGGATTCAAAAGTGGACTTAATTGGAGATTAATGTTGGGAAGTGCTTGTATCCCAGCTATTATCGTTGTGTTGCAAATTCCTTTCGTTCCAGAGTCGCCTAGATGGCTCATGGGTAAAGAACGCCACGTCGATGCGTTTGATGCCTTATGTCAACTTCGTCACGAAAGAATGGCTGCTGCCAGAGATTGTTTCTACCAATACGTTTTATTGAAGGAAGAAGGTTCTTACACTGGTGTCCCCACATGGAAGAGAATGGTTGAAATGTTCACCATCAGAAGAAACAGAAACGGTGCTATTGGTGCCTGGGTCGTCATGTTCATGCAACAATTCTGTGGTATCAACGTCATTGCCTACTATTCTTCGTCTATTTTCATCGAAAGTGGATTCACTGAAATTGATGCTCTTTTGGCTTCTTGGGGTTTTGGTATGATCAACTTTTTGTTTGCCATTCCAGCATTCTACACCATTGACACTTTTGGAAGACGTAACTTGTTGCTTACTACCTTCCCGTTGATGGCAGTATTTTTACTTATGACCATGGGTGGTTTCTTCATTAGCAAAACCAACATGGACGCTAGAACTGGTGTTATCGCTACGGGTATTTACTTGTTTGCTTGTGTTTACTCTTCTGGTGAAGGGCCGGTTCCTTTCACTTATTCTGCTGAAGCATTCCCATTGTACATCAGAGATTTGGGTATGGGTTTTGCAACTGCTACCTGTTGGTTCTTTAATTTCATTTTAGCATTTACTTGGCCAAGATTGCAAAAGGCTTTCACTCCTCAAGGTGCATTTGGCTGGTATGCTGCTTGGAACATTGTTGGTTTCTTCTTGGTGCTATTGCTCTTACCTGAAACCAAAGGATTGACTTTAGAAGAATTAGATGACGTTTTTGATGTCAGTTTGAGAAAGCATGCAGCTTACAGAGTCAAAGAATTGGCCCACAATTTCCAGGTGTACGTTTTGAGACGTAAGCTTGCTCCTTTAGAACCCTTGTATGAACACCAAAAGAGAATGGCGGTCACCAATCCCGAGTGGAACGAGAAAACCGAAGTCTCTCATATCGAATAAATTTAGTACGTCACATTTAATTATACGGAGTTGTATGCTTATTGTAGGTTTGATGTAGGGTCCGTCAACTCTCGCTTATTAGAGTTTGGGGCGAGATACGATCGTTGGCAGCATTTTTCTTGTCACTGTTGACGTGCCAAGAAGAGGTCGGATTAGTTTAGGAATAGAAGCTTGGCTTTACTTGGCTTTGCTTTTTGGGTGAAGTTCCTCCGAACGACAACCAATACGGTCAATGTATGCAGTAGACTCAGACGATGCGAGGCATTGATCAGAATGGACTGTATACTGATAGGATGACTGGAAGTGCCAGAATGTTTTTCCGGCTCTTCGCTTACGAGTTCCAATATGATTGCGGAAGTAGTCATCTCTAGCCGCGGTAGTCCGGTCGTAGTTTACGGAATTCAGCTGCTGATCTTCAGGATGAGCTACGGTAAATACAGTAAATAGACTCGCCAGTAGGCCGCAGTCGAACGAGACAGCTGCAGATGTAAACGACTCTTTGAAAAAATGCCAGACTGGTATGGTCCATTTTAGCGCCGTCGGGTATATCCGCCAAACACACTAGTCGTAGGCTGTCGACTACAAAATCGGCGGTCGGCAGCTCCGACGGTCCCCACAGATCGCCGCCGTAGAGCCAGCACCTCGGGTCCCAACACTATCTCCGCCATTTAAGATATTGGGGAATCGGGTCTGTCTGCAGGACCAAACGTTAAACGATAACAGCAGAGATAGCATGAAATCACCATGTCGTTTTCCCGAGTCAACGCAACGTACCTCCAGTACTTGATCCAGTACCCGCTCTTGACCAAGTCGGTGACCTCCGGGGTGTTGAACGGGCTCAATGAGACCATAGCGTCGATTATCTCCGGCGATTACCAGCTGTTCAAGCTTTCGCCCAAGTCCAAGGTTTTCACGATGATGTTTTACGGCAGCGTGATTCTCACGCCCGTCAGCCACAACATGTACGCGGTGCTCAACAAGATCTTCGGCGGCCAGACGCTGGCGATCATGAAGGTGCTCCAAATTCTCACGTCGTTGACGACCATCACCCCGACGCTCTCGGCGATTTTCACGTCGTGGGTCGCCATCATCAACAACTACACGCCGTCGGCCAAGCTGGGACGGGACCCCGCCCAGTATGTGGCAGCTGAGGCCCGCAATTTGTTCGGAACCGTCAAAAAGGGCCTCCAACAGAACTACCCGAGGGTTTTGAAGGGGTCCATGACTACGAGTCTCGTGAGCTTGGTGATCGCCCAGAAGTTCATCAAGCCGGAGTTGTGGGTGGTCTTCTTCAACTTGGTGTACTTTGTCTTGGGCACCTACCAGAACACCAAGATGAAGATCGCTGCCAAACGGCTCAGAGACCAAAAGCTAGACGAAAAGAAGTCCCAGTAATGCCCCACTAGAGTCAATACATAGAGTCTCCGCACGCAGACCTGTCTCCGCAGTTCGTAGTACCCACGGCAACCTTGCTACGAGGGCCATTACTAATCGCACCAAACTTTTATGTTGAGTAGAACCGCTATCGGCTGCTTAAAATCCCGGACTGTCTCGAATAGTGCACGGGTATTGCTCAGTTCTGCTGCTCCTCTTGCAACCAACGGCTCTCGCTCTTTTCAGAGAACAATGATCACTTCCCACGCTGTAATGCTCCGCGAGCATGGTGAGCCCGAAGAGGTACTTTTCACCCAGCTGTACCAGATCGACGACGACAACTTGGCCGCCGACGCCGTCCTCGTCAAGGTGCTTGCGGCACCCATCAACCCTTCGGACATCAACCAGATCCAGGGCGTTTATCCGTCGCAGCCCAAGAAGACCACCCAGTTCGGCACCGACTTCCCGTCGTTTGTCGGAGGAAACGAGGGCTTGTTCGAGGTCGTCAAGGTCGGCGCCGACGTCAAGGAGTTCGCGCAGGGCGATTGGGTCTTGCCGGCCCGGGTCTGTCTCGGAACCTGGAGAACCTACCACGAATTGTCGAAAGACCAATTGTTCAAGATCCCCAACCCGGAGCAGAGCAAGGCCAACGGCAAGACGCCCTTGTCGGTGACTCAGGCGGCCACAGTGCTTGTCAACCCGTTGTCGGCGTTCTTGATGTTGACCCACTACGTCAAGTTCGACAAGGGCAAGGACTGGGTGATCCAGAACGGTGGAAACTCCGCCGTCGGCCAGTACGTCACCCAGATGGCCCGCAACTTGGGCATCAACACCTTGAGTGTCATCAGAGACAGACCCAACCTCGACGAGGTCAAGGCCCAGTTGAAAGAGGCCGGCGCTACGCAGGTGATTACTGAAGAGGAAAACGGCTCCCGCGAGTTCGCTGCTACGGTCAAGGACTGGGTCAAGGAGACCGGCGGCTCCGTCAAGCTCGCGTTGAACTGCGTGGGCGGCAAGTCGTCCACTGCTGTGGCCAGAAAGTTGGACCAGAACGGTATCATGTTGACCTACGGCGGAATGTCGAAGCAGCCGGTGATTCTCCCCACCACCTTGCACATCTTCAAGAACATCACGAGCGCTGGGTTCTGGTGCACCAGAATCGTCGAGGACGACCCCCAGTTGAAACAAGACATTGTTAAAGAGATTGTGGGCTGGTACGAGGACGACGCTTTGGTGGACGCCAAATCGGACGTGGTCCAGTTTGACGGCTCTGACTTGGCTACGTTCATTAAGAAGGCCGTGGCCGACTCCAAGGCCGGTAAGCAAATTATAGTGTTCTGAATTTGGTGATCTCGGCGATCGCCGAGCCATAGAAGCGGAATTTTATCCCAAATATAGGCATTTCCTTTTACGTTTGTAGAGTTTAATCCCTGCAGTTAGTTTAGTATGCTTCGAAGCCTTAGACCATTACATCAACGCTTCAAAATCATAAGCGTAGCCGGAAATGTCCGAATCGTTTCCTATCAGTGGCCGCTCGCGAATCAGTGCTCGAGATTTGGTCTGACTCTCGTTAGACTCTCGCGAATTTACTGCCATGTTACGTCCATCTCGGCCAAGGCATCGGCCCGGAATTTTTAGATAAGACTTGGATTACCCAGTGTTTCTATTTTTTTAGTTACTCCAGAACTTCTACCCCTTATCAGCATCTTCACCGCATGTCTCGGGCCATTTGTTCTTCTCGGGTCCTTATCGACTCTCAAGTAGTGCCTGCTACTATCATATTTTCCATTGAATCAGGTAAAATTCTTCATATTCACAAGGAAATCCTCCAGGAGAATGATCCCTTGCTTGAACTCTACAACGTGTTGCCCTCTGACTTCAGAGACGTATCGCCCTACGTGGTGATGCCCGGGTTGGTCGATGCTCATGTCCATCTCAACGAACCCGGCCGGACAGAATGGGAGGGTTTCGCTACGGGAACCCGGGCTGCGGCCTCGGGCGGTGTCACCACCGTCATTGACATGCCGCTCAATGCCATTCCGCCCACCACCACCGTGGCCAATTTCAATCTCAAGATCGAGGCTGCTAAAAACCAGACTTGGGTCGACGTGGGTTTCTGGGGTGGGCTTGTCCCCACCAACATCAAGCACTTGCGTCCTCTTGTCCGCATGGGTGTTCGTGGATTCAAGGCCTTTTTGATCGAGAGTGGTGTGGACGAGTTTCCCGCCATTACTCCAAAACACATTATGAAGGCCATGAAAGAGGTCGACGGGCTTTCGACGCTTCTCATGTTCCATGCCGAGATGCAACCTAACGTGAGAGAGGGCCCGGCTATCAAGGTCCACCAGGTGGAAAACCGGACTCCAAAGCTTATTCCTAATGAAAATAGGCCCAACTTCTTCTTCCAGGAGGAGGACAGCGACGACAACGCCGATTTGAGTGCTGTTACGGTGGAGTCGGACGACTCGTTCAAGGTGGAGGAGTTGACGGCTGACATCGATGCCTTTGATCTCGGGATGTCGGCGTCGTTCATCCACAGAGCTCCTAAGCCCGTGGTCAAAATGTTGTCCTGTAACAGAGACCACGACCACCACATGCACGAGAACTGTTCTCTCCCACACAACCACGCGGCCTCGATCGACCACTCGGTGTTGACCGACGACCAGGCCAAGGCTCTTGCCAAATCGCCTTATCTTTCTGGTTCTGAACCAGTTTACGGTTTGTATTCCAGAATGGCCAACCACCAGAAGGGCAAAGGTGTAGACACTCCTTTGTTGCTCGCTCAGCAGCAGGACGAGTCTCTTGCAGATGTTGATCCAACTGCTTATGCCTCTTTCCTTGCGTCAAGACCGGACAACTTCGAGACCACGGCCATTGCAGAGATCATCAACTGCTCGACCTTGATTCCAACGGTTCCTCTTCACATTGTGCACTTGGCCACTCATGAGGCTGTTCCTTTGATCAGGGCCGCTAAGGCTCAGGGCTTGCCAATTTCTGCGGAGACTTGTTTCCACTACTTGTCCTTGTACGCCGAAAACATCCCCAACTGCTCTACCCACTTCAAGTGTTGTCCTCCAATCAGAACAGACGACAACAGAAAATTGTTGTGGAGAGCATTGCGTAATGATATCATTACCACCGTGGTCTCCGACCACTCTCCTTGTACTCCCGAGTTGAAGGGTATGGAACGGGGTGACTTCTTCTCCGCTTGGGGAGGAATCTCCTCTGTAGGTTTTGGTTTACCTATATTGTACACGGAGGGTCTTAAACTTGACCCACCAGTGTCCTTCCAAGAAATAACTAAATGGTGTTCTTGGAACACCGCCAAACAAGTGGGTTTGTCGCATGTCAAGGGTAAGTTGGCCGTGGGATACGACGCTGATATCTTGTTGTTCGATCCTGAGGCTGTTTACACCGTTGAGAACGACCGGACTTTCTTTAAAAATAAGTTGACTGCTTACCACGGTATGGAGTTCTCAGGCAGAGTTGTGGAAACAATTGTCAGAGGAAACTCTGTATTTGCACTCGGCAAGGGTCATTCTGACCTACCAATGGGAAATTTGATTCTCGAGCCAAGAGTCGACTAGTGAACGGGTTAAAACTGGGTTAATAGAATTGCAATTCGATAGCGGTAATAAAAATATGCATTACTATGCAAAATGTCGGTGGTCGTGTAGACGGTTTACGGTTGCTGTATTACATCTGGGGAAAAGTATGGGGTATTTTGGGTTCGTGTTAGGAACCTTTACTAAATTGCTTTTATTTGAATCCGGGCTAGGATCTGATTTACCAAAGTATTACAAAACAAAACCACCACAGACTCATGATACTATGCTTAAGACTAATTGTAGTATTTATTTCGACTGAATACTAAACCTATAAAACCTTTTCATCTCCATACTTTTTACTGTACAATCCCAAAGCCTTGATCGAGAACAAAAACTTGTAGGAAGGATATTCAATAGCGCAACTATGGTTGAACACACCTTCAATAGCCTCAAATTTCCATTCTCCTGTTGGGAGTTGTCTTTTCATAAGTAACTGGATTCCTTTTTTGATTGGCTCTTTATCGGGATAATCGGCAAGAATTAACCCAATGAGAGCCCATGCAGTCTGAACCACGTACGATTCGGGTCCTTCCACGTAGTAGTGAGTCTCGCATGACTTCATTGACTCAGACCATCCACCGTCGTCCCGCTGCTTGGCGACCAAAAAGTCACAAGCTTTTTTGACCGACTCACTAGTCAGATACGACTCTCCAACTGAGTTCAAGGCCTCTAAGGCAAACATAGAAGCATACGTAAAACAGATTCCCCAGCTTCCGTACCAGGAGCCGTCTGTTCTTTGGACTTTTTTGATATATGCAATGGCGTCATCAATGGCAAATTGAATAGGCACATCTTTGTAGTTTTGGTAGTACTTGTGGAAATACGTGAGCCCAAGCACAGAGGAGTCGGTACACTCGACATAAGGGTATTCAATCATGATATTATTGAACACTTCTGCAGGATTAAGCTTTTCCAATATAGAAGCACCTCTGATATTTTCGTAAGCAGAGAAAGAACCAAACTCCCGCAGGCCTCTATTCTGCAAAGCCAACAAGATATCAACAGCCTGGTATAATCTTTCGTCGGTAATGTCATCTCTAAGGTCGGCGAAATCAGGATGGTTTCTCACCATGATGATTGCCTTTAATGCTTCAGCAGTACAATCAGACACAGTGTACCCTTGGTCCTTTGTGCTGAAGGGCCACCCCCCGACCCTCTTGTCTCTGAAAGATCCGGGTGCACACTCGGTGGTGAACTGGGACCGAACAAGAAGCTTGTAGCCTTTACGGATCAAGTTCTGGATTCTCTTGTCGCCTTCGAGCTCGGCCATCAAAAAGTACTGAATCAAGAACGCAGTGTCCCAGACCGGAAGCCCGTTGGTTCCCATGACAGTCATACCTTGCGCTCCATGGAACACCACCTCGTCTTTGCGAGCATTCATCTTGTTGAAGGAGTCCATGTCGCCACGGTGATGGGCCACGACCATATCGAAGGCAAAACTGACCGGCGCGATCGTCAAGTACTCTGTGTTGTAGAAGTCTTTCTTGATGAGGTCGTAGAGCTTGTTGTTGAGGTAGTTTTTGAACCAGACGGGTCTGAATTTTTCGTAGGCCACAAGAAACTTGTTGGCAACATTGAGAGCAGTCGAATGCGGGTAGTAAAGATCCACGTTGCACACGTAGTCTCTGTAGCTGCTGAAGTCGATCTTCTCGTAGGGGAGCTGCTTTGGCAAGTAGATCTCCGTTCTGAGCTGCTCCAAGAGCGGATCAAGCTCACACTTTACTTTGTTCATGATCAAGTAGCCGAGCGGCATGTATATGGCACGCACATGCACCCACCATCTACCAGGATGGAACGGCAACGAGCTGGGCAAGAGCCAGGCTTCCGGCGGTGCAGGATTCACACCCTCATATTCGTAGAGATTGAGCACCGACAACCAGGCCTTGCCCCAATGCGGGTTGCCGGTGGCACCGCCCAATCTGTGAAGCGTCATCCTAGCCTTTACACACACAGGGTGGTCCTTGGGCAACCCAAGGATTCTCAAAATCAAATAGTTCATGGTCGTACCGAAACAGGTGGACTTATCCTCAGAATGAAGCCCCCAGCCACCGTCCACGGGGTGCGACGAGTTGACCAAGTACCGGATCATCTCAGTTTTGTACGCCTGTGGAATCTCCTGCTTGCAGTAGTAGGCGGCGGCTACATAGCCAATTGTCATGAACATCGGGCCCTTGTACTGGGAGGGCGCGGCCCCACAGTCCTCCTGAAGCAACGAGAAAAACTCGGCGCCCTTTCTGGCGGCCTGGAAGGTGGTGGTGATGGTCTCGGGCTCGGGAGCAGCAAAGTCGGGGCACTCAAGGGCATATTTCACGAAATCGGTCTGGGGCTCCAATTTGGCCTGTTCGGCAGTCACGTAATGCCAGGTTGCAGCGCCGAACTCGTCCATCCGGAGCCTCCAGCGGCTGGGATCCGTCTTGGCCACGCCAACTTTTTCTGAATAATAAGACATGGATCTCTGCGGGCCCGTTCGTTTAGTTATACGATCGAGGTCTGGTCCTGCATACGCCCGGCGGTGATTTTTTTGCGATATCTGGTTCGAGCACACCCAATCTCATCGACACTTTTCCATTCTTTACAGAAAGCTATCCAGCGACTCGAAATCAGCAGGATGGGGAAAAGAAACGTCACAGCCCATAACGACGAGGGGGCGCCATCGTCCGGTGCTTTTTCCAGTTCGAAATCCCCCAAGAAAGTCAGTTTTGCCGACGGTGCGAATGGTGAGAACGGCGACGGCGAGGTTCCTCCGGCGCAGAACGGCCACGACGACCACGAAATCGAGGTTGACGACGACGAGCTCGACGAGGAAAGTGCTGGCGAAGACGCAGCCCAGCCTGCCCACAAAAAACGCAAGGCCATTTCGGCCCAAGACATTCAAATCGCTCGAGAGACCGCAGAACTTTTCAAGTCCAACATCTTCAAACTCCAGATCGACGAGCTCATCAAAGAGGTGAGGCTCAAAGAGTCGCATGTGACCAGAATCGAGAAGGTGCTCCACAAGCTCCACGACTTGATCAATGAAGTTCCTCCGGTGGCTAACTTGAGTCTCAGCGAAGTGGAAACCAGATTCACCTCCAAGAAGGTGGTGGTGCCGTTCCCGGACCCCAAGCCTACTAAGGTCAACTATACGTTTCTGTACTTATCGCCAGAAGACGTGAGTTTGGTGGGTTCTTTTGGCCTTAAAACTGGTATTCTTAATAACTCGGGTATGGCCATCGATGTGGCCCTCACCATGCCATCATCGCTCTTCCAGCCCAAGGACTACTTGAATTACAGGGCTCTCCACAAAAGAGCCTTCTACGTGGCCTACTTGGCTGATCACTTGATTCCTCTCACTAAAAAGAACAATCTTCCCGTCAAGATGTCTTACCATTTCTTAAACGACGATGTGTTGTGTCCAGTGATCAAACTCGAAAGCATTAAGACAGACAACCCTGAAGACCTTAGTTTCCATAAAACGAAATTCACAATCAACTTAATTGTTGGTTTTCCATTTGGGGTTTTCGATACTAAGAAATTATTACCTGACCGCAACTGCATTCGTGTCCAAACAGAAGCCGAAGAACTTCCACCCACTCCTCTATACAACTCTTCGATCTTGGCTCTGACCGCTTATGATTATTATTTGAAATACTTGTACACTTCCAAAAAAGCGGCCGAGGGCTTCAAAGATGCATGTATATTGGGGAAGATTTGGTTAAACCAGCGTGGCTTTGGCTCGTCCTTCAACAAGGGAGGTTTTGGCCACTTTGAGTTTGCTATGCTCATGAGCGCGTTGTTGCATGGTGGAGGTGTTAACGGTAATAAGATTCTCCTTCATGGGTTCTCTTCCTACCAATTATTCAAAGGTACCATCAAATATTTGGCCACTATGGACCTTTCCTCTGGCTACTTATCATTTTCCACTCTCATTGGCGAAAGCGTGGCATCCAAATTCAACTCTAATAGTGGTTTTAATGTTCCAACTGTATTTGATAAGAATAATAGACTCAACATTTTGTGGAAAATGAGTTCCAGCTCCTACGCTGAATTAAGAGGCCTTGCTGCCGATACCCTTAATCTCCTTAATGACATTGTTAAGGATCGGTTTGATCCTATACTCTTACAAAGATCCGACTTCGATCAACTCAAATATGACATGGTATTGAATATCACTGTGCCTGAGGACCTCAACGAACTGTTCGGACCGCTCGAAAAGATTTCGTTCATCACCTTTGGTAACTATGTCAAAAATAAGATCTACTTTGTGTTATCGAAAGCTCTTGGTGAAAGGGTCAAGCAGATCCATGTCAGAAACGAGAAAGTCCAAGGAGTTTATCCAATCAGCAAACGCAAACCATCTGGCACTAGCTCCAACTTCATTGTAGGACTTGTTTTCAACCCTGAAGAGTCAGAGAAACTCGTTACTAAAGGTCCTGACAGTAATGACGAGGAGGAAGGTGCTAAGTTTAGACTTTTCTGGGGTGCCAAAGCGCTGCTCAGACGGTTTAAAGATGGAACAATTCAGAACTGTGTGGTATGGCAGCTACAAAATAATGAGCCAATCTGTTTGTCCATCATCAAACATGCTCTTGATGCTCATGTTCACAGTGAAATGTCTGGTGGTATTA
The DNA here is from genome assembly GCA_039762375.1 of Keqinozyma sinolaborantium. Classification (NCBI taxonomy): domain Eukaryota; kingdom Fungi; phylum Ascomycota; class Pichiomycetes; order Serinales; family Debaryomycetaceae; genus Keqinozyma; species Keqinozyma sinolaborantium. The sequence goes on along the minus strand of JAQRFW010000004.1, from coordinate 97,115 downwards.
CCACGGAAAACACCGCATTCAGCCAACTTCGTGTTGTACCTTTACTTGCATCCGGTAGTAGTCAACTGTCTACATCTCTCAGCAGCTTCACCAACCTCAAGAATGGCTTCGAGTCTCTTACTAAAATCTTGATAAAGTTGGAGTTGCCGTTGGCTATAAAATCCTTATTCCCAGCATCACCCAGTCTAAGATACTCGTCTCTTCTTGAGCCAGTACCTTTCGCTGTGTCGAACCCTGACTTTTGGAACGATGTTATCTTGCAATTCGAATCTTCTGCCAGATGGCCTGACGAATTGAGTTCGCTCGAAAAGACGAAAACGGCATTGCTCTTGAAGATAGTTGAGTTGCTTCACAAAGAAACTGCATACACTGCATTCATATCCAAGGATACTTCCATATCGTACAACGAACACATTACTCTTCTTAACGTTTTAAGTCCCGAAGGTTATGGATTTAGAGTGAGAGTTTTCACCGAGAGAGACGAAACCCTCTATTTGAGAGCTGTGGAGAATGCTGAGAAGCAGCGGGGTCCTGCTCAAGATGTGTATCTCGAGTTCAACCGCAAGTACTTGGGTGTTGTCAAGCACACACGTACTGTTTCCATGTTGGCGCATTATTATCAATTCTATTCGCCAACTGTCAGATTGTTCAAGAGATGGCTTGACTCTCATATGTTGCTAAGCCACTTCAACGACCAGCTTGTGGAGTTGATTGCGCTCAAGCCATTTGTCGATCCTGCGCCATATTCAAGCCCCCATTCGGCAGAAAATGGATTCTTGAAGATATTGGATTTCCTCGCCTCCTGGAACTGGAAAGACCACCCATTGATTCTCGACTTGGTGAAACATAACCAAGCAGAAACTGATGTTGATGGGAACTTCAAGCTTTCTGACAAACTTACCATGCAAGTTCATCAAATAATTGAACAGAATTTTGAGAAGATCAGGAAGAACGATCCAACAGGAATCAAGACCCAATTTTTCGTGGCCTCGAGAGATGACATCTCTGGTATCTTGTGGTCCAATGACTTGACTCTTCCTATTGCCAGTCGTTTGACTGCGTTAGCTAGAGCGGCGATGGATCTTGTGAGAGCCCAAGGGATTTCCGACCTGAACATACATCTTTTGTTCACGCCCATCTTGAAGGACTACGACTTCACCATTGACTTGAAGTTGAACAAGATCGCCGTTTCTGCCGGTGTCTTGCCGAAGAACACCTTCAAGAATTTGGTGAAGGGCGAGACGTCTTTCCCGGACGATATCACCACCAAATACGACATTAGTCAAGCATTTTTCGACGAACTTAACAAGAAGTTCGGCAACACCATCATCTTTTCAAGTCGTAAATTCAACTTCTTGGACGAAGACGGTAAGAACCATATTGCTGGTATTTTCGTACCCAGTAATATGACCAAGAAGAAATTTAGAGTCAATTTCGGTATTCACGTCAAGCCACTTGAAAAAGGAGAAGCCATCATTGATAAACAGTCGGTTTTCAACCAGATCAAGCTTCTTGGAGGCGACATGATCACCGAAATCAAGACCAATAACTAATCCTTCCTGTATAATACTTAATATAGAGAGCAAATTCGCAGTTCTGTAAGACAAGATACTCGAGTATCACCACATTATTCTACCTCGTTGTTCGTTTGATCTCTCTGCTTGTTTAACTACTCTGCTTGTTTACGCTACTCTGTTTGTTCATACTGTTCGCCATGACTGAACCCAATGCCGAGTTGCTCATGCAACAATTCGAAAACTCAAAATACCCGACGCTCGAGCAGACAATTGAAGCCAACAGAACGGCCCAGTATAAACACAAGAAGGAGTTCTTGAAGGAGTTGAAGCACTCGTTCCACTTCTTGGGGTTCTTGCTCATAGCGTTGCTGTATTTCAAAGACGGCGCCGGATTCCGGTTCGTGATTCTCTGTTTTCTCCAGTACACCATTTCCAACCCCATACCGTCACAAATGGTGGCGCTTTACTCCGAGGAACACCAAACCAGGGTGGTCAAGAACATCATGCATGGGATCTTTGTATTTTTTCTAGTGTCGGTGTTTGTTCATTTGGTTTCTCTGACCCGCAAAGAAGGCGACGACTTCACCGAGTACTTCCACGGCGGGATGTTGATCTACTTCATCGGTGAAAAGTGGGGCACCAGCAAGTTCGAGCTTATCGTGTATGATATTTTGATCTTTTTCACCCAATCAATACTCCACGTTTTGGTGAGTTTCACCGACGACTCGGAGGTTTTGAAGGTGGAGGCTCGCGAGCAGGGCGACTATGGTGCGTACCAAGAGGTACCCGACGACGGCAGCAACGGAAACGTGTTTTTAGTGGAGGTCAAGGTGTTTGAGACCATTTTCAAGAATATCTTGTAATTGCCGGCGCCGACAGCTGCCGCCAGCAGCTGCCGTCTACAACCACCAGCACTACATCCACTGTTACCTTTATACTGAGCTGGTCTCGTTTGCATTAGGCGGTGGTCACATGACCACCTCTCTATCTCATCGCACAAAATTTTATTTATCATCATGTCGAACATCGTTGGAATCGAGTACAACAGAGTCACCAATACGACTTCCACGGATTTCCCCGGACACAGCGCCAACGCGGACCACGCGTGGAGTCTTGAGAAATTCAAGGACTCGTTCGAGGTCAGCGTATCTTCGTTAGACGAAAGAGACGCCAACTTCGATTTGGTCAACATCGACACATCGATTGCCAATGCGTTCCGCCGGATCATGCTCTCCGAGGTGCCCTCTGTGGCCGCAGAGACCATCTACATCTTCAACAACACCTCGGTGATACAGGACGAGGTTTTGGCGCAGAGAATCGGGTTGATTCCACTCAAAGTGGACCCCGACATGTTACAGTGGGTCGACACCGCCCAAGACGAAAAGGAGAGATTCACAGACGAAAACACCATTGTGTTGACCTTGGACGTCACCTGCACCAAGAACCCTAATGCCCCCGCCGGATCGACTGATCCCAAAGAATTGTACAGAAATGCTCATATTTATGCCAAAGACCTCAAATTTGAGCCCCAAGGACGTCAAGTGGAGCTCTTCAAGAAGAACCCAGTGGTGTCCGCTGACCCTGACATTTTGCTTGCCAAATTGCGTCCCGGTCAGGAAATCTCGTTGAGAGCCCATTGCATATTAGGAGTCGGATCCGACCACGCCAAGTTTTCCCCGGTGTCCACGGCCTCCTACAGATTGATGCCCACCATCGACATCAAGGAGCCCATCACCGGCGAATCGGCCAAGCGGTTCCAAAAGTGTTTCCCATCGGGAGTCATTGGTATTGCCGACAACGGCGAGGCGTATGTGGCCGACGCCAGAAAGGACACAGTGTCGCGTGAGGTGTTGAGACATGAGGAGTTCAACGGCAAGGTCAAGTTGGGAAGAAGAAGAGACCATTTCATCTTCAACGTCGAATCCACCGGAGCCATGTCGCCAGAAGAGATCTTCTTCAAGTCGGTCAGAATGCTCAAGGACAAGGTGGACTATCTCAAAAACTGTCCCATCGGACAGTGATGTAATATAGCATAATAAACTAAAATATGTATTAGAGTGTAATTAAACTAACTGCTTTCTGGAGCCCTTGAAGAATAACTGCACCACGGTGATTTGCAAAAACGCCATTCCGACCATCAACAACACCTCGAAGATCGAGAAGTAGTAGATTCTGCTCTCGGTGCTCTTGACGGTGGCCTGGTTTCTGTTGTTTCTGGTCTTGTAGTATTGAATGGTTCTCAAGAGGCCGTCCAACTGTTGGTCGATTCTGTCGACGGTCTTTTGCATGTTTTCCACGTGGGCAATGGGCTTGGCGTTGGGCTGGTCCGGCATGTTGGCTCTGAACTCGTTGGCCTCGTTGTCGAACTTGATCTCGAAGTCGATGATCTTTTCGGCGTAGGTCGACATGCGGTTGGAGAAGCACAACTCGTACTCGCCGGGCACGGGGCCGTTGATGACGAAGTCGGCCTGTCTCTGCTTGTCCTCGGACATCAACACCTCGCCCCGAGGCGATTTGATGGTGTAGTCGACGTCAAAAGAGCCGCCAGACTGCACCGCAAAGTAGTAGGAGATGGAAGTCTGGGGTCTTTCGGTGAAGATGCCAAAACAAACGGTCTCGTGGGCTGGAAGCGTGAACGTAAGCGCAGCTTGGACGCTGGCCACGAGGGCTAGCACTGACAACAACAAGTAGTTCATTTGATCGCGTTGAAAATTTCGCGGTTCGACAAAGTGTGAGGTGGAGATTTCGCGGTAACTTAGGCCCTTGGTGGTGCGAGGCCGCTAAAAATAGGGAAATAAGGTTTATTTGCTCTCTATGTACATGATTATAAATTGACCATTCTGCCCTCCAAGTCGAACCCTATGGCTCTGTCCTTCTTTCTATCTCTTCTACTAGCACCGTATCTGTGACCCACCTCGCCACTCTTGGACTGCACGAACTTAAATGCGGTTCTGTCGCCGTCTTTTCTGGTACCAATCACCACGTTCTGGCGGTGGGCATGCTGGGCATCCTTGTCGACGTTGAACTCCGTCAAGTTCTTCAAGGTGTCCTGGGCCGGCTCCAAGCCGAAGAGCTTGGCGGCGTCTACGGGACCAAACGGCTCGGACTCGGCGATGGTCAAAAATCTCTGGTGCAAGGTCTTTTCGGGCGTAGGAATCTCCGTCAAGTTCTCGGCCTCCACGGGCGGATTATACAACGGGAACATATTGTACATGATCTGCGAGAAGTTCTTGAGGTCGTCGTTGACCTTGTTCTAGAATGTTAGTAAACCTCAGCTCAGCACTAATGAGTAAAACCATGTTAAGTGTCTTGAAGACTAATCAACCATCATCGCTGTGTATACATACGTCTTTGGTCCACTGTTTTTCCACGGCCTGGAGCTTGATGATGGCCTCGACTCTCGTGACCTTGATGCCGTACTTGTGGGCCACCTCCTCGGCGTGGAGCCCCTTGTTCTCGACGTCCTCGAAGATCCGCAACTTCAAGTCGCTCGAGATCATCGACGCCGTCTTGCACTTGGGGTTCTCGGGGAACGGATGCAAGGCCGAGTTTCTACCGGGGTTGCCTCGTCTCAGACTGACTGCCGGGGCGCCCACCACCGAGTTGCCGTCGGGAACCACGTAGTTGGGCACGTGGTTCTGCGGCGGGTAGTAGTACTTGTTTCTGTAGTACTCGCCCCGCAAGTTCTTGGGCCCCAACCAGTCTTTGATGGCCCGCTGGAAGTACGACGAGTGGTCTTTTTTGCCGGCGGGACCCGGCACTTTCGGGGTGTAGGCGTCGGGATACGCCAATCTGCGCTTCAAGGTGCGCACCTGCACGAGGCGGGCGGCGCCGGTCATCCTGGTGCCCACTGAAGAGTTCATGATGAAAATTTTCCAGTGCGACATTTCGCATGTCGCGTCTTTATTTACATCTGGGACCCATGACGAATCTCCTAGCATCGCTCGAAAAGGTGCGTCGCGACGTCACGCCGCTCGTGCCGCCGCCGGGCCGCCTGGTGACGACGTTCGGCACCTCCGACGACCCGTTCAACGACCGCTCGCCCAACAAAGAGAACCGACACACGCCGTTCCTCCACACCAAGAACCTCTCGCGAGACAAAATCCCCGACGCCGCCGATCCCGGCGAGGCCGACGTGGCCACGGCGCCGTCCGTCGAGGTCCAGCACCAGGAGCCGCCGCGGGCCGCCAAAAAAAAGAAGATCGACGACGAAGAGGACGAGGTGTCGCTCATGGTGCTCGAGGAGATGAGCAAGCTCGAGGAGTGCTTCCCCGAGCTCTCGTCTAACTACCGCCTCATCGACAAGATCGGCGAGGGCACATTTTCCAGCGTGTACAAGGCGGAGGCCCTCAATGGCATCGTCAAGCTCGACAGTGACATGTGGAAGTCGCCGCCGTTGAAGCGCCACAAGTCGCGCAAGAAGCAGCACAAGAACCCCATCGTGGCTCTCAAGCAGATCTACGTCACCTCGTCGCCCAACCGGATCTACAACGAGCTCAATCTCTTGTACATCTTGACGGGCCACGCCAACATCGCCCCGTTGCTCGACGTGCTACGGTACCAGGACCAGGTCGTGGCCATCTTGCCGTACTACCCACACGCCGACTTCAGGGACTTCTACAGAGATATCCCCGTGAAGGGCATCAAGAAATACTTGTGGGAGCTCTTCCAAGGGCTCGAATTCGTGCATAACAAGGGCGTCATCCATCGAGACTTGAAGCAGACCAACTTCTTGTACGACCCGTTCAGGGGCAAGGGCGTGTTGGTGGACTTTGGCCTCGCCGAAAAAATGTCTGGTGCCAAAAACTTGTCGAATGTCTGTCCCTGTGGCTCCAAGGACAAAGTAGCCATTAATAGATCGCATATCAAGCGGCTCAACGTCAAGGCAGCATACCCCAAACAGGACCAGAGGCCGCCCAGAAGAGCCAACAGAGCCGGTACCAGAGGGTTCCGTGCGCCAGAAGTGCTCTTCAAATGTACTAATCAAACGACCAAAATCGATATATGGTCGGCTGGAATCATCGGATTGTCGCTTTTGGCCAGGAAGTTCCCCTTATTCAACTCGCCAGACGACACAGACGCCCTTGCGGAATTGGCAGAGGTGTTCGGCATGAGCAAACTCCAAAAATGTGCAGAGCTCCATGGGTGTGGGTTGGAGATTCACCTCGATTCTTCTGCTGGCGAGATCACCAGAGGCAGCGTGTTGAACCTCATTTACGTATCGTTAAAGTACGAACAAGAAAATGGGTGTCTTCCTGATGACAGCGTGATTTACGACACGCTTCAGTTGCTTCACGGAGATACCTTCGTCAAACCCACCCCCGACACCGAGGACTACGACACGGCCTTGGCAAGCTACGACGATCATGTCAATCTATACGATTTGCTTATGGGGTGTCTTCACATGGATCCTTCCAAGAGATTGAATGCCAAGCTGATTCTCAAGCTTCCATTCTTCGATGAGTTGCATCAGAATCAAGATGATGATGTGATCTTATAAGTCATTGCATTAATATACAGGTATGAATACTAGGTCAGGTCATGGTCTCGTTAATTGTAGTCGGTTTCCTCGTCTGAAGAAGAGTATCTTCGTTTCAAGCGGGGCTTGTCGTTGCTGGTTTCATTAGTCTTGTTGGTAACAGTCTTGTTCCATTTCTGGTTAAGCTGGGAAATTAGCTTGTTCTGTTGTTTGAGCGTCGAGAGAATAGGAAAATCGGGCCTGGGCTTATCTTTTTCTGCTTTTGGTCCTGCCAAGAGCTTGGTGTGATAAGACTCAAAGTCCTTGTTGGCTAGTAGTTCGAGCCGGACGTCTTTGGAGAAAATGAGATTCTTCTTGAGTGGGTTGGGCGCCAGCTTGCTGACAGACAACTTTTTCTTGCTGGAAATCTCGGGGGCAGGAAGCGCCCGCATAGGTTCGGCGGGCTTCTTCGATATCATGTCCAAGGTGGAAGTGCTCAAGGGCGATGGGGTGGGATCCTGGAACATTTTCATATCCACCCTGGTGGTAGGAGTCTTGAGAATCTTCAAAGTTTCATTGAACTTGAAGCGATAGTCCTTTTTGAGAGCGTTCTTCTCCTTTCTGTCCCCCGACAGTCTTCTGCTCCTGGTCCTGGTGAGCGGTTTTGACTCGAGGTCGGAGTCCTCGTCAGAGAACAACCCGATACCGAAATTCTTCGACTTCAACCGGGTGCCAGACACGGCACGGTCTCTGTACAGAGACAGGCTGGGGACGAGCTGGTTGTTGAGGCTGAGGGGGTTAATGTGGCTGGGGCCCACATTTGTTTTGGAATTGGGTGACGTCAATGTCGACCCATTGGCGCCGGACATCAGGTTGAGGCTGGCGGTGCTGCTGTTTCTGGTGATGCGGAGGAACGGGTCGTCGATGCTGACAATGGAATTGCGGGGGCTTTCCAAACTGGCAATGGAGAGGGATCTATTATTAGAATGGTTGGACCCGGTGGAATTAATGGACGAAGCTCTTGGCCGAGCCGTAACAAATGAGGCCGGCTTGAAGATCTGGGGACTGGTGGAGCCTGAAATCGACTCTATGGGGCTGTGGCGGCCGTCAAACGTGTGAGAGCTCATGAGGCCCAGAAAGAGATGATGAATCAAGTGAAAAAAAGCCATCGCGAAGACGTGGAGAAGGTCACCACAGAAAACAACGATAACATACGAGATCGACCTTACAGTACACTACGGTGCGCCGCTCGAACCTGTCCAAGACTTCTGCTTTCAAAAATTGGCGAAATAATAAGCCCTTCGGTGGACCCTACAGCCACCTTTGTTCGAACGACTACTTCTGCGTGATATGCATAAGCGATCAAAAATAGGTACGTCCTGCACATGGGCCAGAGTTGCTGCAAAAAGAAATCAAATGTACACCGGTGGTTAGTGGTAGAGCGACGCTGGTTGTGTTTGCAGTACTATGCAGCGGCTGAATCTGAACTTAAATTCTAATTTCAAACAACTGATCGTGCAAAGCGCTAAGGTGAACAGGCACATGATCTTGTGCAAGATCTTTTCCAAGCACATGCACTCGCAAGATTATGGCTCCTGAGATAAAATCTCCATTTCTAAAGTAGACTAAAACAAACTAAATCGTGTTTCACGTTCTTCAATTATTCTAGGATGCGTTATTTTTCACTCTGGCCACAATTGCTCGCCAATCAGCCTTATCTCGCGGTATTTTCTTATCTCTAGAACGACGTTCGCGGCGATAAATTTTTCGCAGGTTTCACCGGCAGACTACTGTTGAGTTTTAGCGTTAACGTGACCAGGCTCCACCATGAGCTACCCAGGAAACTATGGAACCTCGTCTTCTTATAGACTGAGCTTTCTTCGGGCAAGAAAAACTTCTATTTCCAACACTGGATCGGGCAATTCTTTTTCAAATACTGCCAGTCCCTTTGAGTACACTGGCAGAAGTTACGTGATGTCGGGAGTCAACCCCAGCCACTTCGGGTCGCCAGCGGTGCACCTGAATTACCAGGTCGACGAGCAAACCGCCATATACGCCAATATTGGTGTCACTGAAGACAAAAGTTCAGAAGAAAGTGTGGCACCAGAGACATTCGACCACAGTAGACTCTTATCCTCTGAAATAATGGAGACGTCGCATCCCATAGACATCAACCATTCTTTCGGGACGTCTTCCGATAGTCGGCTCAAATCGTTCTACGACGAAGAGTCGCAAGATGGCATTTCAGACGCTCTGCAGCTTCTCAAACCATTGAAAAATTCATACATTAATGATAGAGGCAACCTTTACATCGAGCCTTCTATCGATTACGCCGAAGTGGGGTCTACCCAATACCACGTTGCCCCTAAATCACTCAAAGATCGGGTCTTGCATTCAATTTGGAAACCGTTTAATTATCTTCCTGCGGTATTCCTAGGCACTCTACTTAATATCTTGGACGGATTATCCTATGGTATGATCATGTTTCCGGTGAGTGACGCATTGTTCTCCAGCTTGGGTCCCGCCGGTCTTTCGATGTTCTATGTCTCTTGTATTGTGTCACAATTGGTATATTCCTTGGGAGGTTCTGCATTCAAATCCGGCATTGGATCTGAGATGATCGAGGTTACGCCTTTCTTTCATACCATGGCACTCGCCATCATGCGCACCATGGGTCCGGAGAACAAGGACGCCGTCATTGCTACTACGGTGGTGACTTACGCAGTTTCCTCGATTGTTACCGGTCTAATCTTCTTTTTATTGGGTAAGTTCAGACTCGGCTCGCTCGTAGGATTTTTCCCAAGACACATTCTTGTGGGCTGCATTGGAGGTGTCGGTTACTTCTTGATTGTCACCGGGATCGAAGTGTCGTCTCGTTTAGACGGCTCTTTAGAGTACAATCGAGAAACTTTCAACTTTCTCTTTGGGGACTACGTGGTATTTCTCCGGTGGTTCCTTCCATTGGCACTCGCAGCTGTGCTCATCCTTCTTCAACACAAGATCCACAATTCACTCCTTGTTCCGGGTTTCTTTGCAGCCGTCTTCATAATTTTTCATATAGTGGTGAAGTTGGTTCCATCGTGGTCGCTTGATTTGGCCAAAGAATACGGCTGGGTGTTTCCAACCGTTGGTGTTAATGAACCATGGTACGGATTCTACGAGTTATACAAATTCCTGCTTGTTGACTGGTGGGTCATCCTTGAACAGCTTCCAACAATGTTGGCCTTGACGTTCTTCGGAATCTTACACGTTCCTATCAACGTGCCCGCATTGGCCATCACCGTTGGCATGGACCAATATGACGTTGATCGCGAATTGGTGGCCCATGGCTATTCTAATGCTTTATCAGGCTTGGTGGGTTCTATCCAAAACTACTTGGTGTACACCAACTCTGTGTTATTTATTCGTGCAGGTGCAGATGACAGAGTTGCCGGTGTCATGTTGGCTATCGCTACCGGAGCTATCATGATGGTCGGCCCTGTTATTATTGGATATATCCCCATTTGCGTGGTTGGGTCCTTGATTTACTTGCTCGGGTACGAGTTATTAAAAGAGGCGCTCTATGATACTTGGGGCAGGGTCAGAAAGATTGAGTACACCACTATCCTCATCATTGTGTTGGTTATGGGTGCTTGGGACTTCGTCTACGGTGTTTTCGCCGGTATTTTATTGGCCTGCTTATCATTTGTAGTGGAAGCCGCCACTACTCCCGTCGTTCAAGGAATCTACACAGGTGTGGTTGCACGTTCGACTGTGTTGAGACATCCAAAGCAACAGGATTTCCTCAAAGACGTTGGAAACCAAATCTGTGTGGTGAAGCTTCAAGGAACTTTGTTCTTTGGGTCTATCGGTGGGGTTGAGAAGGCCATCAGAAACCGGTTTGAAGTAGACAGTTTCCTCAGAGACCCTGTCAAGTTTCTTATCCTCGACATGAAGGGGGTTGTTTCCATAGACTTTTCGGCAGCTGAAGGGTTCAGAAGGGTGTTGAATTTGTGCAATGAATTCGAAACCCAGCTCATAATCTCGTCAGTGGAAAATAACGACGACACCGTCAAGGCATTAAAGGACGCTGGCTTGTGGGATGTGGATAGCAAAATGACTATTCAACTTTTCAATAGCCTTAATTATGCATTGGAGTGGTGTGAGAGCTCGTTCTTGGCTACTTACAAGTCGGTGTTGAAGCACCAAAAGATCAGCAGTGAGCCGTACGACTCGCTTGGCATGACAAGACACAAGTCTATTGTTGACTCCAGCGCTCGAGGCACCATGGGGCAATTTGAAGGGAACTTCTCTTCCACCCCTCGGACTACGCAAGTTTACCAAGCAGCCACCCGGACTGCCAGAGACGAGCAGGGGTCGCAATCGAGGTACTTCACGTCTACGGACGCCTCGTTCAAAAAGCAGCCGCTTCCATTACTCATGATCACATTCCAGGGCCTCTCCGACAAAGATCAGCAATTCTGGTCTCATGCCACGGGACTCTTCACACGCGAACAGATCCCCGAGAACTACACCTTCTACGACACCTCGCGGGACGAGCCCGGGTTTTTCGTGGTGGAAACGGGGCTTATCAAGTCGGTGTTGCGATTTGAAGATAAAAAGAACGACTTAATATCCAGCGTTCTCCCCATGACTGCATTCGGCGACTTGTTTGAGAAGGACCAGCAGGCCCGGAGCACCTTGTACACCACTGTGAGCGACTCGGTGGTGTGGAAGTTGCCGTACGCCAAAATCCAAAAATTGGTGTCGACGCCCGAAGGACTCAAGATCTACAACGAGCTCCTCGTGATCAACAACCGGCTTCTTCATGAGCGGTTCGACACCATGACCGCAAATTTGCTTCTCAGTTAATAGAATAGACGGCTGATAGTGCGAGCTTACGTAAAAAGCCATTGCTAAAAGAGCATTAATCTTTTTGGTCACCCCTTTCTACTTCCAAGACAGAAGTTCCGAACAGAAAGCGACAGAAATCCCCGTATCGTCCGCAGCACAGTATCCACAGCACCGTATCCCACAATCGCCATGGTCGCCTTGCAAAAATTCGCTCTCTTAGCCGCCGTTAACGGCTTATCGCTCTTCCCAGCTATCCAGCAGTCCTACAGCAACGTCATCAAAGTGTTTGACGGCCCCGCAGAAGTCATGCACCACGTAGAGGCCCCGGCAGTGGCCGCCGCCTTGCCCAACCCGGACCAGAAGCCGGTTCCCGGCGACTCGCCGCTCGTGCAGTGCGAGGCCTTGGAGACCCAGATTTTGACGCTCCACTCGGTTGTGTTGAGCCCCAACCCGCCGGAGCGCGGCGCCAACTTGACGGTGTTGGCCAAGGGCTTCCTCTCCAAGGACATTGAGGAGGGGGCTTACGTCGAGGTCGACGTCAGATACGGCTTCATCAAGCTCGTGCACCAGACGTTCGACTTGTGCGAGGAGATCTCCAAGGTGGACTTGGAGTGTCCCATCAAGAAGGGCGAGCGCACCATCATAAAGGAGGTGGAGATCCCCGACGAGGTTCCGCCCGGAAAGTACATTGTCAACGCCAAAGCATACACCAAGGACGACGAGTTCATCACCTGTTTGACCGCCGAAGTGGAGTTTCCGCCCTATTGAGTCGTAGCTTAGCATAGGTTAGATTTGCAGTTAATGAACATTAGATATCAGAATTAAGGTTTGCCAATTGATGCAAATTGAGGCTGATGGTCAGATAGTCTGAGTGTGTTGGTACTTTAGGGGTGGTTACTGCTGCTGTATCCGGGGTTGCTAGTGCACTTGAGGGTCAATTGAGTGTGCAGGCTGTGAAATGGACACCTCAACATCTTCATTTTTCACCATCTAGCTGCAGGGCTTCCAGCTGCCAGCGATTACCAGGAGCACCACGGGATCTACGTCTACAGAGCTTTACTGTGTACGTCTGCGGAGCTTTACCGTATCTGGTCTGCGGCACCACTGGAGCTCCACTGTATCTAATCTACCAGGCTCACTGTAAAGTTTTAGATAGCCAACGAGCCATTGTAGTCTTAACATTCCACTTATGTAGATACCACTCAGCTTTGGCCGAAATCCCGACCGCCCCGTGGTATGGGGCATTGTGGACCGCCGCCTCGTTTCACCCCTACGCCCATTGTTATGTCGTTACTGGGGTTATAACCTAGTCACCTGCACACAACTTCGCATCATTCTACACTTCATCATGGGTAAGTACCGTCCATCAATTGACCGTCTAGACGCCAATCACTAACCGCAGCACCCAAAAAGATGACATTGCAAGAGTTCTTCACCGACGAAAGTACGTACCTTCCAATTTGGTCCAAATTTCGTTACTAACAACAGCACTTGGTGGCTCATGGGCCGACGACGACATCGACATATCGTCGATCTCCGTTCCAATTGAGAAGGCCAGGCACTCCGGCGGCATGCTGGGCTACGATCTGCTTCGCCTGGGCTACGGCACGGACTCCGGTCCGCCATATATCGTCAAGCTTCTAAACCTTCCCATTACCGCCAACGACGACTTTGTAGAGGACCTCTTCCGGTCTCGTTTCACGTCGTTCATCAAGTTCAAGATAGTAGTCGATCCGGTATCCAACATTCTTGAAACCCACGTCATAAAAAAGGTGGCTTTCGTCGAGCTTCACTCTTTTCAAGATTTGTCCAAAGTCACCAAATGGCAGGACTTATATTACCAGGCATCCAGACGCGTGGTGGTGGAGGCCGCCGACTTTGGCGACTTCAAGCATTGCATGAACTTCAACCAAGACCACCAGGCCGAGATCCTCAGAATCGAAAACGACTTTCTCTCTGGCAAATCAAGACCTCCTCCACGGCGGGAATCGCTTCCTCGCAACGAATTGCGGCCCGAGGTCAAACCCATCATCAAGAAGAGCGAACCCAAGCCCAAGGTCAACCCATTTGGCCTCGCCAAACCGGTGGATATCGTGCTGAGATCACAGAAAATCGATAAAAAGTTGATTTCCATCAACCACACCACCATCCGCACGTTGGGTCCAGACGCCGACATCGACTTTGACAGCGACAAGGATGGCCTGCGCCCCAAAAAATCTCAATCAGTGTCGGCCAAACCCCAAAGCACCAAGCCCCAGGTTCCGGCCAACTCGGTCAAATCGAACTTCAAGCCTGCGCCTGTGCCCGACGCTCACAGTAGGCCCAACGGCGTGAGCATCGCGCAGCTCTTGAGCAACAAGCCCGAGGAATTCCCTCGCTCATCTTCTGCCCAAAACAAAAACTCGCCCAAACCCACGGTGTTGAAGCCGGTGATCTTGAAGAAGAAACAGTCGCATGTCGACAAAGAATTAGTTGAAGAAAAAGTGCCAGAGGAGCCAAAGGAGACGGAGCCTGAGACAGGTTCTGTGTCAGAAACTCGCAAATCGGAGCCCCAAGAACCATCTACAAAGATGCAGGCCCGGCCCAAATCGCTGCCTGATTCTGTCAAGTCTGAAGAGTCCAAGTCTGAAAAGAAGAGCAAATCTCGCCAAAGCAACGGCAGAGAATCTCTGAAGGAGAAGCCCAAAGAAGACAGACCAAACTTCAAAAAGCATTTTGACGAGTTGAGCAAGCGTCCTTTCGAGCCAAAGGCAAGATCCAGAGCCAACTCTGGCCATCTGAATTCTCCTAGGCCCAGTAGTGGCAGAGGTAGAAGAGGTGAAAAGTCTGACAAAGAGCACAAGCATGATGACAAGATCGACCTCAATTTCAAGATCAAAGACGAGGCCGCCAGTGATGCCAAGGTCACCCAAGTTATTGAGAACAGCGTGAGACAAAGAACTAAGTCCTTGTCGGAGAAAGCCAAGAGTGGAAGAGGAAGAAGTGGACGGAGCGGTAGATCCCACGATTCTCATAGGGGAAGAAGAAGCCCAGCGGCCAACTCCGAAACCCCTGAGCCTCGGGCTGGGTCCAAGTCCAAGGACTCCAAAAGAAACGATTCTAATGGAAGCGTGAAAGAGTCAACTCCAAGACCAAGGGAGTCCAGAAAAGGCAAAGATGAAACCAAGCAGGAGAAACAGAAGGAGAAGGCTAACCTGGAAGCTTCACAGAGCCCAACTGAAGGTTCTTCGGAAACACCCAACGGAGGAAGAGGCAGCCAAACCCCAGATGGCGACAATCACGAGTCGAAATCTCGTGGAAGAGGCAGAGGTGGAAGAAGTAGAGGCAGAGCTCGGGCTCGGGGCAACGCAAGAGGGAACGTGTTCAATCTCCACTATGTGAGAAAACACGACGAACCGGAGGCAGCATCCAAGCCGGCTGAGTCGACCGCTTAATGTATTAATATTGTATAGTAGAAATTTACAAATTGCAGACCACCATTATTTTATTAAGAGTCTTTCATAAGACTGGGCTTATTCAAAGAGCATATTATACATAAATTAAATCAAAAATCACCATCACAAAATACCCGAGTCTCTTAATGAATTTTCTAGAATAGTTTCTTTAACAGCAGCGAACACGAGTTCAATATTGGAGGTGTCTGTAGCTTGGGTGACATGGGGGAAAATGTTGAGTCCAGACCGGTTAACTTGAGTAAATCTCCAGAGGATGTACTTGGCGGCTTTGTTGATATTGTTGCCTCCGTTATAATCGGGGAAATAGTTCTCGAGGGGGGAGTAGTTCAATTTTTCGGCGAAAACATCAATCTTGTTCAAGAATAACACGATGGAAGTTCTAGCAAACCATCTGGAATTAACCACCGAGTCAAACAACGCAAGAGATTCCTCGAGTCTGTTTTGGCTGTTTTCCTCCAACAACACCTGGTCGTATTCGGATAAGGCCACACAGAAAATAATAAGGGTGACGTTGTCGAAGCAGTGGATCCACTTCTTTCTTTCGGATCTCTGTCCGCCAACATCGAACATGTGAATAGTGAGGTTAGCGGCCATTTGGAACCGGAAATCGTAGATACCTGAGGTCTTTTTACGGGTTCTCAACACGTCGCTGGTAGAGGGAACGTATGTAGGCTCGGCAATTCTCAAGACATCGCTCAAAAAGTAGGTAGTGGAGTCGATAAGGTAGAAATGGCCCTGTTGAACCTTAATAAACAGTTGAACCTGGTCCACCGTGAACATTTTGTGAATTTTTTGGGCCACCTCGGGGTCGAACGGCTCGTCCGAGTTGATGTTGACTTCGTAGTCGAGGATATCGTTGAGGTCGGAATAGTCGAGCACGGCCTCAGGAGCAGGGTCGCCTCGCTTAATTAATTCGGGTTGCAAGTCAATTATGGCGTTAATCACACTCTTCACACAGTCCAGGACGTTCTTGTACACAAAGGGTCGGTACTCCATCAACTCTTCTCGAGAATAGCCGTTCTGGTGCAAAATTTTCATCTGCTTGACAATGGTACTCTTACCACTTTCGCCCGAGCCAAGTAACAAGACCTTGACCTCCTTGTCGGACGACGACGAGGGCGTCTCGATGCCCAGGGCCGCGGCCGCCTTCTCTCTTATCGAATCATCATTACCAGAATCAGAGGATTCTTGAGGAGCGTTGACCACTTGTTTCTGCTGCTGGCGCTTGACGGGCGCAGGGCCCGCAGGCTCTGGGGTTTCCTTCGAAGCACATATACCCATGACGATGAATGAGCGATGTAGCAAACTCCTGATAAACAATTGAATGCAAATCGGGTGCAGTTACTCAATAGCAAATGGTAGAAAGGTAAATCACTCTCAATTTTTTTACCCTATTACGGTCTGCGCTTTTATAATAGGAGAATTTCTCTATGAGGACTGGCTCTTAATAAGATGTCATTTCTATGAACATGATTTGCTATGGTCTTATATACGTGAGTCTTCATTTACCGAGCCGGTTTCTTCTTCCAATCCGACCGTGCCTTCTCGGGTGGAGTTAACCGTCATCGGTTCCAGTTCCGCTCCTCCCGTAGTCACTTCGGCTACTGACTCGGGCATGACTTCGTGGTTTCCGGCCCTTTGCTTTTCCTTCTCTTCCTGTAGACGCTTTCTCTCTCTTCTTCTTCTCTTCTTGGTCTCGAATTCGTGCCACTCGCCCTTCATGTCTTTGAGGAAATGTAACGGCTCGGGCGCCGGCTCTTTGAGGAAAAAGTCATGTTTGAGCGCCTCAGATGCCGTGAGTCTTCGGTGCGGGTTCAAGTGAAGCAAGTTGACCGCAAGGTCAAAACTGTCGGCACTCATTGTGTCCCGGTAAGAATCTGCAAACGAATTGACCTTGTTAACTTTTGGTTTAAGCATCTCGAACCATGGTAGGTTCTGGATCTCGGGCCATTCCTCCTGCGTCGGGGTGCCCATAATATTAAAAATTTTATGCAATTGGCTGACTTCATCAAACCCTTGAAATATGGCCATTCGGGAGTATAATTCAATTAACAAGCACCCCACGCCCCAGATATCGACTTCACGGCCATAGTCCGTCGATCCTAGTAACAACTCCGGTGGCCTGTACCAGATGGTGATGACTCTATTAGTATAATCGGGGCTTTCACCGGGCTTGACGCTTTTCATGGTTCTGGCAAGCCCAAAATCACCAATTTTAAGTCTGCCGATATTGTCGAGAAGAATGTTGGACCCCTTGATGTCTCTATGAATGACACGACGATCGTGCAAGTACTTTATGCCCTCCATGAGCTGTTTGAAAAGAAATTTCCGGTGGCTCTCTTCAAGTTTGAATCCAGGATGGGATAAAAGCCCCGTCAAATCATGGTCCATGTAATCAAACACCATGTAGATCTGATTCTGCTCCACCATCATCTCCAATAACCCGATGATATTTGGGTGGTCAAATGATTGAAGCAATTTTATTTCTCTTAAAGCAGTGATGGGGAATCCCTCTCTTTCGGTCTCCAACCGTAACTTCTTCAATGCAATGAACTCCTGGGTCACCTCATTCTGGGCCTTGTAAACTTTTCCATACGTTCCTTCGCCAACTTGCTGGACACGGCGGTAGATTTCTGAAGCTCTAGTAGTTCTAATGGAAAAAATCTGGTCCCGAGTTAATTTCAATGGTTCTCTTCTCTTTTCGAACGGTTTGGGTCCCTTGGGAGGGTTGAACTTGGCACGTTTGGGGTCGATCTTGTTGTATGGCGGTTTGCCCCTAAAACCTTTGTTGTTTGGAGGCTGACTGTCTTGACTCCTTGTTTCGTTATATGGTCTTTTGGGGTTTGGGTGACGGTCGTTGCGACCAGAGGGGCCTGCAGGTGGGCGTGGTGCTGGGGGCACATGGTCGGACTTGGGTCTGTAGTTGTCACGCTTGGGGCCAGTGGGAAATCGGTCGTTCCCATCTCGCTGATTGAAAGACTTGAATTTGCTGTTGTTGGTCGAATTGGCCCGATTATATGGTGGCTTCTCGGGTCCTTTACGGTTATCCGGCACCCTGGTTGCCTTTGGGCCAGTTGGTGGTCTATAACGATCAGACATGCTTAATAGTTGATATGAGTGAGATAAAAAATGGTGAGAATGAGAATTTACCCGGACAATCTTCCATCACCGATATCGTAGCAGTCAGTTGAACCGTAGTGTGTGAAGGACCTGAGGTCTACGAGAGATAGAGTGCGTGCCACTGTGAATGCGTGCCGCCATGAGTGCCGCTTCAGCTGGGATAGTCCGATGGCGATATTTTCCCAGACATTCTATCCAGTCATCCTACCCAGTCATCGTCTGGAGTGATGATGCGGTCCCGGTGTAGTATGCCAAGATGGCTCTGTAAGCAGCGACAGCCAAATAACAAATGTGTTTAACACTTTACTCCATTGTAATGGTCGACGACACCAAAGCCAAAGCCTCGCTCCGACGAGCTTCTTGAATGAGCATAAAACCACAGTAAATCCCCCGGTGCCACTAGCTCGTTTAGTCCTGGCGTTAGTACCCTATACAATTACATCTATAGAAGACTCGTCAGCAGCAATAAATCCCATTAAAAAGCGGCCAAATCGCCGCCAAATCGGCCACACATCTGCATCAGCACCCAATAACCGTCATCCGCGAGGCACGCCGCCGCTGGCGCCAGAAAAAGTTTTCGTTTCAGTCCCGTTTCATGTAGATCCCTAATTATTCTCATTATTTACACTGCGAAATAAACCATAATATGGGTCTCGTACGTTGGCAAATTTGGAGTCCTGACTAACCACAGATCGGAAAAACCATTCATATCTCTGCTGATTTGGTCATCTTATCGGCATTCCTCGCTGGTGTCAAAAGAAACACCGGCTTAACGTACGTATCAGCTTTTTAACCGCCACTAACTTAGTCCCAACTTGGGCTATTTCAACAACGAAAACGTCCTGTACTACGGAGGCAAGTACTTGGGCTTGGGAGAGAAGATCTTCGACTACTCTGCCGCCTCCTTTAGCTCGTCTGAATATTTTATCCGTAAATAGTGTGTCAATGTATATTGTGAAGTAAAACGGCTACAACATCTTGTGATCATCGTGGCTTAAGCCGACACAGATTGGGTCACACAGATTGGTGCTGGCAAATGGATGCTCGTATAGCACGGCAGTCCCCGACAAAGGATTCAAATTATCGCCATCGTCACGATCTACACATTTCTATTCGCTCTGTATATTATTACCTTTAACCAATTACTCGACTGTGACCGATTTGGCCAAGTTACGAGGGAAATCAACATCGATACCTCTGTTGACTGCTAACCAATAACTCATCAATTGCAATGGAATCACATTCAATAATCCTTGTAAGCAGTCCACAGTAGTAGGAACATGCAAAGTAGCCAATGCTTGGCCACCCGTAAGAACCTCATCGCCTTCATTACAAATGACGATTGGTCTACCGTCTCTAGAAACGACTTGGTTGATAGCATTCAACACCTTGGGGAACAAGGAGTCTCTGGTTGCAAAGGCAATAATTGGAAGCTTGTCATCGACCAAAGCTAAAACACCATGTTTCAACTCACCGGCTAACACACCTTCGGAGTGCATGTAGGAGATTTCTTTGATTTTCAAAGCTCCTTCCAAAGCACAGGCGTATTGGTAGCCTCTACCTAACAACAATAACGATTTTTGATCGTTCAAGTTACTGTCACACAACTTCTTGATCTTGTCCTCCAAGTTCAAGACGGCCTTGATTTGCTCTGGAATGCGTTGCAATCCGTCAATGATGTCTCTGTGACGCTTGACCTTGGAAATAGAGTCGTTGGACAATGACAAGGCGAACATCACTAAAGCAATGTATTGGGAGGTATAAGCCTTGGTAGATGCAACACCGATTTCTGGACCGGCGTTGATGTGGACACCACAGTGTGTTTGTCTGGACATGGAAGAACCAACAGAGTTGACAATACCGACGGTCAAAGCGCCTCTGTCCAAACAGTATTGCAAGGCCATCATCGAATCAGCGGTTTCACCAGATTGAGACACAAACACACAGGTGTCGTCTCTGAACACGGGCGATCTTCTGTCCAAGAAGTCCGAAGCCAATTCCACGCAAACGGGGATCTCGTTGAGTTCCTCGAAAATGGATCTTGTGGCCAAACAAGAGTGGTATGATGTACCACAAGCAATCATTATAAGTCTTCTAGATCTACGGATAGTTGGCAAGAAGCTTTGGAGACCACCTAAAGTGACCTTGTGGTTTTGGAAATCGATTCTACCTCTCATGGTGTTGAAAGTGGAGTCGGGCTGTTCGAAAATTTCCTTTTGCATGAAGTGCTTGTAAGGACCCTTCATAATTTCGTTCAATTCCATCTCCAAGGTCTGGATTTGTCTGGTAGTGGAGTCTCCAGCGGCACGCTTAGCTCTATGAATGTGTAATTCACCATCATAAATGTGAGCGATATCGTCATCTTCCAAGTACAAGACCTTCTTGGTGTGTTGAATGACCGAAGCTGGGTCGGAAGACAAGAAGAACTCGGCAGGCATGGGCAATCCGTCGTCCGACAAGAAAGCACGAGACTGGGAGGTTCTCAAGTTCTGCTGGTCGGCAACAGGGAGCAAGCCCAAGTCGGAGAAAGAAGGAGCCACTTGGCTTGGTTCGCCGTTGGTTTCAGGGAATTCGACGTCGACAAAGTCCACCTTCAATTTCTTGTCGGTCTTGACACCAATAAGCAAAGGCGAACCCTTTCTGGTGGCGCAAACTTCACCTGGGTAGTGGGTGGACTTGACGAGCAAACCGTACGAGCCCTCGAGCTCGTACAACACCTGTTTGGTCAATTGGTTGAAGTCGGGCTCGAGGCCAGCTTTCAAATTCGTGTCATAAATGTGCTTGAACAATTTGGCAATACACTCGGTGTCAGTCTCACTCTCGAAAGTGAAGCCTCTCGACAACAACAACGTCTTCAACTCACGGTAGTTGGTGATGATACCGTTGTGGACAATGACGAACTCACCATTTGGATCCGACCGATGAGGGTGACAATTGACCACCATGGGTTGACCGTGGGTGGCCCAACGGGTGTGGGCGATACCGGCATGGGCGTCGAAGATGGTGGATCTGTCGATTCCGAGGCGCTCGATCTCGGCCTTCAAGTTTTTCACCTTGCCTGGCGTCTTGATGATGACAGTGGCATCCCGCTTATCGTTATCTACCGCGATTCCGGTGGAGTCGTAGCCTCTGTACTCGAGACGCAGAAGTCCGTCGAGGAGCGTGTCGATGATCTCGCCCCGGGACTTGTCCACAAGGAAGTTAACGTAACCAAAAATCCCACACATAATGAATATTGGGAATGTGCGAGAAGGTGTTTTTTTATATTGAAACGTAAACACGCCACGCACGACCAGAAATGAAATTTCGCCGACGACACCCCAGCATAACGCACGGCTGGGGTACGTCTGGCGGTTTCTACAGCGGGCTAGGGGTAGTATCTACGGGTTGTGGAGCTGAGGTTTCGTTGTGGGCGCTGGCGTCTTCAATGGATCCCACACCAGAGCCCTTTAACATATAATTAGATCAATTAGCCTTCCTATTCTGGAAATAAAAACATCCCGAGCTACAGCCCTAGAGGGGCGTCTGATGTCGATGCTGATCCAGTAAAACGTAAACACCGCCGCGTGGGGGGCGTCATCCTTATTGTCGACCGTGGGCGTTTCGTCGGCGGCGACCCTGCACTGTTGATGCCCAACTGGACATAACAATCTGCGCCCCACTACCGGAACGGGAATCGCACCGTGTCGCAGTAATTGCAGGCACATTTACCGCGAATCACCTTATGCTTATTCCTCTACGCCTCGTTCGCCCGCTAACATTTGTGCGGTTCAACTCTATCGTCCGCAAGAAGAAACCGCTTTCGGCAATCGAGGGCTTGCGCAAATCTACCAACACTGAATCCCAGGATATCCTCAAATTGCTCCAGAAGAACGACGTCAATGTCGAGCCCGAGATCTCCAAGTACCTCAAGACCACCACCGCCGTCACCATCGGCGAGGCCATCCTGTTCCCGCGGATGTTCCCCCTCCTCTCGCCGTTCTCCTATAAAGTAGTGGTGCCCGATGAGGTCGCCAACGTCAAGTTCAATAACAGCGACGTCACCGTGCTCGCCAACGGCACCGTCGTGGGCTGGGACGTGTCGGAGTACACGCTTCTCCACAAATTCATCCCGTTGTTGGACGGGGCTGTTAAGGGAAAATGTGAATTTGAGAGCGATGAGTTTGATTATTTGGAAATTGACCAACTTCCCACCAATCCCAAAAACAGCGGCAACTCGTATATGGCCGGCGAAATAATGGTCATACAGGGAGCCGACGCTAATAAAAAATTGTTAGACAAAGTGGCATTCTCTATAGGGCTCTCTCGATCGACAAGATTGTCGATTATCGAAAACGGCCTAGAAGAACTACTAAAATTAACCAAAAATAGCTCTCAGCACTTGGCACTGGGCCTCAAACTTAACACTTCTGAGCCGGAGATCCTTCAGTTGACGGGAAAACTCTTCTTATTACGAGGCAAATTAAATTTGTACAACGAATTAATCGATACTCCAGACTTGTACTGGAGCGAGCCCACGCTCGAGAAAATCTACCAGCTGGTGTCGCAGTCGTTGGACATCAATCTCCGAATTTCCATCTTGAATAGGAAGCTCGATTACGCCACAGATGAGCAAAGGGCATTCTTGGCGCTTCTCAACGAAAAGAAGGGCACTAGACTCGAGTGGATCATCATTGGTCTTATTATGGTCGAGGTTTGTTTCGAGTTTTTTCATTTGTTCACTGGTAAGTAAATTTCATCTTGTAAATAGTCGCATTAGCTGCAAAAAGTTTCCTTTTCGGGACTTGAATCGAATCTTCTGATACCCGCTCTACACTTCGAAGCGTTGAAATACGACCATATGGGGCCATATTAGTCTCAATTTGGATGTTTCATGTTTTAAGACGTTGACTCGGTTTCATGAATGTAACATATATAAATCATTTCATTTTTCAAATGTTTCAGTATTCTCATGCTTGTTTTACTTCTCCTACTCACTACGGTATTGGGTGACGTTGTTACCAACATCTGGCAAAACCTCAAGTTTGAACTGGGTGAAATTTCCCAAGGCAGACCTCAAGATATTAGAACTGCTATTTTGGATTGGAAAATCGTGGCTCAAGACGTCAACGCTTATGATACTTTCACTTTGATGATGCCTGGAGTATTCAGGACAAAATTCCACGAGACCGTTCAACTTCAGGTCGATGGAGTCACCTATGCTCGGTGTGAAGCTCACGACGGTTCCTACATTGTGAACTATTCTTGGCTCGATTGCACCATCACCAATGCTGTCAATACCGATAGAGACATTGTTTTATCTGGTACTCTTTCCTTTGACTTTGTTTTCGGTGCAGGCGGTTCCACATCTTCGTCTGACCTTGAAGAAGCCGCCCTCTTTCAACCAGGAAAAAATGAAATTGTGTGGTCTGGCTATTTACTAGCAGAGGTCGAATTTGTTGAAGGACCTTTCTTTCCAGGCCAGGATGACGATGGTATATTGATATACGCTAGAACTACCCCTCAGACTGTGGAACAATTCATCACTATTAGTGGAACTTGTCCAGGTGGAATGAATTACGGTCAACTCGTGTTTCAGACCAATGCTAAACTCGACTGCTCACAATTGAAATTGAAGATGTCGGACGCATTGAATCCATTCTACCTTCCTATGAGTTCTGAACCTGTTCCAGGAGGGTCTCTTCTGTGCAGTGACGATGGACATACTGTCACGGCTGATTTTGACGTCATTCCCTCAGGCTACCGAATTTTTATTGAAGGCTTTGGAGCTTACCCTAGCGACAGTGACTATACCATCCATTCTTTGACTGAATATTTGGATTGTGCTGCAAGTGAGCCCAGAGAAGACTACTCGAGAATTGATCTCTATATCGTTGATGGTTTCTCAAGCGGAACTGGAAGATTGAATGAGGTTGTCGTGGTAACATCTACTTGGACTGGAACATATACAAGAGTCACAACTCTTCCAGCTCCATCTGACGCTAGCACTATCACAATTGAAGTTGACGTTCCCAATACTGCAATTACTACAACTACGACTACCAAGCCTTGGACAGGTAGTTTCACCACTACTCATACTCTTCCACTTGATGATGGAACTGTCATCACAGTTGTTGTCGAAACTCCTGAGCCCACACTGCTGGATCCCAAAAGTCTGAGTGATGAATCTCTGTCAAGCACTGAAGAATCTCTGTCTGAAGAATATGAGACAAGCACGGAGGACTGTACTTTATGTGAAGAGTCTTCTTCTAGTGAGCTATTCCCCTCACTTACTAGCTCTGCTGACATTCCAGAATCTCTGGTGGAAGAACTGTCAGTTGTTGAAGAGTCCTCTCTTGAACTTTCACTGTCTGAAGTCGACAGCTCCTCGTCTACTGACAGTCAAACCCTCACCATACTTCCCACTACTACCACTACCACTACCCACAAATGGACCCTTCCCTATACTTCAACTACCACTAAACCATATGTCGACGGTGATACGACAATTACAGTGGTGGTTGAAGAACCTATTGGCTCGACTACAACTACCACTACCACGAAGTTCTGTTCAGAATCCTATACTTATACTAGTACCTGTCCCTTCACAGAAGGAGATCTCACGGTAACTGTTGTCATAGATGTTCCACAAGAATCTACTCAAACTATTACGACAACAAAGACCTGGGACCACCCTTACACCTCAACTACCACCTTCCCATTCACTGATGGCGACAAAACTGTCACTGTTTGTGTGGGCATTCCCCAGGGATATCACAACAGTAGCGTCATAGATACGACGATCACTGAAGATACGACAATCACCGAAACAAAAGATTGTGAAGAATGCCAGACAGAGGTTCCAACGTTTGAACCCGACACTGAGTCTACTGCAAACACACTGCCTGAAACTTCTCCTAAAGGTACAACTGTTCTGAAATCCAGTTCCAAAACAAATCCCGGGACTACCACACCAAATACCCCTGATTCGACTGTTCCACCCGAAACTTCAACAGCACTGGGATCCTCTAGCACACCTAAGAAGTCTACAATTGCCTCCACGTTCATTACCCCACCAAATCCTGTTCCGTTTACTACTCAGAGACCCAACACGCCCGCCACACATGATTCACCCCCAATAGTTACTACACTCAAGCAAAGCTCTAAACAGGGTTCTGTCACCATAGATACCCAACGGCAACCTCCGAAGTCGCCAAATTCCCCAGATACAACAATTCTGATCACTAGCGGAACGCCCGAGATAACTTATCTCGACTCTGAGTCATCCTTCTCCACTTTGACTACGTCAGGAAATATCCCTCACGACAGTTTAATCAAGCAAACCTCGACTTCTACCAGTTATTTAACTATTTCGACCCAATCATACAATGAAGCCTCTAGATCTTCACTGGGATTGGGAGTATTTTTGTTTTTAGTACACTTGTTAGTATTATAAGCCCTGTTTTCTACGGAAGCTTAAATATAAACGTTCATATTTCGCAATCATCCAAGAAAAATTTTACCGTTAACGGGATTCTCCTGCAGGAAAGAAAATTTTTATGCACCGACAGTTTATCTAAGCCAATGACAGGTCACCATTGACAAGGCATTTTTTAAAAGTCATCCAGGAATAATTTTTTAATACAAAATAGGCCAGGTATTCCTTGCATATAAACTACCGGATGTACTAGTTAGCAGTTCAATAAGTAGTCTTTTGCTGAAGTTTCCGGAATTTATAGGACCCGGGCTTTTTATTTAAGATTTTAGTTCCTTATCAGTTCAGAAAATGGAACAATTCTATTCGCGCGATATGGAAGCCTAGAGATGAGGTCGTGCCTTTAGTGCATGAAACCATTTTGACTTGTGATTAACCTACAAGACACCCTAATCGTAATTGTCATAGCCATACGAAAATTCAACTCATTTTTATATAAGGATTTTGGTTTCATCTCAAAAATTTTTAGTGATTTTTTTAACATGCTAAAAAGAGAAGTATTTACAGAAAACACACAATATGATCCTAGTACCGTCCTTGTATTGACCATTGGTTCTGCTTTAATTTGGATTATGATACCAGGTTTGGCGTTTTTGTATTCTGGTTTGGCCAGAAGAAAGAGTGCCTTATCTATGATCTGGATTGTTATTGTCAGTTCATTCATCGGTTTATTTCAATGGTATTTTTGGGGGTACTCTTTAGCCTTTTCTTCTTCTTCGAATAGCTTCATTGGTAACTTGAAGTACTTCGGATTCAAATACATCGTGGGCGAAAATGACCCAGAGGCAAGTTATCCTAGACTAGGTTTTGCCATCTTTCAAATGCAATTTATGTTGGTTACCATGGCTATTTTAGCCGGTGCCTTGACTGCTGAAAGGGGCAGATTTTTACCAGCTTGTGTCTTCCTCTTCTTCTGGGCTACTATTGTCTACTGTCCTGTGGTCTACTGGATTTGGGGTGGAGGCTGGGCCTCTACCTGGCGTGGAGGAGCCTTGGATTATGCCGGAGGCGGTCCCGTGGAAATTTTATCCGGTGTCTCGGCATTTGTTTACTCTGCAGTCTTGGGTAGAAGAAACGAAACCTTGATGATTAACTACAGACCACACAATATCTCTACCATTTTCCTTGGTACTGCTTTATTGTATGTTGGTTGGTTATTCTTCAACGGTTTCTCCTGTGCAAATGCTTCTGTGAAGGTGGCTTACGCCATGATGAACACCCACTTGTGTGCCGCCTTTGGTGCCATTAGTTGGTGTGCTCTTGATTTCAGACTTGAAAACAAATGGACCATGGTTGGTGTCTGTTCCGGTTGTATCTCTGGTTTAGTGGCTGCTACTCCTGCTTCCGGTTGTATTCCTCTTTGGGCTTCGGTTATCTTGGGTATTACTGCTGGTATTGTCTGTAACTTCTCCACTAAGATCAAGTACATTTTGAAGGTTGACGACTCCCTTGATGTGTTAGCTGAGCACGGAATCGCTGGTATTGTTGGTTTACTTTTCAACGCCTTGTTTGGTAGCTCTGCCGTCTTGGGCTACGATGGTGTCACTGACCACGAGGGTGGTTGGCTCGACCACAACTGGAAACAATTGTACGTTCAAATTGTTTACATTTTGGCCACTACCGCTTACTCTGGTGCTGTTACTTTCATCCTTTGTTTTGTTATTGACAAGATCCCAGGCTTACACCTTAGAGTGGAGTACAACTCTGAAGAAATGGGTCTTGACGAAGATCAAATTGGTGAATTCGCCTACGATTATGTCGAGGTCAGAAGAAGTTTCCTCGACTGGGGAATTCCCAGCACGGATGGTCAAGAGGTTACCAGTGGCCCAGTGGATGTTGCTGGTGAGATTGCAGAAAAACCCGATGTCCCAGCTGAGGAAAATTACGACTCAGAAACTAATTCAGACCCGAATTCCAATGCTAGAAAATCCCAATAGATATGGGATGTTGCATGATAATGTATAGGAGTATAGAGAGCATATAATGATTAAAATTAATTTATTACACTAAGATTTAAATGGAGACGAGGCGTTGTTGATGGTGGAGCACATGAAAAGATTTAATGGTTTTTAAAAGTTTATTAGATTTTTGCAGAATGTACAATAATCTGGTACAACATGGAGAAAAGTCAATAAAAACACCAGATCGGTTAAACAACCTAATACAGAGAGGAATATTCCCTTCAAACTCCAATCAAACATTAGTTCATTGATGCAATATTTTTGGTTCGAGAAGCCTTGTTCAAAAAAGAAATCTTTGCTGTATCTTATCTGATCTAGGTACCTGGCGAGATTTCTACAATTAGCGCTACTTTTATTGGATGAATTTCAGAAGTTGGTTGTCGGATTCACAATAGGTGATCGAGCTGTTGCCTGCGATCCAGTCAGGTGTTGTGGCTTCTATATATTCAATGGTATCAAGTTAAAAATTTCAGCCTGCATTCAAAACCCCGGTTTTCCTGCATGTATCATCGACAGTTTTGCCGGTACAGGGATACCCAAAATCAAAAGTTGATACAACGTAAAGCAAAGGGGGGCAATAATAAGTATATTATCTACACGAAAACTGCGATGGAAGCTTCCATATCCTGGCATGTTGATGAAAAATGCAGCCTGTCCTGATTAGGTTTCCCCAAAATCAATTTATGCACGACGTTCCGTTAGTCCTAGAGTCACTTTTGACTCACAAAAATTTTTCAGCTGTGATAAAAATCTAGTTCAATTTCTACATTTATTCATCATGTATCGTCGTTTAGCATGCAGGGCTCGCCCTGCCATGTACATGAGTACTAGAAATATAGCCAAGTCTTCCCTCTCGAAGGCTACTATGGTCAGCCAACAGGCCAGTCGTCCTACTCCTGCCCCATCTTTTAACTCGGAAGACGAAAGTGCCCGCAAAAAAAAATACAGTGCCCACGAGCCTTTGATGGATGATTCGTTCATCGGTTTGACTGGTGGTGAGATCTTCCATGAGATGATGCTCAGACACAACGTCGACACTATCTTCGGTTACGCTGGTGGTGCAATTTTACCAGTTTTCGATGCTATTCACAACTCTGACAAATTCAAATTTGTCTTACCACGTCACGAACAAGGTGCTGGACATATGGCTGAAGGTTACGCTAGAGCTTCTGGAAAACCTGGTGTTGTTTTGGTCACTTCCGGTCCCGGTGCAACCAACGTCGTCACTCCTATGGCTGATGCCTTGATGGACGGTGTGCCTTTGGTTGTGTTCACTGGTCAGGTTGCTACCACTGCCATTGGAACTGATGCTTTCCAAGAAGCTGATGTCGTTGGTATTTCCAGATCTTGTACTAAGTGGAATGTTATGGTGAAGAACGTTGCTGAATTGCCAAGAAGAATCAACGAGGCCTTCGAAATCGCTACCACTGGTAGACCTGGCCCAGTTTTGGTCGACTTGCCAAAGGATGTGACTGCCTCTATTCTCAGAGAGTCTATTCCTATAAATACCACTCTCCCTTCTAATGCTTTGAGTCAAATCACTAGCAAGGCTGCCAACGAGTTTGTCAACGAAGCTATCAAGCGTTCCGCTGCTCTTATCAACAAGGCCAAGAAGCCAATCTTGTACGTCGGTGCTGGTGTCATGAACTCTCCAGACGGTCCTCAATTGTTGAAGGAGTTCTCCGACAAGGCCTTAATTCCCGTTACCACTACCTTGCAAGGTTTGGGTGCATTCGACCAAACCAACGAGAAGTCGTTGGACATGTTGGGTATGCACGGTAACGCTGCTGCTAACACTGCTATCCAAAACGCTGATTTAATTATCGCTTTGGGAGCTAGATTCGATGACAGAGTGACCTTGAACGTCAACAAATTTGCCCCTGCTGCCAGATTGGCCGACCAGGAAGGTAGAGGAGGTATCATTCACTTTGAAATTTCTCCAAAGAACATTAACAAGGTTGTTGAAGCCACTGAAGCCATCGAAGGTGATGTCACTGCCAACTTACAGAAGATTCTTCCACTCATCAACAAGGTGGAACAAAGACCAGAATGGATGACTAAGATCAAGGAATGGAAGGACAAGTACCCTTACGCTTACTTGAAAGAGACCCCAGGTTCTGCTATAAAGCCTCAGACCTTGATTAAGGAAATCGATGCTCAAGCTAGAACTTACAACAAGGAAGTCATCTACTCCACCGGTGTTGGCCAGCATCAAATGTGGGCTGCTCAGCACATTACCTGGACTAAGCCAAGAACCATGATCACCTCTGGTGGTTTAGGAACTATGGGTTACGGTTTGCCTGCTGCTATCGGTGCTCAAATCGCCAAGCCAGATGCCATCGTTATTGACATCGATGGTGATGCATCTTTCAACATGACTTTGACTGAATTATCTTCTGCTGTTCAATGTGGTGCTCCAGTTAAAGTTGTTGTCTTGAACAACGAAGAACAAGGTATGGTTACTCAATGGCAATCCTTGTTCTACGAACACAGATACTCTCACACTCACCAGTCTAACCCAGACTTCATGAAATTGGCCGACGCTATGGGTGTTAAGGGTATCAGAATTGGTGCTCAAGAGGACTTGAAAGCTGGCGTCAAAGAATTCTTGGACGCTACTGAACCTGTCTTATTAGAAGTTTTCGTCGAAAAGAAGGTTCCTGTGTTGCCAATGGTTCCTACTGGAAAAGGATTAGATGAATTCATTGTTTTCGACGAAGAGGTTGAGAGACAAGAAAAGGAGTTAAGAAAACAGAGAACTGGAGGAAAGCATTAATTTGTGATGACCAAAAAATTACTGATTTATAAATATAAAACACTTGTATGACGTTTGTAGGACAAAAAAGGCTAGACTAGGGTATACTTGGACTTCAGCTGAATTTTTCCTAGGATTCAAAAAGATATGAAAAAAATGAAAGCCCGATGCGGGGCTCGAACCCGCAACCTTTTGATTACTTTTCAACTTGTGATTAAGAGTCAAATGCTCTACCGATTGAGCTAACCAGGCATTTCTTGTTGTTGTGTTTGTCACGAAGAACCATATCTTCATGAGCATAGTACACACTATATTTTACTTTCAATAATTGTTGTTTGAAATGCCTGAATAAATTGGAAAATACTACAAGTTACTTTCACGGGAAACAAACTCACCGAGTATCAATTGATTTATTGGAAGTTGCACTTGAGCGTATTGAAAACATATGGTAAGGTATCTGAATAGTGCTCGAGAGTTACCAGTTGAAATTCAGTAAGTACCACAGCAATGATAACACAGGTGAAATAACTCCTTGAGCGTTAAATGTGTACTGTCGGAATTAAGAACCGGATTTTTGATCTCAGCCTTTGACTCTAACAACAGTTCTTCTTAAATAATTGGTCGCAACTACTGACAGTTCCAAAATTCGCCGGGATATATGTAACGATAAGTTTGAAGGCGCATGTAATTTCATAACAAAAACCGTAAAAAACTGTAAAAGCCTCTTGGACAGCCAACATGACTCAGACTCACAGCCGTCAGTCGCCAATCATGTTG
The DNA here is from genome assembly GCA_039762375.1 of Keqinozyma sinolaborantium. Classification (NCBI taxonomy): domain Eukaryota; kingdom Fungi; phylum Ascomycota; class Pichiomycetes; order Serinales; family Debaryomycetaceae; genus Keqinozyma; species Keqinozyma sinolaborantium. Next base: position 65,765 of record JAQRFW010000004.1, on the reverse strand, counting down.
ACTTTTATCAGTGCACGAGACAATTTTTGCCATGCGTCCGGGGTACCAGAATCTGGGGAATTTCCATTGGCCCGGGAGTGCGATTTTTAGTTTATAAATCATCTGAATCCTGTGTTGATTGCGTTAAAATGGTCAAAAGAGCTGCAGACGAAAAGTCAGACGAGAAGTCTGTTTCCAATTTAAAGCTTATAAGTACCATTTCCGGTGTCCGAGTGTCCCAAGCTTGTGATCGATGCCGTATAAAGAAAATAAAGTGTGACGGTCTAACACCATGCCATAATTGTTCCAAAATCAACTTTGATTGTAAAACTAGTGACAAGTTGACCCGGAGAGCCTTCCCCAAAGGTTACACCGAAAATCTCGAAAATAGAGTGAAAGAACTCGAAGAAGAATTGAAACTCGTTAAAGATAACTATAGGATACCTTCAACTACAGGTGAGGATTCCTTCAACAAACCTGCACAAGCAAACCATTTACCGCAGAATCAGACCAAATCAGAGCATCCCCAAATTAGCAATTACGCAAATGCTAGTATTCCCCGACTTGAAAACAACATCAATGCAAAACAAGTGGCAATTAACAACCCAATAGATCAGATATTCAACTTGGATCGAAAAGGAGTGATTATTGGTAACGATAACTTGAATTTCGAGTCCCAGTTTAATCACCTTTTAATCAATTTAAACTTGCCATTTTTAAAGATCAGTAACAGTCATAACTATTTGCTCAATGACCCTGATTCATACTTGTACCATCCCCTGTACACCCAGTACAACCAGTTTCATAATAAGGATTTGGATGTGATATACAATCCTCTTACTAGTAATAATGCTTCTCACGATGACTTCACTCAAGGGGTTTCAAGTTTAACTAATAGTGAGCTTCCCAAAGATATCTATGACTTGTTTATCAAGCTCATTAACAACTTCAAGAAGATTTTCAACAACAAGAAGGAGCTTGATAACCAAGTTACTCAATTTTTTCTCAACTATAATGTTTTTATCCCTATTTTTGACTACAAGGAGTTCATGGAAAGCTATGACAACTTTCACACCATGTACCCTTTTATGTTTACATATGATGATGCCACGATAAATGGATTTAATATTCTGAATAATGATTACCATGTGGTCAATGAGTATCTCATGGTGGTTATTCAAATTTATGCCATGATTATGATGAATAATCCTACCATCAACTTAAATTTGCTCCTCAACCACCCAAGTCCCCACTATGTCTTTGAGTACAAAAATGACCAAAAATCAAAGAACATTATCCGTTCTTTGTATGACTTCCTCCCATATTTTAATGTCTTTCATGTATCTTTAACGCAGCTACAAACTTGCTTGCTCTTCCTTTATTTCTCATTGCTAACCAACAATAAGGAGAAGTCTTTGGTGTTGTCCTCTCTCGTCAACGCGTTCATTGGGATTTTGGGTATTAATTTAAATGCTAAAAACTTGTTTTTCAACGATTTGTCTCTAAACCATTCACAAAAAGCCAGCAGAGTTAAGATATTCTGGGTATTCAAAGTGTTATTGAAATGCTTCAACTTGAAATTTGGATTCAAACCTAGTTTGAACACCACTGTGATTAATCCAGTCACAATTGATAGATATTTTGAGTTGACTCCTGACAAACTCAGTGCTCTTCTCGATGACCCTAATTTAGGTGATAACGATGACCATCATGTTAATGACTTGTTCAAGACCTTGTTGAAGCCAAGTGTGGAATTCTTGAATTTGGTCAACATCATTATTCCATCTTCGTTCTCTCCAAATTATTATCAATATTTGAAGAATGATCACCTGGATAGTCATCAGGCTACTCCAAAAAGACACCCCAAGAATCTTGACTGGATTCTTAACGATGATGATGGAGATGGAAATGATGGTAATTTAAATTATAACCTTACTCAGTTCGTTACTATTGACAAGAATTTGTCCAATTGGAGGGCTTCTTTGAAAGAAAAGAAGATTAACTTGGTCCCATTGCAATACAAGATGAACCTTCCATCCTTTGCCTCTTCACAGTCCGAGGAAATGGACTTGTTCCATTCTATTAAGTTAAGAAAATTATCTGACCTTGATGCCTTCGGTATAACGCCTCAAGGGGTGAGTAACTTCCTTAATAATGGAGTACCAGATCCAGAAACTGCTGGTTTACTCATAAAGATTCAACTTAACTTTCATTACTTGTTGATTCGGTCCATGAATTACTTGAACTTTATAATCGACAAGGAATTATCCAACAACTATTATGTTAAGATTAACAACATTTCCAAAGAATTGCTCTGCTACTTCATTTTAATATTCAGACATGTGGCTCTTTCTTATGAAGTCAGAAGCACTGAAGCAGCAGCAGCTAAAAATGGTTTCCTTCATCACAACCCACATAGTACAGGTACTAATCCAGTGATGATGGATACGTTGGGTCTTGACGTTGATGAGGATGGATTCGTCATCAACGATTTCTCTGCCAAGAGAAGGCGTACCAGCTCGCATGCTTTGAATAACCCATTAGCCAAAGTCAAGCAATTTCCGGCATCGCCATTCAACTTCATGTTTAATGGATTGTCGATGACAATCATCAATTTCAAGAAAACCCTATTGATGCAGATGTTGTATTTGCTTATTTGTTCCATAAAATTCTTCAAGAAAACACACTCTATTGAGAGTGATGTTGTTGAAATAATTAACGCTTCCGTTGATTTGTTCATTAAAGTTTTTATTAACTATGAGCTCAACTCTAGTAACAAGAAGGTTGGTCACACATCCAACAAGATCAGCAAATTGAAACAAGACGAGCTTTTCAAGAAGTTGATGAACGATGAGTTGAAGGATCAAATTTTAAGGGAACCACGTAATGAAGAGGATGATTATGTTGACGTTGAATCTGAACAAAACCTTTTTGCCGAGTTTGGCGAGCTTTCTGATATCGACTGGGATGATGAAGATATGGATGAAGACTTCAAGTACCTAAAGGTCTTGAAGTTTGTCAAATATAAGATCAATCAGTTACAAGATATTTCTAAGAGGCGTCTGACATCTAGAAGTAAATCGAACTCGGTTGGCCAAAGTCAAGTTTCACCGAAGACAGCCACAGAGAGCTCCTTTTCTAAGCCATTACAATCATCATCTCATAATTACTATAATATGCAACCTAAATCAGGCTCATTACTGTCGGGTCCCTCAATGCCAAAAATGCCAGTTGTTTCCAAGCTCGATTATCTCATGCCATCTGACAGTCTACCCACGCACTCCATGCCATCGCCATCGATGGCCAACATAAATTCGAGATACACCATCAGCTCAGATCGCCCGGATGATGATTTGGTCAAGAAAGAGAAACTCGTGATAAACGATCTTATGAGTCTCAAGCATGGCCACTCATCACCACCAACCAGTTTTATGAACCAAAACTGGAATTTCAAAAATAACGAATCTCCATCGTAGCTACATTAGTAAATACTAATATTTCATGATTTTTGTTGTAGCACACGACCATTATCGGATTTTCCCCTATCAATTTCCTTATCGTGATGTCATTCTAAGAATGTTCCCCACAGTTTTTTTGTGGCACAATGGATCCTATAAATTTTCACTGGTCCCCATAATCGAAATATTTCTGATGGTTTACCACTTTTTAGAAAAATTCAAACAAGATGCTTCTGTAACAAAGTCTGTGGATCAATCAACCCCTAGGTCTGGTACCTTTATTACTCCTGTCAATAAAAACATTCTTGGTGTTCAAAAGGAGGATGTCACGAAACAAAAGCTTCTCAGCTCTTCTGACAATTTACTTGTTGGTTTGTAAGTGGCAACGATATTCATGATTTCAATTCTTCTATAGCTAATATATGCTTTTCTAACACTTCCAACTGTTTGGGATCGTCAATGTTAACCGATTCTATAGGGTAGTCAATGCGATAATTCTCTCCTATTATGAGCTCAAACAACAGTTGTAGAGTAAAGTTTCTAACTGCGTTTATCTTGTGATTTTTCAAGATCCATAATAACCTTTTGAAACTTTGAAGTCTGATTGTTTGTTCCTGACAGGTCGATAATAGTTTCATGAGATTTACTGTTAAATTTACCCTGATGGCCTGGTTAGTATTAATTTGTAGGTTATAAGCTTTGACAAATAATGCTTTGAGGAAAACCGCAGGTATTTCAATTCCAGACTCTAGAAGTTTGATGCTAAGATTAAGAGCCACAATGTACTCCTTTAGGGACCTTTTCAGCTCAACTTTTCTTTTTGTAAGAAGTGACATGAGGTCCCTTAAAACCTTATTCTGTTTTTCTTCTTTCCGAATAAACTGAATAAGTGCCCTGAACGACGAATTGATATTGGAACTATCCCCGGTTAAACCCCCAGCACTGAATATAAGCCCTCTTAAGAATTCAGCTGAATATTCAGTGTTGTAAACGTATCTCTCATAATAGTCAAAGAGGCTCTTATAATACTGCTCCAAGCTCAAGTCGCTGACTTGGACACGAACTTGTTGAAGACGATATAACAAGTCTAGAGACTTGTTTCTAAGTCTCTCCATGGGTTCTGCAGATATTCTTATTAAGCTTGCATGAAGCTCAACCTCACAACCAATAAACTCTTCGATATGACAGTCAATTATGTCAATGGTTGCTCCTCTGATCCTACTTCCAACGTCACCCTGTTCTGTTGTAGTATAATCGTTTACAAGCAAGGTTAGATTCTGGATTAACTGCTTGTCAAGTTTCAAGCGATTGAAGTTCTTGTTGAGTCCCAAGAGTAGGTTTGTTCTGATTTCGTAATCAACCTTGGTGGCATGAATGATATTGAACACAAGTTCTTGCTGTGCTTGGTTCAAGTGATGATACGAGAAAAAACACTTAGAAATGTTGATTGACATTCGATGGCACATTTCTTGCATGAGCCAGCTTAAGTCAACAGAGTTCTGAGATGCAGTTTCGAGCAAACTTGTAAAACCACTAGAGAGATCTCTCCTACTCGAGACTAGCTCGAATAAGATGCTCTGGAAGTCTTGCAAATTAATACCATTGGTGCAACAGAACTCGAAATATTTCAAATAGCTTTCTTCTGTTTCATTTTTGAATTGAACTGGGTTATGAGGGCCATTGAAATTGAGCCAGATCTCACTCTTGAAGTAAAGGGAGCTATCTGTTTTATCAAATTGGTTTTCCAACTGTGTTTGGTCATACTCAACATGCTTCGAACCGATTTTCAAATCCTCAGGATCTTTACATTTCAAGATGTGGATTAACCTTCTTGAGTACTGTGCTTGAAGAGAGAATTCCTTGGCTTTCAATATATTCCTCATTATCATCTCAACCAAAATTCCCCGCAGGAGGCCAAGCCTTGCCAATTCCTGAAGAATGTTGAGTGATGATGACATCAGGCTTACTGCGCTGTTGGTGAAGAGTTCCACGAACCGTATAATCTTTTCGCCTTGCTTTTGGGTGTCAGAAACATTAAAAGCCAATGTACCAAATCTTCCTGTAAACTCTTGTAACACAGCACAGCCACATCTTCTGATGACAAGTTCCGAATCAAAGATCGTCAACTCAACCACGTCAAGAAAAATTGTATTGAAAGCGTCCTTGAACATCTTGTAGTGATTGTGCTTCAAACTTCTCAAAACAGACCATATTATGAAGCAGGAAGCGTCTTTCAATTGGCTCCCAAGGTTAATGTTGAGGCGTCTCTGAGTTGTGAAGAGTGTTCTGTGCACTATGGACAAGACAACGGGTATAAAATTGACAGGCAACGATTTTCCCAAAGAAGCATAACCAATAGATAGGAGAACTGTATGGAACTCGGGGATCGATATCGTATCATAGTCTATTTTTATTAGTTTGAAAGTTGTACGTCCAACACTCCCGCTGTAGTTTTCAAACTTCAAGTCGAGATTTAGATCTAATAGACTTAACAAGTAAACCAAAAATTGAGTTTGATATTCAGGTGCAATGATAGAAAGCCCATTATTGATACGACTTAACGATTTTGCCATGGCGTAACGTAATGTGATTTCAAAAGAGTCGTTATAAGTTTTGACAATGTCAATCAACGAGTTGATAATCTCCTCTAACTTTTGAAATTTGAGCACTTTGAGCGATAGTTCACCAATTTTACTTAACACCTTAACGAGATAGAGTAGATTCAAACTGTTTGCCAGATCAGTAGTGATGAACAACAACTCCAGCTTCATTTGACCAAAAAGTCTCTTCTCGTGCTCAATTATTTGATTCATAGGAAGCTTCTTCAAAAGTCTATTGAAAACCATAAGATGGGACAACTTTTCGGTTGAGCTTGTTGTGCTCCAGTTCTCAAGAACATCGGTAAAGTATCTCTCGACGTAATCGGTCGTAGCCAAGTCTGGTCGAGAAAGAAAACTGCAAAGTAGAATCAGACTAACGATTTGATTTTTGGAGCCATTATGGTAGCTGACAAGACATTTGAGGATCATATTGTAGATTCGCTCTATCAAAGGTTCATTGAATTTAAACGGCACCAAAACCAAGTTGCAGAACCAGATAAGATTCAAGAAAACTTCGTCTTCGTTGCTGGCAAGTGGAATCAATTCCAAAAGCTTCACCACCAAGTAAACATCGGAGCTAAAGAAGTTGGCAAGAACCTTGAAACCTCTAACCTTTGCCAAGTTGTATACTATTGCTGCGGTAGCTCTTTTTATGACATCATATTCCAGGTTGGCGTGGGTAAGGTAAATTTGGCATAGTTTATCGATGTAACCCTTCAATTGGGAGTCGAGCAACGACGGTTGAAGCTCAAATTCATTGATTATCTTGACAGTTTTCGTAATTGTGGTTGCGCTGTGGTCGCTGGGCAACTGGTCGATGTATTTGGACAATAAATCATGAAGCTGATCGCTCTTTTTGGCGAGTCTCTGGTCCATAGTTTGACTATCATCGTCAAGAGTGGGATTTTCTACCAGCATATCATTACTATGGATCTGTGGCTGCAGCAATTGTGACTGTTAGTGTTCTTGACTGAATAAGACCTCAACAACCGCTCGAGTCTCTTGTCTCACACATAAAATCGAGTGTGCGAACTTTCGAAATTTTCACCAATGTCATCCAAGTTCTACAAGATCACCCAGCTAAGATCAACGATCGGGATGCCTCCTATCGTTCGCAGAAACGTTGAGGCACTTGGTCTCAAAAGAAGAAACCAAATCATATATCAAAAAGTCTCTCCTTCTACGGCTCATCGTTTAATCAAAGTGAAAGAGTTAGTTAAGGTCGAGTTGGTCGACGAACCAAAGAGCGTACAGCAGTTGGCTGCCGACAGAAAGTTTCCAAAGGGCTTCGAAGTCAAAAAGAATGGAGCTTTTGCCCGTTACGAATAGGCATCTTGTATATAATAATGATAGAGAAATGTCGTATAGAATAAATGACTTTTCAGGTCTAAAGGAACCAGTAGGATTAAGAGCCGTTGATTTACTTGACAGAAGCTACGATTTTCGAAATTTTAACCTCGGTGTGGAAATAGAAGCCAGGGAATAATATATGATTATCAACCGAAAAAAGATTTGAAACAGATATCGGGGAAAGTAAATCTAAAAAATAAGCCCCTTCTATAAACCTTCTACGATGTGTGTATATGATATCAGTTTTGGTGATTACTGATAACACATTAATTATTAGATTAATTAATTAGACAAGCTTGGAATTGTGGTTAGCCAGCCTATCCGAAAAAAGAAAGATGAAATTTGCAGAAAATAGGCCGAGAGTCAATTTAGACACAACCACAGGCATAATTCGGGCGTAGGGCATATCTACAATTAGACATACCGAAAGCTTTGCATATGTCTAGGTAATTGAGTTGTTATCCAGGGTTTCGGGAGAAACATGTTGGGCACTGCATATAATATTAGAAACGTGGAACATGAAATTCGATAGATCGATCAGAATAGGTCCCATGAGGCGTTCAATCTTACAGGGGGCTAGTTTTCGGCCTTACATGCAATGTGGCGATTTTCACCTAAAATTGATTTCTGCCAGTTGAACTACAAAAACGGGCCATCTAATTGGATAACTCGACATTTCTCAAGTCTCGAAAAAATTTGAACCAACTATTTTTCACCGACATGTTTAACGCCATTAAAGCGTCTCAAAGAAACAAGGTAACCAGTCAAATATTCACATCGACGTTTGCCATTTGCTTTGCACTCGTTGGGGCCAACTCTTTGTTGCCATGTCCTATTGACAACGTCAATGGAAACGAATCAAAGATCGACGAAAGAATCAAAAAACAATTGAACGAATCATGATGTAAATAATGTATAATAGAATGCAAGCTTAGGACTTTGAAACATTACTGTAGTTTCGAAACTGACAATACAAATATGTTCCTTAAACGTTTATACAGCGATGACTTGGAAATCTGGTAAACCGGCGATCCTGTGTATAAATGCAAGAATGGGTATTGGCGGAACGAATGAGTTGGGGACGACACCCACTTTGAGGGCTACAACTATTCGCGGCTCCTGGAACGGCAAAACGCCAGCTCATCGGACCTAACTCCGGGGGTAGGCGGGGTATAGACGTATAGGTGCATAGGCGCCAAGTAGCAGGTAAAAATTCCAACAAGAAAAGGTGGAGAATTTATTGCAAGGCGGGTTGACAGTAAACGGTCACCGGAAGGTGGTGGCTCAAGAAAGGTTGAATATGCAACGCTGGCTTACATATTGAATTACGAAATTAACAATCATAAAAAAAAGGCACTCGGGTCGTGGCCACAGTAAATTAACCGTCAAATTATAATGCGATGCACCGATGGAACCGTCGGATTCGGTTACACTATCCGCACAATACCCGATTAAGCCAACGGCCTAAAATCGGTGATAACTCTATAGTACTATGACGTAAACATCCAATGAAATACTTGCAAATAATTAAGTTTAATGAAGTCAACGCAAATTAACGGCAAGGATGTGCGATTGGACAATCCAACGGTTTTAGTTCCTTTCATATCGCCGCTCAGGTTCGGCATAATTACAAGAAAGTCCAACATTACACAAAAAAAATAATATTTGGCAGTATGCTTAACCAATTTTTTTTCAAATTCGTAAGCCAACCAGATTTTTTCGTTGGTCAACTTCTGCCATAATCTTATCAAACAGAATAATCAATTGACTGGCGTTGAGGTTTGCACGACAGCATTTCAAAAGCAATTGCCGGACATCGTCCCCCCGTACATAAATTATTGGTGCTAGTGTAACAATAGAACATGTAGTAGTTTATATTACCATAGTATAATTCCATGGTTGTATGCTTTATGGCATAATCGGCAATTGGAAGTTAAAGAAATCCAAATATGTCGGGCCAAAGCTCACGTGACGCGGATAAATGAGGGATTTTATATAGTCCGATTGCTTTTTTCGCCCATTGCATAAAAATTACCAGCCCAATTAAGCCAATTGATAATAGACACTACAATATATTTCCATTTCCAGCCGTATTGAACACAAACATAAGATAATTCGTCCAATTTTTTGTCCTTTTTATTTTTCACTATAAATTAACTTGTTTTCCACTTACTGGAATTTGGTTTTATTTTACTGAGATGAGTGCAACTGAACCATCAAAGGAAAAGGTCGACAAAGTCGTCTCTGACGATGAAGACGAAGATATCGACCAATTAATCCTCGATTTACAATCTAACAAGGGTGGTCTCGGTGAAGAAGATGACGAAGAATCCGACGACGAAGACCAAGGTTCTTTCAAGGCTGTTCCTGAAGAATTGCTTCAAACTGACCCAACCACCGGTTTATCCGCTGATGAAGTCACCAGAAGAAGAAAGAAGTACGGTTTGAACCAGATGGCTGAAGAGCAAGAAAACATGTTCTTCAAGTTCATTATGTTCTTTGTTGGTCCAATTCAATTCGTTATGGAAGCCGCTGCTATTTTGGCTGCTGGTTTGGAAGATTGGGTCGATTTCGGTGTTATCTGTGCTTTGTTGTTGTTGAACGCCGCCGTTGGTTTCATTCAAGAATTCCAAGCCGGTTCTATTGTCGAAGAATTGAAGAAGACTTTGGCTAACACTGCTTTCGTTATCAGAGACGGTTCTTTGATTGAAGTCCAAGCTAACGAAATTGTTCCAGGTGACATCTTGCAATTGGAAGACGGTACTGTCATCCCAGCTGATGGTAGAATTGTCTCTGAAGACTGTCTTTTGCAAGTTGATCAATCCGCTATTACTGGTGAATCTTTGGCTGCTGAGAAGAAGCACGGTGACTCCACCTACTCTTCTTCTACTGTCAAGACTGGTGAAGCTTTCATGATTGTTACCGCTACCGGTGACTCTACTTTCGTCGGTCGTGCTGCTGCTTTGGTTAACAAGGCCTCTGCTGGTTCTGGTCACTTCACTGAAGTCTTGAACGGTATTGGTACGATTTTGTTGATCTTGGTCATTGTTACCTTGTTGGTTGTCTGGGTTGCTTGTTTCTACAGATCCGTCAGAATTGTCGCTATCTTGAGACACACTTTGGCTATCACCATTATTGGTGTCCCAGTCGGTTTGCCAGCTGTCGTCACCACCACCATGGCTGTCGGTGCTGCTTACTTGGCTAAGAAGCAAGCTATTGTTCAAAAATTGTCTGCTATTGAATCTTTGGCTGGTGTCGAAATCTTGTGTTCCGACAAGACCGGTACTTTGACTAAGAACAAATTGTCTCTTCACGAACCATACACTGTTGAAGGTGTCGAACCAGATGACTTGATGTTGACTGCTTGTTTGGCTGCTTCTAGAAAGAAGAAGGGTTTGGACGCTATTGACAAGGCTTTCTTGAAATCTTTGATTGACTACCCAAGAGCTAAAAACGCTTTGACCAAGTACAAGGTTTTGGAATTCCAACCTTTCGACCCTGTTTCCAAGAAAGTTACTGCTATCGTTGAATCCCCAGAAGGTGAAAGAATTGTTTGTGTTAAGGGTGCTCCATTATTCGTCTTGAAGACTGTTGAAGATGACCACCCTATCCCTGAAGACATCCACGAGAACTACCAAAACACTGTCGCTGAATTCGCTTCCAGAGGTTTCAGATCTTTGGGTGTTGCCAGAAAGAGAGGTGAAGGCCACTGGGAAATCTTGGGTATTATGCCTTGTATGGACCCTCCAAGAGATGACACTGCTGCCACTGTTAACGAAGCTAGAAGATTAGGTTTGAGAGTTAAGATGTTAACTGGTGATGCCGTTGGTATTGCTAAGGAAACTTGTCGTCAATTAGGTTTGGGTACCAACATTTACGATGCTGACAGATTAGGTTTATCCGGTGGTGGTGACATGGCCGGTTCTGAAATTGCTGATTTCGTTGAGAACGCCGATGGTTTCGCAGAAGTTTTCCCTCAACACAAGTACAACGCTGTTGAGATCTTGCAAGCTAGAGGTTACTTGGTTGCCATGACTGGTGATGGTGTTAACGATGCTCCATCTTTGAAGAAGGCTGACACTGGTATTGCTGTCGAAGGTGCTACTGATGCTGCTAGATCTGCTGCTGATATTGTTTTCTTGGCTCCAGGTTTGTCTGCTATCATTGATGCTTTGAAGACCTCCAGACAAATTTTCCACAGAATGTACTCCTACGTTGTCTACCGTATTGCTTTGTCCTTGCACTTGGAAATCTTCCTTGGTTTGTGGATTGCTATCTTGAACCAATCTATGTCTATTGACTTGGTTGTTTTCATTGCTATCTTCGCTGATGTTGCTACCTTGGCCATTGCTTATGATAACGCTCCTTACGACCCACAACCTGTCAAGTGGAACTTGCCAAGATTATGGGGTATGTCCATCATCTTGGGAATCATCTTGGCTATCGGTACTTGGATTACTTTGACCACTATGTTCATGAAGAAGAACGGTGAAATCAAGGGTATTATCCAAAACTGGGGTGCTATCGACGGTGTCTTGTTCTTGCAAATCTCTTTAACTGAGAACTGGTTGATTTTCATCACCAGAGCTCAAGGTCCATTCTGGTCCTCTATCCCATCTTGGCAATTGGCTGGTGCCGTTCTTATTGTCGACATCATCGCTACTATGTTCACCTTGTTCGGTTGGTGGTCTCCAAGATGGACTGACATTGTTTCTGTTGTCAGAACCTGGATCTTCTCCTTTGGTGTCTTCTGTGTCATGGGTGGTGCTTACTACTTGATGTCTACTTCTGAAGCCTTCGATGACTTCTGTAACGGTAGAAAGAAGGAAGTTCCAAAGGACAGAAGAACCTTCGAAGATTTCTTGATGTCCATGCAAAGAGTCTCTACTCAACACGAAAAATCTTCATAAATTTATCAATACTAGATGTTGAATGTTGTGGGGTATTATATCAAATGGTAATCTATTATGTGTTATGATTATTCGGTTTGTTAGAATACTTTTTGATGATATCCTTTAACATTAAACATTTGGCTTGATATTAACCAATTCCATTCCCTAATTTTTCTATTTATTCCCATTTTTTATATCCGTAGTAGTATTATAGTAATAGATAATAATATTTAACCTATCTGTAAGTTAGTAATTTATCTCGTGCAAAGCTCAATTACTGGAAAATTTTTCTAGCATTTTGGTTCAGAAAAGTTCTACTCAAAAAGATCTTATATTTTGTTGGTTGTTGGACAACTACTTTATTTTCCTTGTGGATTGAGATCGATAAAGCTCCCATTCAGCGTGGCCTCGACATTTTCATTTAATCTTCAAACTTTTTATTGGCGAAACTAGATCCACTAAACTCAGGATTCTTCCCCAATTTGCATTTTCTTCACTTCAAAGCTTCTGCAGTTGAAGAATTAACAATCTTCGTGTACATTACTTTTGTATATTAACCCTATTACTCGGTATAATTTTTTCAGCATTGGCAGGTGTCAGTAATTCACTACTTTCATCCACTAAAATCTCAGAAATTTTAATTTGAATCTTTAACCACAGAAAAAAATCCAAAAAAAATTACTAGGTCGTTGGAATGTCTGCTAATTCCACTTCCAAATCTGCCAACTCCACCCCTTTGTTGAACGGTGAGGTAAGGTCATCGTCTATCTCTTCGAATTTTTTCAAAGATTCTTCGACCTTCTTCAATGAAACCAAGAGTGATTTGGACATAGTTGGAGCTTTGAACAACCTTAACTTGGACGAAGAGATCTCCAACTTTGACACCATTTCACAAGGCCAGGGAACTTCGAACTCCGCTCCTAACGCGGGAACTCCAGTCCTTGAAAATGGGTATAACGGCTCTTTAACCCCGAATCCTTCAAATTTCGGGTTCTCGAACCAATTCATCCATACCCCTAATACCGCTTGGAACAACCACTACGCCATACCCAACTCCGCCCCTCCGTTTCTGTACAATAACTTCAATGGGCCAGTCAATGAAGGCGCCAACCCCGATATCAAGCCTTTTGAATTACCTCCAAATGACGACACCATTGCTCAAAAGAAAAATAATGATAATGAAATTAATTTGCATTTACCATTTTCAACTCCTCCTCCTTTGCCCCAGCAATCCTTCCCCAACTACAATGGTCTGTTAAGCGCTCAAAAAGCCGACAAAACTGACAATAGTTCACCCGAGAGTGATTTGGACAGCTCTTTGAAATCCGAGTCTACAAAGGCCACTCCAAATCAAAGCGGGTTCTCTCAGCGGTCTATTTCCAGTCCTAACTCCAACCTCATGGGGTTTGTTAACGGCGAAATCAATTTTCAACCGGGTGGCGCTTTGACCAACCCCAATGGAATGCCAAATTTCAACGACTACAACTCGTTGTCTCATTTCGGCTACTCCCCTTGGAAAGCAAACCTTCCACCGGTGGGGCAAGCCATGCCCATGCACCCTCCTGTTGCCGCTTCTTCTGCTCCAATTGGTGCTCCCGGCAATATGCCACCTCAGCCTCAAACCAACCTCAACCAGAACCTCAGAAACCACAACTACGTCGACAACCGGTTGCACACGATCCAGAACAGCCAATACAGTTCCAATCGTTTCAACCGTCGCTCAAGTGGTAACAATCTGTCGGGCAATTTCAACGATGGATCCAATGTTCATCGTAAAATGCACAATACCCCTAATAGAAGAAAAGGAGACGATGCATCGAAGTATGCCAACGCCAAATTAGAGGACTTCACCGGCGAGATATACTCTTTGTGCAAAGACCAGCATGGCTGCAGATTCTTACAACGTCAATTAGATTTGGGAAGAGATGTTGAGAACAAGCAAAATTCTTCCAATGTCATTTCAAGTGACATTGCTGCTACCATGATCTTCAATGAAATCTACTTGAAGATCGTGGAACTCATGGTCGATCCCTTCGGAAACTACTTGATTCAAAAATTGTTCGAAAATGTTTCCGTTGACCAAAGAATTATTCTTGTTAAGAATGCTGCACCCGATTTCATTAGAATTGCATTGGACCCTCACGGTACCAGAGCATTACAAAAGTTGGTTGAGTGCATTACCACCGAAGAAGAATCGAAGTTGCTTGTAGAGAGTTTATCTCCACATATTGTTTCTTTGTCCAGAGACTTAAACGGTAATCATGTGGTTCAAAAATGCTTGCAGAAATTGAAACCCCAAGACAACCAGTTTATCTTCGACACTGCGTCGATGAACTGCAATGAGATTGCTACCCACAGACACGGTTGTTGTGTTTTACAACGGTGTTTGGACCACGGTAGCCCTGCTCAAAGAAAACAATTGTCTCTTAAGATTGCAGAAAATGCCACCAACTTGTCATTGGACCCATTCGGTAACTATGTGGTCCAATACGTATTATCCAGAGGAGACCCCCATTCGATTAGTATGATCATGAATCACATCAAGTCGAATTTCATTGTGTTGTCGTTGCACAAGTTTGGTTCTAATGTGATTGAGAAATCATTAAGAATCAACAAGTTGACCGACACTTTGGTGGAGACTTTGTTGTTGAACACTAGCCACTTTGGTGACTTGCTCAACGACTCCTACGGTAACTACGTTTTACAAACAAGTTTGGATGTTGCTAACCCCAGCGACCTCAACAAGTTGTCTGAAGCGCTCCAGCCTTTATTGCCTACCATCAAAAATACCCCTCATGGCAGAAGAATTTTATCAAAGGTCCAAAGCATTTTCATGTAAAAAGCAAGAGTTGTATTTAATCAGTTGTACTGTTCAAAGGTCATCTTGTATTCTACTGTACACTAAATAACGTTCATAGTATAATTTAAATTCCTAAATATGCATGCAAGCGCGGCTCATTAGTTTCGCATATCTCTCCAGATAAGTCTACTTCACATCGGTGTGGTGGGCTTTTGTATTATCTTCCCATTTACTTCGAATCCTTAGAGCTGTCATCAGAAATCATATTGCAGGATGCTGACGAGATCCAGACTCACGAGGGACAGAAAAGCGCCAAATCTGCGCAAGCCCATCAAGAAGAGGAAATATTCCCGGGCAGGATGTGATGAATGCAAGCGGAGAAAGATGAAATGTGACGAAGGTAAACCCGAGTGTTATAATTGCTCCAGGCTTCGCAAAACCTGTGTTTACAGGACGTCAGATAATTCCAGCTTCTCTGAAAAAAACCATAAGAATGGGTCCAAATCGGATGCCAACGACAAACGTTCCGTCAACGATTCGCTCCCAGTAAAACATTATCAGCCCACCGCCAATGGGGCCTACCTCAATAGTTTTGTTTCCGACACCAATTCATTTTCCGGGCTGGCCAAACCATCAATAAATGGACTGCCCTCAGTTAGCTCGATCGCAATTACCAAAAAAGACTCCATGAGACTGGCCCATTCGCCAGATAACCTGCCCAGGCTCGCGGTGCCGTCGGATCTCTCCCATTTCTCGGCTGGCGACTTGATGCATGAAAAATATATCAAAAAGCCGCTCGGCACAGACTACGGTGAAAAACCCTTGTTCACCAACGCTATTTCGGATATTTTAACCCCTTCCGACACGAGCGACTATGTCATAAACCAACATGACTTGCTTGAAATGAAGAATTTATTCAATGAAGCCAGTCTTTTAGTAAGTGACATGAATGACCTTGACCTTTTGAATGGCCTAAACAACATAGACGAGACTCTCGCCAACCCATTGGTGGAGAGCCGACTCAAGGCATTGACGGAAAGTCCAATGGTCAATGCCGGGTCCCCCATTCTCAGCGATTTAAGACTGGTTTCCGACACTTACGAAAAACACGATTTCCAAGTTGACGACTTCTCCAAGAGGGTCATCAACAACCACAACAATGGCAACTACCTTGCCGAATACGACATGAACTCCCCACAAGTGATCAACGTAAACCACCTCCAAGAAACTCACGTTGTTCCCAACTCTGTGCTTATAGAAAAATTGATAGACCAGCACAGTTTAACAGACCCACACATAAAGTACATTAGATTCCTTAACGACCCCATCATGTCACTTAATTTCTTCCCATTTGCATCTTCCATCGAAAACAACGAAGTGGTCAATCTTCTTGTCAAATACGCCAACAATTGCCCTTACCTCTTGAGTGCTTTGCTTTCCATGTCAGCCACAGTTCTCTTCAATACGACAGGCAAGGCAGTGCATGAGCTCAGCAGCCAAAAGTACATATCCGTTTGCTTGAAAGCATTGAGCCAAGCGTTTTCTAATGGGTCGAGGTCGAAGGTCGATCAATTTTTAAACGACATCGAAAGGCTATTACTTACAGTTCTCGTGTTGACGTCCAATTTCTCTTCGATAAACTCACCTGCTAGTAAGGACAACATTCTTAACAGCTGGAAAACTCATCTCAGAGGAGCAAAAGACCTTTTGGTCAACTATTCTAATACAACAAAATCTCAGCATCGACTCTCGATATCGGGCGGTCTAGCGTTGGCAAAAACATGGTTCTTTGCTATTGAGTCTTTGGCTGGACAGGCCACCATGCTCGGTGGTACTTTGACTCGCAACAAGCAGAAGGTCGACCATGACAACTCTGTGGTTAGTCTCGAGACCGATGAAGAGTCTCAAGGCCACAACAGTGAATTATATTCCGACACCGGGTACTTTGACAAGAGTATCAACCATGACTACCACGATGCATTGCTCAACATAGGCTTGTTGACTTCGGGCACCATCCAGGGCACCAATGAATTCCACCTTTTTTTGGGATTTACCATGGAGGTGGTTCTTTTGATTGAGGAATTCACAAAATCATTAGATATAATACGGGCCAATAACTTGGAAGGCCAGTTATCTGCCAATAGAGTTGCGAAGCTCTTGGCCTACATTCACAGAGCGCATGAAGCTATCGTTGCACCCAAGGTGAATCTTAAGACGTTTGAAATCCCACCCGACAGTCCCGTGCACCCTAAATTCCGAGGATACAATCAACCGAAGATGGAATATCCGGAGTCCGGATACTGCGAATACGTTCAGTCGAATAACAAAGTGACGTACTACCTGTACTTTGATATTTCCCAGCAATGTCACACAGACATAATTTACTTGCGGATTTTGGTGCTTCCTGGCTTCATGAAGCTCCCCAAATCCCACCCATTTGTTCAAGAATTAGTAGAAAGACTAATGGGCTGTCTTATATTTGTTCTTAAAAAAGATTCCCCGGACTACGAAACAAGAAAGGAAAAGATAGTTGCTGAAACTGACAACTATTTTGTATCGCTGGATATGTTCGATACCCGTGCATTCATGATCCAATCCCCCTATCGGTTAATCATGAACCTTGTCCGGGATAGTGAAAGCTTAGAGAAGATTGAGACGTTTTTCTTGGGGTTGGTCAAATTGGGCAATGGAAGTGCCCTTTCAGCCTTGAAGGCATTGGAAAAAAGGAAGGAGTCATTGAAAGGAGGCGAAGTCGACTCAGATGAGATAGTGTTTGACAACTTGATAGACCACCATGACACGGTTCCATTTGTTTAATAGGCATCACAGTTGGTTGATTTATTCGACTACGGTTTAAAACACTTTTCCTGACGGCAGAAGAACCAGCTTTCTCTTCGAGAACTCGCAATGGAACAACGCCATATCCAAGAACCACATTTGAATAACCCCTATCTGAAAAGAGTCCTCCTAAAACTACGTCGTTTAAGGCTCGTCGTTTAGTTTTTCTTCGTTTAGGTCCCTACCGATTCCATAAATAGAATGATTTGAACCGTAACGTGCACGTACCACACCAACTCGTATAATGTTTCCCCAGTTGCTGTCCGGATTGACCTGCTTCGTATAGGCTATTATTGGAACCACTTCAATACGACGTGTGCGTACCATATTTAAAGCATATAAATACATATACCAACAGATCATCCGCAACAAACATGGCTGAAGAAAATTCACCTCTTATCGAAAACGAGATTTTGTCTCAACAGGAGGTCACCAAGCCAGGGTACCTTCCAAAGGATGAAGTCGAATTTGATTTTGGTGGTTCAATTGGCGCTTTTGGTATGATGACTGGATTTCCATTGTTAATGGAGTATTTATGGATCCTGGCCCAATTTTACAACGGTGCTTTGGCCTGGCCCACCGAAGGCCAGACCTGGCCTGAATTCCTCGACCAGCTTTGGGGGTACTTTGTTGGCTACGGTCTTCCCTCATTTAAAACCTGGTTTATTTTCACCACCTACATTTTGGTCCAAGGTGTGTTCTATTTGACCTTGCCAGGAATCTGGACCAAGGGATTGCCTTTGAAGCACAGAAACGGCGAGCAGTTGCCATATTTCTGCAACTCTGTCGCTTCCTTTTATACCAGTATTACTATTGCCTTGGTGTTGCACTTCACCAACGTGCTTAAGCTCTACTATCTTCTCGAAAAGTTCGGCGAGCTCATGAACATCGCCATCTTCTACGGTATCTCCTACTCTGTTGGCTTGTACATCTACAACGTTCACTTCATCAAAGAGTTCCAGGATTTGACCGGAAATGTCATTTATGACATCTTTATGGGAAGTCAAATCAATCCAAGAATCGGTAAGTATCTTGACCTCAAGATGTTCTTTGAGATCAGAATCCCATGGTACACCTTGTTCTTCCTCACGCTCGGATTGGTGTTCAAGCAGTACGAGGAGTACGGATATGTCAGCGTCAATGCTGGCCTTTTGCTTTTTTCGTACTGGTTGTACGCCAATGCATGCTCCAAGGGCGAAGAGTTGATTGTTCCCACCTGGGACATGGCGTACGAAAAGTTCGGGTTCATGTTGTGCTTCTGGAACATCGGCGGTGTTCCATTCACCTACTGCCACGCCATTTTGTTCTTATACTACCACGAGCCTTCTGAATACGCATACGCATGGTACCAGTACGTGGCCATTTTCTTGGCCACCGTGGTGGCCTACTACTTCTTCGACACCACGAACTACCAGAAGAACTCGTTCAGAAAATTCATCCACGGCGACAAGTCCATCAGAAAGTCGTTCCCCCACTTGCCAGGCTCCGACCTCGTCAACCCCAAGTACATCACCACCGAGTCTGGCTCGAAGTTGTTGACCGACGGCTGGTACCTCTACGCCCGTAAGATCCACTACACTGCCGACTACACCTTGTGCTTGCAGTGGGCGCTCTTGTGTGGAATCCAGTCGCCATTGCCATGGTTCCACCCTACGTTTTTCTTGATTGTGCTCTTGCACCGTGCTGCTAGAGACAACAGAAAGTGCAAGAAAAAGTATGGCAAAGACTGGGACAGATACTTGGAGATCTGCCCCTACCAGTTCATTCCATACGTCTATTAAATAGAAGTAGCAAAAGTTTATGTTTATTTAAGATTACTAGTACACACTCGTTAGTCTTGCTCGGCAATGGTCACTAATCTTTCGTCGATCTCGTCGGGCGTCAAGATCCTGAACCCGTCGGCGGTGGCGACCCCAATCTCTATGTCGTTTTTTCTAAAGTCAGTACCCAACACCGAACTCAAAGCGTTGATAGCAAACTCCACCGTTTCCTTCCAGTCGCCTTGCACGTGGTCCAACTTCTTGAACTTCTTTTCCAAGTATGTGGTGGCTTCCTGCTGTTTTGGGCCGGTGGCCACCGCTTTCACTCCCGTATAGTAACCAGCGGGATCGCACTTGAAGATCTGCGGACCGCCGTTCTCGTCCTCGACGTCGACCTGGCAGAACGTTAAGGCCACGCCGAGCGGACGCATGTAGGCTCTCTGGGTGTATAATTGGGCCAAATTGGCCATTCTCTTGGCCAAGCTCTCCACGGGCATTTCGTAGCCGTACTGGTAGCGGAACTCGGCAGCCTCGGCCCTGGCACGGAGCGCCTGCGAGCGGGCGTCGGCAATGGAGCCGGTGGCGACCAACCCGATGGACGGGGTGATCTTGAAGAGGTACGAAACCGTCGAAGCGTCGAGCAATTTGTCGGGGATCTTTTTCTGGGAGATGAGCACGGCCGAGTCCTTGCCCGTGACGCCGAGCGACGTGATGTTGGACGAGTTGATGGCCTTGAAGGCGTATTCTACCTGGTACAATCTTCCCTCGGGGGAGAAAATCGTGATGTGTCTGTCGAAACCGGCGGCGCCTGGCGTTAGTACGGAATAGAGAGAGGGAATGGGAGCTGGTATGGCGACGGCGTCGCTGGCGGCAGCGCTGGGGCCCACAGGCTTAATACATACTTGACATAGTGGCGATTGACTATTTTCGGTGCGAGCGAGCCTGCTAGTATCGCGAACCAGCACCAGAAAGTATGCCGTCGACGACGTTCACCACCGACAAGCGGACGGAGGAGAACACGCCGTTGTACTTCTCCAACGGGCCCAAGCCGCCCAACGTGTCATACCACTACAACCCCGAGGTCACTCGGTTCCACTACGGGCCTCATCACCCTATGAAGCCGTTCAGACTCATGCTAACCGACCATCTTGTCATATCGTACAAGCTCTACGAGAAGATGGACTTGTATACGCCGCGCGAGGCCACCAAGGACGAGCTTCTCGAGTTCCATTCCGAGGACTATATCGACTTTCTTCAGAGCATCACCCCAGAAAAAACATTAAAGCTCCCCGAGAAGGTGTTGGCGCAGTTCAACATCGGAGACGACTGCCCGGTGTTCGACGGCATGTACGAGTACTCCTCCATCTACACGGGCGCCTCGCTCGACGCAACCAGAAAGCTTATCAGTGGGATGTCTGATATAGCCATCAACTGGTCTGGGGGCCTCCACCACGCCAAGAAGTTCGAGCCCTCGGGCTTCTGCTACGTCAACGATATCGTGCTCAGCATTATCAACCTCCTCCGGGTCCATCCCCGGGTGATGTACATAGATATCGATCTCCACCATGGTGACGGTGTTCAGGAAGCATTCTACACCACGGACAGAGTGATGACGGTGTCGTTCCACAAGTACAACGGGGAGTTCTTTCCCGGGACGGGCGCTGTCAATGAGATCGGCGTGGGACGGGGCCAGAACTTCGCCATAAACGTGCCGTTGAAGGACGGAATAGACGATGAGTCGTACATACGACTTTTCAAGCTGATCATGGAGCCGCTCATCACCAAGTTTCAGCCCAGCGTCATCGTACAGCAGTGCGGCGCCGACTCGCTCGGGTTCGACCGACTCGGGTGCTTCAATCTCAATATCCGAGCCCATGGCGAGTGTGTAAAATACATCAAGTCGTTTGGCATCCCGTTGCTTGTGCTAGGCGGCGGCGGCTACACCCCCAGAAACGTCAGCCGTCTCTGGTGCTACGAGACGTCGGTGCTCAACGATGTCACCTTGGACGACCGGATCCCCAACTATCTTCCTACATACGACTGGTTCGGGCCAGACTACTCGTTGCATCCGCAATTGGAGGGCCGCATAGACAACAAGAACTCCAAGAAGTACCTCGAGAGCGTGAAGCAGGAGATCCTCGAGCAGCTCCGATACTTGACGCATGCGCCGTCGGTCCAGATGAGAGAAATCCCGCCCGACATCACCGGGCTCACGGAGGAGGAGGAGAACGCCATTAACGACTTAAATCAGGAGATGGAAGTCGATAGGGACGGAAAAATCGCTAAGGATGACGCAAGAACTACTGAATTCTAGTGAGATTCTTCGGCGGAAAATTAGACGACGTCGCGGTACTCACGGCGCGATTCCTTGGTAAATTACGGTGTCTTTTACCAAGCGAGCGCGAAACTTACTAAATAACTGTATACTAGATTGACCAACTTGATGGAAAGAGAATAGACAAATCAAGCTGTGAATGGATATATCAAAACTCAGCATTTCTACCGATCGGTGGAACAAAAAAATCATCAACGATGAGTACCGAATACTACGAAAAATAGGAGAGGGCCAGTATGGAAAAGTTCTTTTGTCAGAGAAGTTGAAGCCCAATGGCGGGCGTCCTGAGTATGTGGCCATCAAGACCATCAATAGGATAGACCGAACCAGATTTATCACCAAGACATACATGAACCACACCACAAAAATCAAGAGAGAAGTCCAAATCATGAAGCAATGCAATCACCCAAACGTTGTCAAACTTTTCCAAGTGATTGATGATTTGAAATTTGACAAGATCCTACTAATTTTGGAGTACTGCGAGTTTGGGGAGATCGAATGGAAGGCATACGACCACTATTCAGAGAAGTATAACAAGAAAAATGGCTTGACCTTGAATAAAATTCTTCGTGATGTGGTCAACGGGCTCGAATATTTGCATGATTTCAAGGGAATTATACACCGGGATCTCAAGCCCTCCAATCTCCTCATAAGTAAGGATAAAGTCATAAAAATCAGTGACTTTGGGGTCAGTTTGATTCTTGAAAACAATTCGAATGATGCAAAAGAACTAGGCAAAACCATGGGCACTCCCGCATTCCATGCCCCAGAGCTTTGCGAGTTTGTGAATAATCGACTCTCGATGATCAACGACGCATCCAGGAATAAGTGCAAGATCGATCATAAAATTGATATTTGGTCATTGGGGGTCATTCTTTACTGTTTAATATTTCACGAATTACCGTTCAACGGTAAAAACGAATTTGCATTATTTAAAAACATCGCCACTAAGGAAGTCAAATTCCCCAAATTCAAGCTTAGGGCGAGGGCTACTGACGACGATGTCCATGAATTTCAGTTACTTAAAGATCTCATCTCCAAATTATTAATCAAAGATCCCAAGAAACGAATCAGCATCAAGGATATCAAGAACCATGACTTCACTACTTTCGACCTCGATTTCAAGAAATCTGTCCAGTTCAAAAAGTTCAACGAAGGAATTTTTAGTGAACAGAATGGCCTCACAGAACGCATTAAGAGATTCTTCACAAAACCTGCTCCTATAGTGGACGAGCAAGTGCTCAGTCTAGACAAGATCAGGGAGATGGAGAGAGTGGACGACTTGTTGGATTCTTATCTAGATGATTCTTCCGATATGGGATCAATTGATACGGTGGAGCACGAAGTGGACACGACTAACTTACTTGACGAACTTAAACATAATAGTAATGAGGCTACCAAGCTCTCTGATAGAATCATTCCACCTCCCGCATTACATCTAGGTTCTAGAAGAAACTCTGCTTCAAGCCAGGTGTCAACCAACAGTCCCGTTGTTAGTATTGGTGCAGGTTCACCATCATCTACCAAATCATTGTACACCCCCACTCGAAGATTTTTTGACAAATTCAAGCCCAAAAAGGAAGAGGAGAGGCGAACAATAAGCTCACTTACTACATCTCCGGATTTTGCAGATTTCGAGCCTCCACCCCTCTTTGGGAACAGTTTCCTGCAATCTCGTAAAAACAGCATCAGCTCTACAAGATCTAGTGGACTCAGTCGTATCACTCTGTCTAGTTCGTCATTAAACTTAAATGCGTTCTTAACCGATGACGGTTTATCGGTGAATTCGGTCAAGTCAGATGAACAAAATACTACAGATGAAGATGCCGAGGGAGATTCCACATTTACTTTAGATAATGGTTACCAAACCATGAGTGACTACCTTGATAAGTTAGATTAGCAAATAGACAATAGGAAAGTTTATCGTCAGACAGGGGTTTGATGAGAGAACACTGTCTTAGACGATATAACTGGTAAAAACCTAGATCTATACAATTAAACCCGGTTGACGAAGAGTAGGAATCGGCTAAACATTTCCCAAAACATCAAACTACGACCTAATTGGGAGAAGGTACCATGGAAAGAACACAAAAATTATGCATGGTAACTCGATGACTTTCAAAACGGTAGATCAAATTAGGTTGTTGCTTGGAGCGTGTATTGCGGTTCTCAAAAGAGTAATAGCTAAATAAACATCGAGTTAAAAATGAAAATAAAATTCGGATGCGGTGCTAATCGGACAGCAAATGCGTAACAAGGGTGTTTCTGCCACTTGATCATTTAAATGAAATGAATTGAGAATGAGGGTGGGCGCGATTAAGTATAAAGTGGAGAGCAATTCGGTGATGCAATGAATGATTTGCGTAGACTATTCTTTCTTTTGATCCTATATAATTATGTCAATGTGAATTTATCGCAAGGTACATAGTACATAGTCGAGGCATTATGTAAGTAACACAAATCGATGCAACTTGGCAAGTTACAATTGTCCTGTTTACACACGTATATAATATTATGACCCAATATTCACATCGTCAACCTTACAGCTATTGTCTAGGGCAAGTTCTATTATTTAAGCTACTTAATAATTTCAAGTACTTGAAATTATTTGTTTTTTATTTTTATTTTTAATTTATTAACTCAATAACTAATTTCATTTGGTGTGTGATTGCCCACTCCCACTTGTCATTTATAATTCCCCTGACGTCTTGATCTTACAAGTTACTATCAAACAATCACATTGTACCTCTATTAATTTGATTTTGGTTAAAATAACCTCCTTGTCCCATATTTGCATTGGTGTCTTCAACTGCCTTATAGTACCCCGTAGTTGATCTACACTATAATTCCCTTCATTTCCAAAACCATCCTATACACCGTTGATTTCATTCACTTTCTAATTTTAATAGCAACTTAGCCCTAAGTTAACCCATTTAATTCCCATCATTGAACAACACGTATTTTAACGTGGTTCCTAATCCAATCTTAATTGAATTTATTATAATTGCTTGAAACTGCCTACCCCGATCTGTAACATTCGGATTCTCCTTATCTAGAGCAGGTTTCTTTTTCGGTCTACATATTCAATAGCTGCATCCAACCGTTTCAAATTCTGCATTGTGCATCCAGAATTTTCTCATTAGGATCAAAATTTGTACACCAAGTCATTTAATACTTTATAACTACCATTCATTTCAATTGGGTCCCACAAACTCCTCGCTTGACTGCTCCTGATATCCACTCCTTCATCGGTTTTCTCATACATCTTAAGTTGATAATTTTGGATCTTGGTCAATCGTCATGGAGGACAACTCAGCTAAGCTATTATCCCCCAATATTTTTAAATCGAGGAATGTGGATCTGAACAAGAGGAACAGGCCACTCAGTAGCTTCCTAGACTCTCCAACCCCCAAGGTATGCGACTTCCTCCAAAAATCCCAACAACAGCTTCAATCGC
This sequence comes from Keqinozyma sinolaborantium, assembly GCA_039762375.1. Taxonomy (NCBI): domain Eukaryota; kingdom Fungi; phylum Ascomycota; class Pichiomycetes; order Serinales; family Debaryomycetaceae; genus Keqinozyma; species Keqinozyma sinolaborantium. The sequence goes on along the minus strand of JAQRFW010000004.1, from coordinate 40,296 downwards.
TGCCTATTAACGACCCTAATGAAAATTTTACCTCACCTTTGGTTAACAGAAAGCCTTTCAAAAACTTGTCCAATCTAGTCAATTTTGGCTCCATGAAGAAGAAGTTGACATTCTCGTTGAAAAAGGCTGCACCTGTCGACAAAACTCCAAAAAAAGCTCAAGTGGAAGATGTCGAAGACCATTCGCCTATTCAGTCTAGGATTAATAAGAGCTTACGCCGCATCCATTCCATGTACCAGACCCCAAAAGAGAGACATTCCTGTGTTTTCAAAGGCAATAACTCGTTACTTCCCGAATCTGACATCGAATACTTTACCGTGGAAAGCGATCACATTCCAAGAATAGACCACCATGCATTATTTAAGCTTACTAATAACCAGTACAAACATAATTTCCAAGACGTCGTTATCGTCGACTGTCGTTTCGATTATGAGTTCACTGGTGGTCACATTCAGAAAGCAATCAACATATCCAATAAAAAAGATCTCGAAGAGAAATTCATTAATAACGCCATCATGGACAAGGTGTTGATCGTGTTCCATTGCGAGTTCAGTGTCTTCAGAGGGCCCACTATGGCTTCCCACTTGCGTAAGTGTGATCGAATCTTGAACGCTGATAACTATCCTTCCTTAAGTTACCCAGATATTTTAATTCTTGAAGGTGGCTATAAGAACTTCTTCAACACATATAAATCCTATTGCATCCCCCAAAACTACATTGAAATGAAGGATATGAACCACAAGATTCACTGCGACAAAAGTATGAACAGTTTTAAGAGATCTACCAAATTGGTCAAATCAAAATCTTTTAACCAGTTCAATCTTGAACACAACAGATCTAACTCTTCAACAACTGTCATGTCTCACACGGAGAACTTGAAGATATTGAAACGTCAAAGATCCAGTTTCCGTTTGAATGCCTCTGAGCCCAAGCTTAATAGAGCTTCCACTTTCTCTTATCCTTCAAACGGTAACATCTTCAATGACGATAATGACAACGATAATGAACCCGATCTCGAGTTGGGTGAGAACGCTACCGAAGAAGATAACACTGATGAATTGACTTCTAGCTTCCAGCCCCCCGCCGCTCTTTTCAAAAGCAGTAACCACAACAAATCTACTGCCTCCATCAATTCTTGCAGTTCTTTATTGTCCGAATTATCTACATTTTCATCTAATGAATCATTGGATTCTGCCCATACCCACTCTCCCTTATTCGAATCTAATGAATTCTTCGATTCGAAGATTAAATCAAAACCCAAATCATTGACTAAACCTAGTGGTCCAAACACTTATAAGTTTCCTCAATACAGCTCACCCACAATCAGCAAATCCAAGTCTATGTCTGGATTGAGACACTTGAAGCTCAAGCCAATAATCAATCCAAAAACTCTCCCCATAAATCCTACTGCTTCCCCTACTGTAAGCTCACCATTATCAAATATCACCCCCTTGCCAACACCATTATCATCAGCATTTGACACCACTATATCTATGAGCAATGCATCATCTTTGATTGATCCAATTAATGATACTCCCGTGGATTTCTCGGTCCCAATTCCCAGAAAGTCCCATCATCGTCAAAACTCCATGTTCTCCAGTTTTGGAGGTCAGAACATCAACTTCATTGACATCGATGAAGCCGATGAGTCTGATGAAGAACCAAATAACCGTCCAAAGACCACAGGTCAAACTGCATGAACAAGTTACCCATTACTTTTCACTATATACGCTTCGTATTCTTGTTTCACACTAAATAAAAATTACAAGATGAATATAAATACCTATGTTTATTTGATTAACATATCACATATAGACTTAGAGGTTAGCCTTGTCAGAGACCAACTTGATAGCAGCGTTGTTGATAGCGATAGTACCTCTTTCAATAACGTGAGATTGGAAGATAACGGTGTCACCTTGCTTCCAGGCCAAGACTCTCAAAGTTTCACCTGGGAAGACAATACCTGTGAATCTAGCCTTGATTTCGTTGAAAGCACCATACTTGTCCATCAAGACCTTAGCAGACAAACCGTAAGTACACATACCGTGCAAGATTGGCTTGTCAAACTTGGCACCAGCAGCGAAAACTGGGTCAATGTGCAATGGGTTTCTGTCACCAGTCAATCTGTACAAAGCAGCTTGGTCTTCAGAGATCTTAACTTCAGTGACGAAGTCTGGCTCAGACTTTGGTGCAACGAATTGGTTGGTAGCAAAAGATCTTCTTTCACCGTATTGCTTGGTCTCACCTTCACATTGTCTGATGAAGAAAGTAGCTTCGTTGGAGAAGAGAGCTTCACCAGTCTCAGCGTCAACAGACTTGGATCCGTGAACAACAACAGTGTTAGTACCCTTTTGAGTGATGGCCAATGGGTTGAAGGTGGTCTTAACTCTAGCTTCAGTTGGGATTGGGAACTGTTCAAGCTTGATGTAGTGCTCACCGTGCAACAACAACATTGGGTTGAAGTTCTTCAACAACTTGGCGAAAGACAATTGAGAAGCAACAGAGTTGAAAGTAGCCAAGTGACCGAAGGTTGGAATAACTTGGAAGTCGGCGTCGTTTTCGTACACGTATGGCAATTGCTTAGAGGTAGCACCAACAGCAATGTTGTACAAAATGACATCTCTTTCGTTGTATTCGAAGACTGGGTCTTCTTCCTCTTCGTCATCATCTTCCTCTTCTTCCTCTTCATCTTCCTCAACGGCACTCAAGATAGCCATAGAAGATTCAGTGGTGTTCTTAGGGTTGGTAGAACCAGAAGAGAAGTCGGTGATCTTAGCGAAGTTGTCTCTGATGAATTCAGGAGTGACAACCTTTTCTCTGCACACGACACCCTTGGATCTTTGCCATCTGGTGGTACCAATCCATCCACCACCGGATTCGAACAATTCACCGGTGACTGGAACGTCCTCAGAAGCAAGGTAGACCAACAATGGAGCCACCAACTCTGGTGGGTACAAGTTTCTGTCTTCCTCTCTGAAAACAGTCAAGGTCATAGCAGTGGTAGCGTGTGGGGCAACGATGTTGACCTTGATGTTGCTCTTGGCACCTTCAATAGCAATGGTCTTAGAGAGACCAATGATGGCAGCCTTGGCAGTAGCGTAGTTAGCTTGACCAAAGTTACCGTAAATACCAGAGGTCGAAGAGATGTTAACAACTCTACCGTAGCTTTGCTTGAGGAAGTGTGGGTAAGCCAACTTGGTCAAGTTGAAGGTACCGTTCAAGTGGACCTTTTGGACTTGGTCCCATTCCTTGTCGGACATCTTGGCGAAAGACTTGTCTCTCAAGATACCGGCGTTGTTAACCAAGACGTGGATGGTACCGTATTTGTTGATGACGTTGTCAATGATTTCCTTGGATTGAGTAGCGACATCGTGTTGGTCAGGGTGAGCCTCACCACCAGCGGCCTTAATTTCTTCGACGGTCTTGGATGGGTCAGCGAAATCGTTGACAACAACCTTAGCACCGTACTTGGCGAAGAACTTGGCGTAGTCTCTACCCAAACCGGAACCAGCACCAGTGATCAACACAACCTTGTCCTTCAAGGTGACGGCTGGGGCACCGGAGGCGTCGTTAGTGACCTCACGGGCAGCTTCGTTCAACAGCAAGTAGTCGTTGAGCAAGGTTGGGTGTTGGTTCTTGAGCAACTCAGGCTTGCTGGAGTCGTCAAAGTTCAAGATGTCGTCGAACTTCTTGGCCACAACCTCAGCGGTGAAAGAGGAGTCTGGCTTGAACAAGACACCACCAGATCTTTCCCATCTGATTTGCGAGTAGAAACCGGCAGCCAACTCGAAGGTGTTACCACTGGACTCGTTGGACTCGTGGGTCAAGTACAACACCAAAGGAGCAATCTTGTCAGGACCTAATTGTTCCAAGATTTCCTCCGGCATGATGTTCTCGGTCATTCTGGATCTGGCCAAAGGAGCGATCACGTTGGCCTTGATGTTGTATTTCTCACCTTCCTTGGCCAAGGTCTCGGCGAAACCGATCAAACCACACTTAGCAGCGGAGTAGTTGGTCTGGCCAAAGTTACCATACAAACCTGCGGGGGAAGCGGTGTTGACGATTCTACCGTAGCTCTGCTTTCTGAAGTGTTCCCAGGCGGCCTTGGTGGCCTTGAAAGCACCGTTGACGTGGACGTCGATGACCAATTGGAAATCCTTAGGGTCCATTTTCTTGAAACTAGCATCTCTCAAGATACCAGCATTGTTAATTAAAATGTGGACAGTACCGAAGTTCTTGACGGCGGTCTCGATGATCTTGTCACCGTCCAAGACGTTGTTGTAGTCAGCCACGGCAATACCGCCGGCCTTTTTGATTTCGTCTACAACCACATCGGCGGCTCTGGAGTCTCCACCTTGACCGGAAAGAGATCCACCCAAGTCGTTAACCACGACTTTGGCGCCTCTTTTGGCGTATTCCAAACAGTAATGTTTACCCAAACCACCACCGGCACCGGTAACGACAACAACTTTATCCTTAAATGACAATTCCGACATTCTGATAATTCTGGGGAAGTGGAAATTGGCAATTTATATAACCAAAATCAGGTGCGGTTCATTTCTCACCTCCACCCCAAGCGCCCAAGTGCAGTTAAGGTTTTTACAAGGTTGCTGATTTTTCTCCGAGTCACTGTCAGGGGACGGGTACGTGCTACGATGTAATTGTTTGCCCACCACCAGCCACTGCAAATGGCCGTTTGCCAGCGTCAACCGGTGGATTTGGGTGCAAAAGCGCTGTCGCACCTCCACAATTCAGGTGTTAACCGAGGCAATCATTTTCATATGACCGTAGTGCCGAGGCAAATGAATCTAAGTTACCGTTGTGGTGTCTTCATATGCATACCGGAACTGGATAAATAGGAAGGTTCCATTAACCCTGTGTTAATGTCACGGGGTCCGATTTAAGGTTTATGGTGGTGATACTAGAGGTATCCCATCGGCATCCCCATATTGTGGGTGGTCCTGCATCTGCAAGTGTCAATTGTTTGGAATTTTCACTCACGCAGCTCAACAAATATGGTGTCCCTAGCCCAGCCTGTCGACGCCACGCCGGGCCCCGACTACACCACCTTCACCTGGTGGCAGCTCGCGCTCTACGACTTTCTCCTCTGGATTTTTTCCGTGTGTTTTGACCTCTTCTTCCGCGAGATCAGGCCCCGAGGCGCCTTCAAGTTGCCTCGCACGGGCCCCGTCATCTTCGTGGGCGCTCCGCACGCCAACCAGTTCGTCGACCCCATGATCTTGATGAGCCAGGTCCGCAAGGAGTCCGGCCGCCGCATCTCGTTTTTGATCGCCGCCAAGTCGTACCGTCTCAAGTTGATCGGCTTCTTGTCCAAGTGCCAGTTGTCCATCCCGGTGGAGCGCCCGCAGGACCTCTTGAATCCGGGTACCGGCCGCATTTTCGTCGACTACGACGCCGATGCCACTGTTGTCCGCGGCGAGGGCACCCGCTTCACCAGCGAGTGCGAGCTCAAGGGCCTCATCGCCTTGCCGCGCTCGCTCGGGTCCTCGGAGATCGTCGCCATCAACAGCGACACCGAGTTGGTCATCCGGAAGCCGTTTGCCCAGTCCGAAAAGGTGGTGCAGCTTTTGAAGTCCGGCACTAAGTTCACCAAGGCCGCCAAGGTCGACCAGAAGAGCGTGTACCGCACCGTGTTCCAGCATCTTGCCGGCGGCAACTGCTTGGGCATCTTCCCGGAGGGCGGCTCGCACGACAGAACCGACTTGTTGCCCATCAAGGCCGGTGTGGCCATTATGGCCTTGGGCGCCATGGAGGCCAACCCCAACTGCAACGTTAAGGTGGTGCCCTGCGGCATGAACTACTTCAACGCCCACAAGTTCCGGTCGAGAGCCGTGATCGAGTTCGGCAACCCCATCGACATCCCCGTGGAGTTGGTCAGAAAATACGCCAACCCCGACACCAACCGCGAGGCAGTCAAGGAGATGTTGGACATCATCACCAACGGGTTGCGCGCTGTGACCGTCACCTGCGACAGCTACGAGACTTTGATGGTGGTCCAGGCCGCCAGAAGATTGTACGCTAAGAATTTGGCCCAGCAATTGCCCTTGCCCTTGATCATCGAGATGAACAGAAGATTGGTGCTCGGCTACCAGACCTACAAGGACGAGCCCAAGATCCAGGAATTGAAGTCGAAAATCATGTCGTATAACGCCAAGTTGAGACAATTGTACTTGCCGGACCACCATGTGGAAAATTTCGACGACTCCAGCAACAAGCTCAGAAACTTGTCGATTTTGTTGTTCAGATCATTCAAGCTCTTGTTGTTCTTCATTCTCGCTTTGCCCGGCTCCATTCTTTTCTCTCCAATATTCATCGTCGCTGGCAGGATCTCCAGCAATAAGAAAAAATCGGCTCTCGCAGGGTCCATGGTCAAAATCAAGGCCAACGATGTGGTGGCTACCTGGAAAATTCTTATGAGCTTGGTGTTTGCTCCTATATTTTACATTCTCTATGCATCCATCGGTACTTTTGTTGTGTACCGTTACCAGTTAGTCAACTTTTCTCTCTGGTACGTTTGGGGCATCTTATACTGTTTCAATGTCTTGATCACCTACTCTGCATTAATCACCGGTGAGCAAGGCATGGATATCTTCAAGTCCTTGAGACCTTTAATTCTATCATTGACCGACGGCTCTTCCATCAGAGAGTTGAGAAGATTCAGAAACGAATTATCCGAGGATATCACGGAAATCGTCAATGAATACGGCCCTCAATTGTTCCCCAAGGACTTCAACTTGCTTGAGCTCAAGGAAAACTTGAAGATCAACGACAAGGTCCACTACGTCGATTCTGACGAAGAGGAAGAACAAAAGACCCAGGAATTGAGACAACGCAGATTGTTGAACAGAAAACGGAGAGCCCAGAAAAGCAAACAGGCTGCCTTGGGCAATTCCAACTCCAATTCTACCTCTTCGCTCAATACCGAGTTGTCGTTGGACGAATCAAAGAGATCTGATTCCATGTCCGATGGAGTTTCTTTGTTGAACTCCGACAACTCCTTGTCAAACATTCCAATGTTCTCTGATTACCATTTGATCAAGAACAAGGCATCGTCTGCCAGACTCAATTACCAATATCTGGACATGTCTATTGACGACTTTCACTTCAAACAGACTCAAGAAAATGGCGATGAAATTTCCCGTTCATCCAGCTCTATTGAGCTTAATTTTGGTACATTCCATAGAAGAAACCCTTCTGACCACTTGCATCAAAACCAAAAAGCCAAACTTAGTGACAAAATCAAGTCTAAGGTGAGAGAAAACAGAGACAAATCAGCATAGCTTATTTATTTACATGTACGAATATTTAATAACTAGTTTACACTGGCCTGTCTCTCATAGAACTCTGCCACTTGAGTAGAAGTCGTAGCATCTTCCACCCCCTTATCGTCTCTCAATCGTATGAATCTAGGGAATCTCAAGGAAATACCTTTTCCGTATTCCAGGTGAGCGGCCTTGTAAATAGGACTTAAAGAGAGATCAGCAACAAGCACTTCAAAGACAGTTGTGGGCTCCAACCATACGTCTGGAACCGCACTGGGGTCGAATATAAATGAACTTCCTGGCGTGGAGGTTTCCGTAGGCTTCAACTTTTGGTAGAGACTTGAAAGGTCTTCATCGGAGAAACCAGTTCCTATTTTACACGTGGATTCGTACTCCCCAGTGTCATCATTGTAACTGGCCAACAAGAACCCACCATACGTACCAGTTCTTTTACCTTTACCGTTGAAGGCACCAATGACGACCAAATCCAACGAATCACCCACACCAGCCAAATAATCTTTCTTGAGCTTCAACCAGTTTCTGGATCTCTTGGACGGCTCGTAGTGCGATTCGCTAGAGTGCAACATCTTCACCATCAAACCCTCACAGGCGTCGTGGACCGACTGGTCCAAAAAGACCTGCAATTCGTCCACCACAGATGAGTTTTTGAACGTGGCGAACTGAAACTTGCCCTCGATAGGAATCAAGTTGTTGAACATAATGTCTCTTCTCTCTTGGAGTGTCTTGTTGACGAGAGCCTGTCCGTTGAAGTAGAGGATGTCGAAAGCGAAAAGACAGATGTGCACCTTAATGTCTTCTTCCTTGACATCTTTACGCTTTCTAGTGGACAACACTTGGAACGGCAAGATCTTTTTATTTTCCCGGTCCCAGGCCACTGCCTCGCAATCGAGGATCATCAGATGCACGTCGGTCGAGGTTTCTTCGTCCTGGACCTTGAAAAAGTCCTTGATAATTCTGATCAAATCAGGGTATCTCTGAGACATGTCTTCGGAGTTTCTGGAGTAGATTCTCACTTCACCACCGGGGAGCAAATGGACCTGCGCTCTCTCGCCGTCGTACTTGTACTCGCACGTGAACTCTTCACCCTGAAACCGGTCCAATACTTCGGAAATCGACTTTGTGGGCTTGGCCAACATGGGTTTCAAGGGAATTCCCGGAGTCAACTGGCAGTTGTCGAGCAAGTTGAAGATGCCGTGGTCGTATGCGTTTCTGATCAAGATCTCGTGGTTGGGGATGAGCGAGAACGCCTCCTTGATGATTTCCTCTGCTCGAGTCAACTTATCGGGCGTAACTTTGGTGGTTTTTTCCTGCTTATGGTGCTCGTAGTTGACAAACGCCTGGGCCAAGCCGATGATGACGGTCTTCTCGGCCAAGCCCAAGCGCAACTTGCCCTCGAGCGACCGGATCAAGAACTTGGCCTCGCCGCTCTTCACCTCGCACGCCGTCAAGAGCTTGTTGATCAAGCCGATCTTGCGGGACTGCGAGTCCTTGCCGGTCATCTTGGCGATCTTGGTGAGGGTGTCGAAGACGGTGTCGACGTCGAGCGACTGGGGCTTGAACATGGCTGGCTGGCCCGACCGAGATTTCTGGGCCACCGTGCCCAAATCGCCGAGCTTGACGTAGTCCTCCTTGATCTTCGCGGGCTGGCGGCCGTAGCACTCGCTGATGGCCTTGATGAGCAAGCTCTCGCCGAGCCCGAGCTCCAAATCCGGCTCGTAATCGGGCCCCAACCGGCAAATGCACAAGTACACCACTTTTACGAGCTTGTCCACCGACGACTGGAGCAAAACCTCCAAGAAAAACTCCAGGATGATCGACGTCATCTTCAAGCGGGCGGACTCGCCCTCGATGCGCTCGAAAACGGCCGTGAGTTTGGCGTACGGGATCTTGGGCGCCAATTTTTCATGCTTGTGCAATTGATGTTCCTTTTCTGCCAATTTGATCAACGCGGCGGCATCGTTCTTGTCCTCGGGCTCGCTCTCGGGCGGGTCCGTGTCGACGTCCTGGTCGAGTTTGGGCTTTTTCGCCGGCAGCGACGTCTGGGGCGGCGGCGTCTTATGCTTTGCTGCTTTGGCACTTTGGGCCCCGAAGAACCGGGCGATCGACTGCTGTTGGGCCATGTGGGTGATCGAGATACGTCTGGAAATTGGCCCTAACCTGAACATACGCGTTGAGATTACATCTAGATAATTGTACAAAGGCGGTGGGCGCACGCAGCACCTCTAAATTTTGGCATTCCAAATGGCCTGGGGGCCCCTGTCGTCGTAGGTCTCGGTGTCGACAAAGAGCTCGCCGTTCTGGTTGGAGTTGCCGCCGAAAATCTGTTTGGCGTAGATTTGGCCGCCCAAAAAGTAGACGTCCTGCCACGAGCCGCCGCTCTCTTTGGGCGTCTTCCACTCGGGAAAGTAGTCTGGGTGCTTGGCCAACTTGATGGACGTGGGCACTTGTGCCACCACGTACTCGTTTTCGGTGGGGTCTGCGGGCTCCTCGGCCTGCTGGTACGCCATGATGGCGGAGTTGACGCCGTTGGCGCCGGCGTTGGCGGCCGGCTGGTCCTGCGGCGTTCTCACGAGGTACTCCTCCGACAACTTGAGCAACACCGCATGCTTGAACCCGTGGATCCGGGTGGTGGAACCCGTGAAGATCAAGTTGTCGAAGCACTCTTGTTTCTTCTCGAGGTCGGGAATCCCGGAGATGGCGGCGTAGATGGCCTTGGCGAGCGCCGCCACGAGGTCGGCGGTGCCCTGGAACCGCTCCTTGCCCACCCAGATCTTGTCGCCCGACTGGGAGTCCGTAAAGTAGTTTTTCTCCAACTGGTTATTGGGCTTGTCGTCCGGGTTGTGGTCCTGGACGCCATTTTCGGTGACGATGCGGGCGACGTCGAACTCGTCGCTCTCGTCGTCGGAGTTGCGGTTTAAGTCGGCGAGCGAGTAGAAGGTGTCTTCGTGGTCGTTGACCACCTCGTAGATGGACGACGTCTTGAGCGCCTCGATCTGCGCCGCCGAGAAGCTGGGCAACGCCTCCTGTAACGCGGCGTTGATGAGGCTGCCGCCCACCGCGAGCGTCTGGCCCACGTACCGGATGTTCTGGTACCCCACCACCACCGACACCTGCGACGACTCGTGGCCGACGTTGACGACGCACGACGAGGTGCCGTTGCCGACGCCGAAGTTGGCGGCGTTCGACAAGTCGAGGATGTTGAAGGCGGTGAACTCCAACGTCTCAAACACGTACTTGGTGAGAAGCTCGACCTGGAGTTTGGACCATAAGAGCGATGGGGTTATCAACAACAACGGGATCTGGTTGATGGTGATGATGGGGTTTTTGGCGATGACGCTCTGGAGCACCACCTTGAGCAAGTACTGCAAGGCGTCCAAGTCGACGATTTTGCCCTTGTTGACTGGGTAAACTGGAATGTAGTTTTCCTGCTGGGCCGCGGCGTAGTGTTTGGACTGCGGGTCCTGGTACACCACGGTGGGGATCTTGTAGTCCGGCGGCGACAACGAGTCCTGGAGCCCGAACAGGAACAACGTGTGCTGCGAGCCCACATGGACCACCAAGAAGTGTTCTTCTCTATATAACGGCATGTTGATGTCGAGTGCGCACTGATTTTTATTAAGAGTCGTTATTTAGTCGTCCCAGTCGTGGGCGGTTTCGAGGAACCGGTTGTAATTGGCCCGCGTGCCAAGAATGCTCTTCTTGCTGGCGGTGGTATTTTGGCGTCTCAAGTCCGTCGACATGCTGGGCTGCGTGTGGTGCCGGGAAATGGGCGCTGGGGCCTGCGGCACGTGATCGTCCTGGAGCCGGACCTCGTTGATGAACGGGAGCTCCTCGCCGTTGGGCTCCAACGAGGTTGCCGAGCTGCGCCGGTCGTGGCGCCGCCGCACCTGCGGGTCGGCCGTGTGCAAGCGTGGGAGCTTGGGCGCCTTGCGCTCGACGAGCTCGGGGTTGCTTTGGAACCGGGCGATCTGGTCTCTGGTGAGCGGCCGGAACGGCATCACCGTGGTGGCGGTGTTGCGGCGGGCGGCCTGCGGCTGGCGCACGGGCGAGGTGGGGCGGCGCACAGGCGACGCCAGGCGGCGGCGGTGGGCCGGAAAGTGTTCGATTTCTTCGTCCGATTCGTCGGCCGGCACCGCCTTGGGGGCCCGCACCAACGCCACGGCCCGCGAACGCATCGCGGCCAAGTCGGCCGTCTTGATGAGGCCGCCGTACCAGGCGCCGGCGCCGAGAATCACCGCCCACAACACACCCACCTTGGCGTAGTCGAAGAAGATCTTGCCGTAGACCCAGAGAAACGGTGCCATGCGCACGGCCACGAGCGCCAACGCCGCGCCGCCCACGAAGCTGGGGATGTGGAACAGGCCGAACCCCAACGAGAATTTCAGGGGTCGCATGGCTAAGGGTTCAGGTTCGGCGGACTTTTGGGGCGGCTTTTGGGGCGGCGCCTTTTGCGGCAGCACGGGCGCCAGGCCGGCCGACGACACCAGCTCGGCGTCGTCCTTGGGGCGGTTGGGGTCGACGACCTCGTACGCACAGCTCACCAAATCGTTCAAGTAATCGTCTACCGACTTCTTATCGGGGAGGTCGGGCTCGTCGAGCTTCTTGAGCCGGAACACCCCGTCGGCGTCCTGCTTGTAAATGAGCTTGCGTTTGCTCGTAGTAACGGTGGTCATTTTCTGGCAGAATTCATGCAATTGACGATTCACCACTACAATAAGACTACGTTACCTTCCAGTGCGACTAACTTGTTTGGAATTTAACCCGTTTGGGAAAGGTAATGAAGGCACATGATACGTCTATTGTACTATATGTTGCCCCGTATCCTCCTGGCTAGCTGTATATCCTTTTGCATGATGGTGACCCTTTTGGCATGAATGGCACATAAATTCGTGTCCTCGAGTAGATGCACCAAATACGCTTCGCAGGCCTCCTGCAATGCGAGCACGGCGTTACTCTGCCATCTTATGCCGTAGTCCACGCCTATGTAGTTTTCGGCCACCTCCTTTACGAGACGAGCAAACGGGAGTTTCCTGATGAGCAAGTCGGTGTTTTTCTGGAATTTCCGGATTTCAAAGAGCGCTCGAGTGCCCGGCTTATATCTGCGCTTGCCAGTAGTTCGATTTCGGGTGGTGGCTGGCGGATCGCCAGGGAGATTTCGGTAGAGCCCCGTCTCCCGCTGTCGGCTGATGGGCGTGCTGTGTTCGGAGCGGACCGCCTGCCGCCGCGCCGAGCTGGACCCGCTGCTGGGTCGGCTCGCTGAAGTAGGAATACGAGCCATGAAAAGAGTTAAAATTTAGCCAGCCCCCAATTTCTGCAAATATCACCAATTGGGCATGTACACGATTCCTATATACATTTATTCTACATCGTCGTACTTGCCCTCGAGAATGTCGTTGAGCCCATCCTGGATCGTGGCACTCTCCTCGTCCATGGGGATTTCCGCCAATTTTTTCAAATTTTCATATCCGCCAAAGGCCTTTTTCATTCTCCATCCGAATTCCTGGAACGTCGACACGTCGATGAGCCAGCAAGTCCCGAAGATGGCCATCAGCGACACGCTGGTCGCAAGAATCGTCCCGGTTCCCACGGCAATGGCGGCGTCCGTGGTGAAATTGTAGCTTGTGGGCGGCGAGTGGTTCCCCTGGAAAAATCGGGGGATGAACTGTCGAGATATAGTCGACTTGTAGGCAAATCGGGACGCTAAAATCGTTACGCCGGCCGATGCAAGAAATAACGTCAATTGGGTCTTTCTTCTTTTTTTGTATTCGTCCGAAGCCTCGGCGACCTTGAAGTTTCGTTGTTTGAGCACCAGATCCATCGGCGTTCCTCGTTTACTTGGGTGGTATTGTAGTGGTGCTGTATTGTACGGTAAATGTGGAATGTGCCAATGTTCAGCAGTGAAATGTCTTCGCACGAGAATAATACATTTTAAACAAATCTAAAACAATCACTACTACTAATAACAAAAAGAACCAAACTACTATTAGTGTAGATGCATGATACCTGATGAATGCCCGATTCTAAATTTCTTCCTTGAATAAACCGCCTTTATTCTTGTTCTCAATAGAAATTCCGTCGTAGTCAATGGATTCAGGTTTTTCCTTCACCGACTCTGCCTTCTTGGGCACCGGCTTGGTTTCTTTGGCCACCGGCTTGGAAATCACGGGCTTTTGCTCCTTGCCGCCTAAAAACAGCTTGAACTTGCTCACGTAGGATTTTCTTCTGGATTCTTTGATGGGGTCCTTGGTCTTGACATCAACAAGCGGCTTGGACACCTTAGGCTCTGCCTTGGGCTTGACGGGCTCTGGCACGTCCTCGTGCGAGAAGAGCGACGAAGTGTCCTTCAACTTCTTCTCGTTGACGTCGGATCTCAAGTGCTCTGGCAACTCGGAGTTGATCGCATGTTCGTCCTTGACTCTTTGCTCGAGCTCGGCCTTGATCTCATCCTTCTGGCTGCTCTTCTTGGCCAAATGGTCCTCCTTTGTCTTGTTCAATTCAGCCAATTTCTCGTCCAAATCCTTGTGTTCCTTTTCAGCGTCAGCAACCACGCCCAGATGTTCAGTTTCCAAGTTCTCAACCTCCTTGTTGGTGGTGTCCAACTCGGCCTCGGTTTCCTCCAACTCCTTGGTCAAGGCGGCGGTTTCCTCCTCGGCTTCTTTCAACTTGGCGTTCAACTCTTCGAGCTTGGAGTTGTACTCTGTGTTTAAGGTGGTCAAGTTCTCGACCTCAGTGTCCAACTCGTTCTTGGCGTCGGTCAAGTCGTTTAATTTGTCGGTTTCCACCTTCAATTCGTCCAAGGTTGGTTGCAAAATCTCGTCCTTTTCAGCTTGCATGGCGTCCAATTCCTCGTTTCTGGTGTTGATTTTGCCCTGCTCCTCAACGTCGATGGAGTCCTGGTTCTCCTGCTTGCTGGCCAACAATTCTTCTTTTTTGGCGGCGTATTCGGCCTCCAAAGTCTTCAACTCAGTGGCCTTGACGGCGACCTCCTCGTTTCTGCCGTCCTGGTAGAGCTGGTACTCGTCGTCCTTAGCGCTCTTCTCGGCGTCGTTGGCCACCACTCTCTCCTGCTTGGCCTTCTCCAAAGCAGCCTTTTCGGCGGCCTTTTCGTCGGCCTCCTTCTGCTTGGCCTGGACGTGCTTCTGCGACAACTCCTCCTGCTTCTTCTTGGCCACCACGTCGGCATCCCGCTGCTTCTGGGCCTTGTCGGAGATGTCCAGCAACACGGGCTGGACGATGATCGAGGCCATTCTGTCGAGCTCCTCGCGGGTGACCGTCAAGCCACCGCCCAAGTCGATGACGCCGGTGTTGTGGCTGGCGATTCTCTCGTCGCTTCTCTTCTGGGCTACGGCAAGCGCGTTGGCGTACAACTGCGCCTGGGCCTTGAAGTCTTCGGGCTTGGTGTAGCCCATGGAGTTGAGTCTGTTGGTGGCCTTTTCAGAGGCCGCACTCAACAAGAACGACCCCGAGATGTCGGAGGCCTGGAACGTCTTGGTGCGCGACTTGGAGCTGAACGAGTCGGTCAAGGTGCCCTGGGACTTGCCGGTGATGGTGGCGTCTCTCTTGTTGAGGCCCGAGCGGTAGTCGTACTCGGGGTTGAAGCGCGAGTCGAGCGTGGCCGACGACTTCTGGTTGGCGACCTGCGTGAGGGCGGCGATGTTGAAGTCGGGGGTCGACGAATTGGGCTTCAAGCCGCTTCTAAAGTCCTTGTCGGGGTTGATTCTCGAGGTCATGGTGGACGTCGAGTTCTTATTGGCGGCCTTGTAGATGGCGCCGCCCTTCAACGAGGGGATGCCCACGTTGGTGGTGGTGGTGGTGGACGTGGAGGTGATGGACGGGGCGCGGGCGTTGCCGGCGGCCGACGTAGCAAGGCCATCGACCTCGCGGGACCACTGGTACACCTTCTCCAATTTGGCGGCAAGCGCGGCATCCTGGGCCTCGGGAGCGACGGTACGCTCGTAGGACGGGCGCACGGTGAGGTCGGTGGACGCAGCCAACAACGCAGCCGTATCTGAAGCATTAGAGTTGACCCCGACGGAAGGGGCCGAGGGAGAATTGTAGATTCCCTGTCTCAATTTTTGCTGATACAACGCCTGTTGCGACAATGGTCTCCCGTTGTTCTGGTACACTGATCTTGACGAAAGAGACATAATTGGGGTCGTTGTTTAGGAGCAAAATCGCAGATATTTAGCAAATTTCACTGGCAAGGGTCGCTCCTTGCCGTGCGCCAACCAGCTACAAAGGTTAATATACAGACGTCATATTTAAAACAAGCATCGTCACATGGCGTCACTGGCCTTCCTTCGACCACCACGATTATGGAGGTTGGGGTTGCCGTAGATGATGTCAGTGGTGCCATTGGAGTTCAATTTGAAGTGGGTCTTGAGATGCTGCGCCAAGTTGTCTGACCGGCTAAACTGCTTTTCGCAGTACTTACAGTGGAATGGTCTAATGTTTGAATGCACCGACCGAATGTGTCGTTTGAGATGTTCCGATCTTTTGAACTGCTTGTTGCACTCGGGACACGGGAACGGCTTGCCCTCTTCTTGATCTTGAGGAATGGTAATGGGAGGGTACTTGTCTTTGCTCGAAACCAGCGAGGTAAAGCTTTCTTCCACCATCTCCATGCTGCCGGCCTTATCACCCTCCTCCGGCTTGTACCCGTAGTTGTATGACTTTCTTCTCTTGCGCTTCAGAATGGCGTGCGACTCCGGCACCGGCGTCGTGAGCTGGATTGAATTGCGCCGCCTGTAGCTACTCTTTATTATGCCGGTGGGGTTCACGATGAGGTCCTTTTCCGTGTCGGTGTTGAGCCAATACGAGATGGCCTTGAGACACTCGTTGTTCATCTGGAAGTCGAACTTGTTGATGTTGGCGTTAAAGATCGACAGCAAGTTGGGCGACAGCGACGACGACGGTAGTATGTACTTGTCGTTGACGATGCCGAGCCCCGGCAAGTTGGTGTTGGAGGCGCTCTTCTTGGCGCTCTGCAAGGTGGGCGGCTGCTTGGAGTAGAGCTGCTTGGGGTTGATGGTGCGGTCGTCAAACTGGACGTCTTTTATGTAGGCATGGGTGTATTCGGGGCTGGGCAGCTTCAGCAGCTGCGAGTTATGGCTGGAGAGCGGCTTGAGCAGGAGGAGGTTGAGCTGGTCGATCGGCAACGAGAGCGAGTGGTGGTGCCGGACGTCGTCATCGGAGCCAAAGTTGTAGGAGTAGTTATCGTTGACGACGAAATCGCTCTTCGGAGGCAGCAGGAACTCCGGTGTGGTGTTGGACGTGGAATAGTCGAAGCTCTGATTCACCAAGATGTCGTTGGCGATGTCCTGGCTCGGGTCCAATGCAAGAAACTCTTCTTCGAGGCTGTGAGGGTCCAAACTGGGACTGCCGATGATGGTCATCGACCCGGACGACGCCATGGTCTCGTCTAGCGCCGGGTTGTTCGGGGACGACAGCGCGGCCATGTAATGGGACGCCATCTGCGGTTGGTGATAAAGAAAAGTGTGGATAATTTACCGATTAATTAATTGGCGTGCCGTGATATACTCTCGTGCGCAAATTTACTCGGCCAGACCAGACCCCAGCGACCGTTCTACGGGGGTCGGCCGTTGACAGCGCCTGGTCTTCGTCCTACAACTGATGAGATCGTGGCATTTGCGCCGTCGTCGCATAGCAATCTTCGGCACAGCTTCTAACTTCACAATAGTCCTGTATAGATCCACGTCGAGTATTTTTAGATCCGATCGGCTGGCAAATTTGGCTGCTCGATTACGATGGGCCGATTCACCCCGCTCTACTGGCGCTCTTGGGAGCACGCTCATTGGCGCTCTCTCGGCGCTCGTTGGCGCTAGGCAACCCGCTGGTGCTTATCGTGATAAGCTGCGGTCCTGCACACATCTACTGGGCCCATTAGGTGATTTTCCGTTTTCGGATCATGATGTCATCCCGCCTCGAAAGGGCTCCTCCATCTCATTGGATCGCTCTACATCGCCGGTCACGTGGCGTCCCGCCGTACGTTGTGGCATATATTAGATTTAAGGTCTGTGGTACTTCAAGAACCCCGACTTGACGCCGATCTTGGTGTACAAGAGCTGCGCCCGGTGGTTTTCGAACTGAGTGTTCCAGTACGTCGCCGCACACTTCAACTTGTCGGCCTCGCCGAAAACAAACTCCATGAGCTTGCGTCCCGTGCCCTTCAAGCGGCTGGTGGGCGACACGAACAAGTCGTTGAGGTACATGGAATTCTCAACCGTCCAGGTGTTGCGGTGCGTCAAGTAGTGGGCGAACCCGATCAATTGGCCCGTGGCGTCGTCGACAGCCACTGCGGCGTACACCGGCTCTGACTCATCGAAGAACCGCTCAAACGTGGTGTTGGTGGCCTCATCGGGCACCCGGTCCAACGCCTTGTAGAACTCAAGGTACGAGTCCTTGGGGGCGTTCCATAACCCCAACCATTGGGGCTTATCGCTTTTCTCAATGGGCCGAACTGTGACTGACATGATAAGTTTTATGGGGCAGATGAGGGTCTTTATAATTACCGTAGATTGCCCGAACGGGTAACTAGACCCGATATTTACAAGAGTGAGCTTATCAGCCGCGCCGTGACTCGGTTCCCGATGACTCAGGCCGCGAGGTCGCTGAAAAGCTCGTCAAACGTCATGGAGTTCACGTAGTCGTTGCCGTCTTGGGGCGTAGGAACATACAACCCGAGATTGTCGGCAAAGTTGGTGTTAAAGGGGTCAAGATTGCTCCGGATGATGATATCTTCCAACTCGAAATCGGGCCGGGGCTTCTTTTTCTCCTGGTTGGCCACAGTGCTCATCCAAAGTGAGTCAATTTGGTCGGTTATGGAATTAGTAACCTGCTCTGAGTCATGCGGCACCGAAGTGGGTAACCCGCCAGTCAGTTGCGACACTTCGCTCGAGGCATCAGTAGACGACGTAAGATCTGGGAACGTAAAGTCGCTGACAAATCCGTATTGGCCCATGAGGTCGTCGTTGCTGGAAGAGTTATTTTTCGCCTTGGCTTGCTGGAGTAGATCGATGAGCTCCGTCAATTTGTCGGGGTCTTGAAGCAACGGGAAGTCCATTCGGTCCTTGTAGACCTTCTGCTCGAAAAGATCGGTCCTGACGATCATGGCCAAAAACGAATGAAGCTTTAGCGTCACCCACGAGTAGTAGTATCTGGAGCTGAACAACGCGATCACTTTGGCCATGAGATCCGTGACCTCCTCGCACAATGCAATCAACTGTTTGAGCTTCGTCAAGTGCCGGAGATACTCCTCGTCAACTCCCAATTTCTCGGCATGGGTGGGCGACTGTTCACTATTACGCAACGTCACCTTGGTGCGGATCATGAGCGACTGCATCGTCAAAATAGCTCTGTGGATCATCAACTGGACCCCAGGCATGAATATCAAGTCTCCGTGATACTTGTACGCCTTTTCACTGTTTGAAATACGACAGCAGAATGGGAGCCACACAAGAAGGATCTTGGTTATGATACTCCGCAAGAAGTAGAACGAGAGCTCCTCCATTTTCTGGCCCTCAAAGTAGTTGAAGGCAACATGGAAGTAAGACACAATGAAGTATCCAAATTGAAGCTGTAATTTATACCGGAGCAAGTCGGTCACGTCGTCAGCATAGTTATCAGAGAGTAGAATCCCGGTCTCTTGGTTATTAAGCTCTTCCAAATGGAACACATTTTGCGCCAAATAACTCAATTGTTTGGCAAATTCGTACATGTCAATCTCCGACTTGAAGTTCAAGTGAACCACCAAAAATGCCTTGAGAGGCTCGTAGATTTCGGCCACGAACTTGAACCGCTTGACCACCGCCTGCTCCACCTCTACGTTGTCGATGTTGGAGTTGTTGTCCGTCAAAAATGGCGGTTTGGTGTCGAAGGGGAACATCACGCTGCACAAAGGGTCGCCAAACTCCATTGCCTGCGAGATATCCAAGTAGAGCAAGTAGTACCAGATCTTTCTCTGCAAGTTTTCCAGTTGAGGGTCTTGCGAAGCAGAGTGGGTGCCTTCGCGATGAAGCCCCAAAGAGTACGCCATGTGGAAGAGCAACGAATTGTGGATTCTCGACTCTCCACCCAGGTCGTAGTTGTCGCCGTATTCGGGGCCATGTATGGTGTAGACCCGCACAAACAACGCCAACTGCACGATGGGCAATCTGACGTAGCCGTACAAGTCGAAGCGTGAGAGGCACTCTCTGGCAAGCGCGATGGCCTCCAAGTCGATGGAGTGCTTGAGCAAGTACCTGAGCTCGAGCGCCTCGGGGCTGGTGTCGAAGGAGTTAGAGTTCGACTCGTCGCAGCCTCTTCGGCTCACGGAAATAGTGATAAACGTTAATCTTAGCACTACAAGGAGGATTCCCAAGTACGCATAGTCGTCCTCGGAGTTGGGGATGATCTTGGACGGTCTCTCGTGGAGATCCACGCGGGGGATAAGCTTCTCGATGGCGTTCACGAACGTCTTTTGGTCGAGGAACGGGTAGAATGGGTACAACCGCGAGATGAACAAGTCGACGATCTTGAAAATCACCTGCTTCACCGGCAACATCTGGAGGATGCGGTCTTCAAGCGACGTCTGCGATGCTGTGAGTGGGAGCGAGAGCGAGAGCGGGTTGTGTTTGAAGGCCTCGTTGGGGCACCGGCCCGTCTCGCCGTTAAAGGTGTCCTGGTCGTTGCCAAACACCGAGCGCTTGAGCTTGTCGCTGATCTTGCCGGTGATGAACACCCACACCACCTCCATGGCCGGGTCGAAGGCAATCATGCTCTTGACGGTGAGGGCGCCGTAATTTCGGCGTTTGGCCTTGTCCATGTAAACGGTGGCGTGCTGGAGGATCTTGAAGCGCATGCCCCGCACCGGCTCGATCATCTCCTTGATGCGAGGGTCCAACTTGACGCTGTCGGAGAAAGCCAAGTCCAAAGACCGGAATGAGGTGTCGCGGACCGACTGCTCCAACGAGTGGATTTTCAGCTTGAGAAAGTCGAGCTCCGACTCGATGTTGGCCGACTTGGGCTGGCGTGGCTTGCGGGTCTTCTTGTACTCGACGTACACACACTCCTTGTTCTCGAACTTGACGCAGGAGGAACACGGGCTCTGGCGGTCGCACTTGATTTTGCGCCGCTTGCAAAAGAGACACACGGGCGAGATCTTCTGCTTCTTCAGCCCGGACGGGTCGTCTTGGGGTACAGATACTATTTCATTCATTGTGAAAAGGGCTTTGCCTCCAAATAAAAACTACTCAGCCGTATAAACTTCGCGGTCGTATCGGACCAGGTTTTCCTGCACAGCAGCCCACACCCCAGATCTAATTAAGGTTGGGTCCGTCATGCGTAATGATGCCTGCTGCCGAAAATCCCCTCTATAATTCTCCAGTAGAGCTGCTCCATGTTTTCGGGCAACTCCTCTTCCTCCTGGTGCTTTTTTAGGAGTTGGTGGCTTTTTTGGGAGTTTCGGAACCGGAGCACCCGGTACCAGAACACATCGTAGCGCATCTCGAGCTCGTCCCCCGTGATGTGGGTGAAGTTGTGCGTCTCGAGGTGCGACATAAAAATGTCCATCATCTGGCTGAACTCCGAGAGGCTGCGAATATTGAATCCGAACGCAACATTGTAGCCAGCACTCTGGCGCAACGGCGTGGTGTCAAACGCATCACAGCAGTAGAGAAAGTGCTCGAGCGACTTGGAGATCCGCCACGCGTAGTAGTACCGGTCCGAGAGATACTTGCTGCACTGAATTAAAATGTACATGGCGTTGCGAAGCGTCTGCTCGAACCGAGTCAACATCCCGTGGAACTCGTTGGTTTCTTCGTCCGGACTTGACGGAGACAACCCGGAGATGACCGTCTTGACCCGAAGAATGATCGCGGTTAACACCAAGCCGGATTTATGCATGAGGAACTGTAAGCTGGGAGCAATGAAATTGTCCCTGAAGCACTGGTATTTTATCTTTTCAGTGGAGAAATTCTCCCGGAGTAGCGGTAGAACGTTCTGGTAGATTATCCGGAGGATCTCCTCAAGATACTTGTTGGCCTTGTTGATCTTGCCCAACCGCAAAAACTGGTTGAAGTAATTGAAGTATAGCGTCAATTGCACGTAGGTGAGCTTATAAATAGAGTGCATCATACCAGTGGCGATAAACATACTGGGGTATTCGCCGTTACTCTCCTCGTCAAAGTCGGCGCTGGGAATCATCTCGATAATCTTATCAAAGTAGAAGTCCATGCCTCTGTCCACTTCGTGGATGCTGATATCCTTGTGTTCGTCAAACATCTTGAGAAAGAGGTCGTTCATGAGCCTGGTTGCTCGAGGAGACCTCTCGAGGATCTTCACCCCGAGCGCCTCGATTCTGATGTCGTAATTATTGGAATTGTTGTGGGTGAGGTATGGCATTTTCACATTGCAGTTTATGCCAGGAAACGTGAACACATTGCCCACAAGCGAAGACGAGGCCAGCGCAAGCGATATCACCACGTACCACAATTTCCTCCTGAGGTGATTATGGCGCTCTTCGTCGGGATTTTGAGCTGGTCGAGGTTCCCGGTGGATACCAAGCGAATAGGCTAGTTGGACCATCATGGAATTATGAAACTCGGGGTTCGAGAACGACGTGGCATCGCCGTATTCTGGCCCATACATCTGGTAAATTCGGATAAAAATCACCAATTGTAGAACTGATATGTCGTGGGAAGAGGTCCAGTCGAACCTACCTAAACACGATGAGGCAATATCATAAGTGTCAGCAGAGATGGGGTGGTTTAATAAATAGGTGAATTCCTTGTAGTCTGGAGAGTCTGGTGGATGCAAGATATTATCCTCATTGTCCTTTCTGTTATTCGAGAAATACGATAAGAAAGCAATCCGTAGAATAAGTAGGAGCAGGCCGACTTTGGCCAAGTCGAGGTACGACAGCACATTGAATTCTTCAATGGGCTCATCTTCGTACGACTCTGGACCCAAAATTAGCGTCAACTCCGAGCGGAGATCCTTCTCGTCGACAATGGGCATGAACGGATACATGTACTTGAAAAACCGCTCGAGCAAAAGCCATAGCACCTTCTTTTTCGGGATATAATCCTTGATCACTTCGGTGATGTTGCTATTGGACCCCATGCCAAAATCTCGAAGAGTGGCGGCGGGCGATAATGCAGGAGGGGACGAAGAGACGTCGCTTATGGGGTCGTGAGGCGTGGCGGCTATGCTGGGAGGTCGTAAAGTGGGAGAAGCCAGGTCTTGCAAACTAGTGGTGTCGATCAGCCTGAACTTTCTCTCTCGTATGTCGTTTTTAATCTGGGTCCACATGAAGGTCAAAGTGGGGTCGAACTTGATCATGGAGCTGCCGGACAAAGGGCCGTAGGACGGGTCGTTGGAGTCGTCGAGGCTCGGAAGACTGTCATGAATCTCGATAAAATTGAGCTCGGCGTCGCTCTCGTCGTCCTCGACGCTGGTGTCGTAGTAGTAGTTCTTGAGGACGTTGAGCACCCGGGTGAAATATTTATTCTTCAGCACGAACTTGTCGTGGTTCGAGTTGGATGGATACGCAAATGCCTCCATCGATGGCGACTGCTTGCTGTAATCGACTTCATCATACGGCTCCGGGCAGTCGTACTGGGGCGGGTGCTTGGGGAGGTCGTCGTCGGGCTTGAACGGCGGATTATAAGGTCCCCCGAAGCCCACATCGACCCCATCATTTGCACGAGGGAAAAGATCGACAGAGCCGGCCGATCCAGGTACCGGCCGATGAAGCTCGGCCGCGGGCTGGGATAAGGAAGATGCGGAAGTGGACGGCGGGGGAGGTCTCGGGAACTCGTACTCACATTTCTGGCTGTTATATCGAATACAGTTTGAACAGGGCTGCTCCCGGTTGCATTTGATTTTTCGGGCTTTACAAAACCCACATACTCGTGTAGGTCTGGGTCGCTTTATTCCCATCCAGGTTGTTTTGTATTAAACGGGGTGCAATTCAAAGGAAGGTGTATTTAGATCGATTAATGAGTATATTTAAATAATGGGAAATTATTCAAATTCACACCTGTATTTTCAGGATTTTTTTGTCTCAAATATCCAAACATAGCTATAACAACTGGACACGACAAATTCTAATCCCAGATTGTGATCAGCAGGACACGAGCCCACATGGAACGCCGATCCCGTCCTGGTTATTTTAACCCTGATTGAATTTTATTAATCCCCCACTTACTAATTTTAAACCATATATTTATATTTAACTAACCTGTGAACATGTCATCCATACTATAAAGTTCATAAAAAATATCCGGTGTGGTAAAATCTTCTCTTGCAGACGGATTAATCATGTAGGCTAAGTCTTCCGGCCGTCCGCTGTTAAGATTGGGATTGTTGGTGGGCGCTAACAACCCTTCATTGTGGTTTGAACCCAAACTTTCGTGCAATTGATTGGGCACCCCCACAGTGATTTTCGGATTATTTTTTCTCATGGCGATTAAATTTTCTTCCATGATGCTATTATTCAAACTCAAGTTTTGGTCCGTTAAACAGTAGAACCTACAATTAGCCCCCTCTGCATGAACTTCCACGTGATCCACACAATTCATCAAAAACTTCATGAATTTAGTAACCCGAATTTCTTCCACTCTGCCGGTTACTTGCCCAAAATAGTTCATGTAACTGAGAATGTGCTCAAGTGATTCTGAAATTCCCTCTTCAAAATTAACTAGGTTTGAATTAAATTGCACTTCTTTTTCGTTTAATTGTTTTAACGCAATCCGGGCTTTCATCTTAAGGGAGAGATACATCACGAACGCCTTCTGTAAAAGTTGCAGTATGTTGGGTGCTGTCATGAATATCACAAATTTCTCGTCATTCAGAAGAGAGGTACTTCCTGCCAATAACTGCATCACTGGGAAAATTTTTTGGTGAACACTTTTAATAAGTCGAAGAAGAAATATTTCTGCTCCTTCCTGGTTATTAATCCGACAACAGTGGTTATATAACTGGAATTGGAATGCTAAAACAGAATAATAGTTGAAACAAAAACGGGTCATCTGTTTGATGACAATAAAGTAATTCTTGAAGGCAGCGTCTGTTTGGTAAATGGCAGGATCAAGATTCAACAAAAAATTGGAACAAGTGATTTCCATCAATATGTTTACTGTCCTCATATTGAGTAATTCAGTTGTGTTGGAAATAATTGAATATAACTCAATTGTAAATTCTTGACTGTTGGAGTGATCGTTGTATGCATCAACAATAAGCCTTTCGAGTGATACATTCAGATTGTTTGAGTTTTCCAGAGTTATCAGAGACCCTTCTATATCGACATGGCCTCCAATTGGCGTAATAGAATCTCCAAATATCTGAAATGCTAACATATTTGACCGAACCATGAGTTGCCAAATTTTCCTTCCCAATACTAGAGTTTTATTGTTGTCAACTGTTTCAGAGATTTTATGAAGTCCAAGGGACTTAGCCATCTGTACAACAAGAGCACTGAAAATTTGGAGCATATCTTGCTCTGTTCCGCAACTCACCTCTGGTCCATACCATTGGTAGTACCGCAAGAAAAGTGTGAGCTGAAGAACAGACAATTTGGTGTTGTTGTAAATGCTGAGATGGTTCAAACAAATTTGTGCCAACTTGATCACTTCGGGTCCAACAGTGCCAATGTGGTCAACCGAAGACAAAGTAGGAGAAGAGTGAGCGAAAAGATCACCCTGGTTTGAAAGAATGAAAGCAAGTCTTAATACCACAAGCATTAATCCAAGCTCTGCCAAGTCCAGTTTGTGGTGCATCTGAAGATGGGATGGTCTATTGAAGTCCTTTGGATGATTCCCCAAAAGTTTTTCAACATCCTTTCTGAAAGTTTCTTCATCAAGCATAGGGAAGAAAGGGTAGACATGATCAAAAAAGAAGTCGATATAAGCCCAAATGGCATGATAGGATGGCAACAGAGCGCAAACCCGGCTAACAAGGTCAATACCGTATGCACTTTGGGGTGAAGCAAATAACCACTCGTTGTTGTTGGAATCTTTCAGCACATCAAATGAGTTGTTATTCAGACCTGGAGCACTGAGATTTAAAAGCTGCGGTTTTGGTCCGAGAAATATATTCTCTATTTCACAACGAGCGACAGAGTTCGGGACTAGAGCTTCTTTGGTTTTAGGATCAATATTGTTTTGAAGGAAGTTGTGGAGACTTTTTAGCTCGTGGTCGGTATGGACCAAGCCAGTAAGAGAGAATGACCCAGTGTATTTGGGTGAGTTTTCTTCGAGGATTGGGCTTTGTTTGTGGAACCCAGCAAGAGAGATAAACAGATCGCCAGCTTCTAAACTTTTATCTGGTTCATCAAGTTCTAAGATTTGCAACATCGCTTTTCTGTAAACAAGACTTTCTTTGACGGTATAGTTTTTGGTTTCGGATATGTCACTGTCGATTTGAAACATCATGTTCTTTATAGAGTCTTGCATTGTCTGACGGGCTTCTTTCAAGTCATCGTACGAAAACATGATTCCAGGCGAAATATGACCCTGTAACCTAATAGCTTTCAGTTTCTCGTCGAGCTCTACTTGAAGTTTCTGAAATTGATCCTTTAACCTGGTCAACTCACCAATAATATCTTGTTCTTGTTTCAAAACATCGTACGAATCTTTTCTAACTTCGTACCCATAATCACAATGAGGGTTCTTGTATTTGACACAATTGGAACAAGGTGTTTTCTTATCGCATCTTACTTTCCTTTGTCTGCAAAAACTGCACACGGAGATAATCCTGTTGCGTTTCCTGGGAATCATAATCTTTGGTGAAATTTTTGTGTCAACTTATTTGCTAGTAATAGATTGCCACAAGATAACACAGACGAGAACTATCCAATGGTATCTACTAACCTTTGTGTTGTGAGTTGATTCTGTACAAATAATTTATTCATAGTGGAATAATATCTATATAAATGGATATCGCTTGACTCTTGGAAATTTCTTTTTTATTTTCTAGTATGATCATTTGGTCATATATGCAGCAGGTCTTATTCCAAATTACACCAGAGCTTTCTAGAAGGAAACTGACACCTGGCTTTTAAATCCATTTTGGGCTGTTGGATCTATTAGTAGTAACATGATGGTCTGCAATGACGTCGGACTTCACAACAAAGTATATCTGAGAATTTAGTCCACTCTACATATTTCTATTGCGCTTTTACAAGTCCGAAGGATGACTAGAATTTTGACATGGAGCCTCCGTAGTTTCCTACTAGAATCAGGGACGATAAACTAACGTTTTTGTATAATTAAAACCTGGAAAATATGTGTATTAAGCTGCAAAACGATTACTCAAAGTACAATTTGTTTTGCAGCAATATCTCCTTTTCCCGTATTTTCAGTGAGGTCATGTACAGTACAATTGCGCGAAAAAAAAAACACCTCTAATAACCGGAGCTCAATCCCGGAATTGCCTCATATTGAGTTTTGTGTAACTTCTCGGCCGGACCAAATAACGCAGTTCAAACTGTAGTAGCCAGTCTAATAGAGTATAAAAAACTATAAATGAAGAATGTTCTGTGTAGAAAGGGGCAGAAACTCTTGTCCAAGCGTTGTTTCATGAAAATATCCCACATTGGGGTCACTATTTCCTCCTAGAATATTATCTTGCGTTCGGCTAAGCTAGTGCACCAAAAATAGCTTCCGGGGAAATGCATAACCTGACATTAAACCCTCATATTTTATTTGGATGTGTGCAAGAGTTGGTATTGGTCTACCACTATGTGGCGTCAATAGAGTTAGCTTCCGTAATATTTAACCTACTACACATTTCCGAAACTTAAATGGTTTTGACGTTGAGTCCACAGTGTGATTTTGACTCAACCTCAGACAACTTCGTATTGGCAGAGGAATGCTTGGCACTTAGAAAAGGCAGAGTCACCAGATGGTTCACACATTCATCAATGTTTTGTTTCAAAACACTGCTTCTGATGATCTTGCAATAGCATCCGATACTTCCAGTCTACTCATGCAATAGTAATTTAGTTGCGCTATTCAGTAACAAGTATATAAAAGTTCTTGCTTACTTATCTAGAAGATGTCAGCAGTGCCTTCTAATTTGTGCTCCTTTCTGAGTTTCCAGTATTCTCCCTTAAATTCCCAGAATCCATCACCAGTGACAGGATGCTTCGATTTGACGAACCAATTTGGTTTGTATGTGGCTTTCTTCATTTCTCTTTCTTTCCTAGCAGCTCTTTGTTTCTCTTCAACACGATGCTTTTCGTCGGAAGCATCATCGTAACGACCTTCCTCCATCGCTCTTTGGTCAGGACGCAATCTTGTATCACTTGGGGCGACATATTTCTTCAAGTTTTCATCAAGTCCATTCAATGTGGCGGCAAAAGCGGTTAAATTGAAGGGGATCTTTGGTCTTGGAGCAACTTGCCATACTAAGAACATACTGTGATCGTTTGGATGATCTGCAATTTTTTGGTCACTATCGAGGACCGAAAAACGTCTGTGGGTATCTTCATTAGAAGTGAACTTCTTAGCGTAGATTTTGGAGTTCCAGCGTCCTCCCATGATCCATTGAGGGTTTCCGTGTCTATCAAGAGCAGTACCGTTCAATTGGTAGGCGGAAGAAGCTCTCCAGCCTCTTTGCTTCAAATCAACGATGATCTTGTCGCCAGTGGTGTGATTGGTGACCTCCATTTTACCGTAATTGTCGACAGTAGGGTTTCCAATCATGATACCAACAACACTGGTGTTGACCTTCTTCCAACTGTACAACTCCTCTTCGACCTTGTTGCCCTTGGAGTCAATAACACCGTTGTCTGGTCTCACGACACAGAACATCTTACCCAAGTGCTTAAAGTCGAAAGATCTACCCTTGAACTGGGAATCAACGGCATTTTCACCATAGTAGTCCCACTTTGGAGATTCAGCACTACAGGCACTGATTGGGGGATGGTGACTAACCTGTTCAACAATTAATCTGTAGTTCTTCTTGGGGTCACAGTACTCAAAAGTTTCACCAAGCAATGGGTTGAATGGCTTGGCAATTCTATTGATGGTAGATGAATATTCGGTGGCCGCAAAAGTAGCAACGTACACCAAACGCAAGGTGGAGTCGTCAAGAGTGGCTGCAAAATTCAACAAATCACAGTACTCAATGTCTTCTGCCAATCTCTGTAATAAAGAAGTACACTCGTTGAAGGAAACAGGCAAAGTCATTCTTGTCATGTCTTTACCAATCATCGATTTCAAAATTCCCCAAAGACCGACCTTTGGTCTGTTGTCTTCGTCCATTCCCAACTTCTTTCTTGGAGGGTTCTCGTAACCCAAGAATGAGCCTTCTTGTTCTATCTTATCCTTCTTTGCCTTTTGACTTTCGGGTAGGGTTTCAGCGTCATCTTCCTGGAGTTCTTTGTCGCCGTCGACTCTTGTCTTTGGATCAACAGAATCATCCGTGCTTGCTAATGTGGTTTCGTCTTCGGGCTGGGCTTCTTTTGTCTCAGTAGCGACAGCTCCAGCGGTTGGCGGTTCTTCCAAGAGTTCATCGTTCTGAGGCTCATCAAACTCGCCGGCATCGAAGAACTCATCTTCAGAGTCGTTCAACAAGTCTTCAATGACACTTTCAGGAACTGCATCCGACTCTCCGGCGGTTCTTTTAGCATCTTCAGACAAAGAGCCCTGGGATACTTCAGAAGGCGAGGCATGCAAGCCACTGGCAGCCGGCGATGATACGCCCGACTTCGTGGCCAAATACTTCTTCAACTGCTTCTTCTGGCCCTCGTACTCCACGAGCTTCTTCTCTCTGCTGGCGATTTCGGCCTCTAATTGGTGTATAGAGTTTTCCCACAATTTGTTGATCTCCAACTGTCTTTCAAGTCTCTTGGCAATTCTAGTGTCTTTCTTGGTGAGAAGACCATTGTACTTCTCAAAGAGATCTTGGATGACCAAGAGCGTGTTGTGACCCACTTTGCAGATTTCAACGTCCAACGAGTCTTGCGAGTGCTGTGCGTTTTTGAGCAAATCCAAGAGACTGGCGATCTCAACGTCGATCGACCGTTTGAGAGTCGACGCTTCCTCCTCCTCGGGGTGCTCTGCGTGTGACGACTCGATGTCACTCTCGTCGTCCTCGAGTTCTTCGAGATCGTAGTCGAAATTCTCGGCGTCGGTGTCAACTATACTGTTCTGACTGGATTGGTCCACTGAAGCGTTTGGCACCGTAAGACGTTCCGACTCGCTGATATGGGCGAGGTTCTTGGGGGGGTCCGTCTTCTTAAACGTGTTCGATCTACTAGGCGGACTTGAGTTGTCGCCCTCCAAGCTGTCACGGGAGTCTATTGACAAGGAGCTGCCGGTCCGCTTATGCTTTCTTCTTCCGAGAGACAAGAGGTGGTGCTTCTTCTCGGGCTCGTCGAAACTGCCCCGGTTGGAGCTGGGGCTCGTGGGGACGTCCTCGATGGCGCCGGTTCGTTTCTTGAGGTTATCCTTGGCGATGGTCACGGCGTTTTGAAGGGTCCACACCCATCTGTTGGTTTCAATGTGGTGGTTAGCCTTCAAGTGCCAGCGAATGCCGTTTTTGCCGTAGATCTCGAACTTCAACTTCTCGGAAGAGTCTAAATGAAGATAAGCGTAGCCCAAGTTGAGCGACCCTCTGCAGGCGTTGTTGGTGTCGTCCTGGTTGGTGTAGTAGGACAAGATCCCGTTGGAGTCCAAAACAAAGTACCGCAACTTGTAGCCCGAGGCGAAATTGGTCCATTTCTTGAGGTAGCCCTTGTAGGTGGGGGCGTTTCCCGCCTTGATGGCGTTGGAGGTGTTGATCACCGGGTCCATGATGGTCTGGTCCTTCGAGGCGGCCTTCACGAGCTTGCGGATGGGGTCAGACTTGTCCTTGATCAAGTCAATGGGAAGTCTGCCCCGCTTGTCTCGTTTGAACGGGTCACCGCCGTGCTTCAAGATCCAGTCGCACATCTGGAGGTCGTTCTTGAGAATGAACTCGTGCAACACGGTGTAGCCGTTCTCCGGGTCGCTGCCGTTGATGTCGAGGAGCTCCAGCGCCCGCGGGTTCGAGATGAGGAGCGCCTCCAAGTTCTCGTAGTCCTTGTTGGTGAAGTACTCTCTCAACTGGGACGCCAGCTTCTCGACGAACTTGGCCCGCTCGAGCTGCATGAGCTGCGCCGTGTTCAAGTCCTTGCAGAGCTCGACCGGCTGCTTCTTATCGAGGTTGACGGTGGTGTCGTTGATGTTGGGGAGCCCCAACAAGTACCGCACCACTTCGGACCGGGACAGCACCGCCGCCAAGTGCAACGGGGTGTTGCCGTCCTGGTCCTGGGCATTGATGTCGACTTGGAACCGCTCCGCGTTGTGCACAAGGTACTGGATCGTCGACAACGGCGCCACCTGCACCGCATAGTGGAGAATCGTTTGCTTTAACTGGGTGACATCGGTATTTTGGGTGGTGGACTTGGCCGATTGCAAGCTGGAAATGACCGAGTCGACCTTGGACGTGTCGCCACTCCGCAAAGCGTCGAGAAGCTTCAATCTGAGAAGTGAAGCGTTCAAGGTGCTCATAGTTAAAATCAAGAGTTGCTCCCAGTTTTCCGCATAAAATGAAACGACCGGTTGACGAAGCCGGGCCGCAACCCAAACGACAAAAGCTTATTGCGGGGCACACGGTGTACGTCAACAATCTTAATGACAAGATCAACCCCCACATCGTAAAACACAATCTCTACATGCTCTGTAGCGCCTACGGCGATGTGGTCGATGTGGTGATGAGGCCCGGAAAGTTGCGAGGCCAGGCCCACATCGTGCTCGGGCAGGTGTCCGAGGCCGAAGCCGTCGTCGAGCTGTTGGACCAGTTTGAGTTCTTCAGCAAGCCACTCAGGGTCCAATTTGCTAAAACTGAGGCAAAGATAGTGGCCGACCTGTAAATTACTGTATCAATATATACTATTCATGAACCTGTAGTTTGAGAGCATCCTCGAGTGAATTTACGATGCAGTCGGGCACACCAATGCTCTTGCCGAAACACACCCCGCCGAACGAGAACTTCCATGGCTCGATCATCTGCTGGACCGTTTTTTTGGTGTCGTCGTACCCAACGTTGTACTGGGGAATACACTCTCTATGCAAATTGTACGACACCAACACCTGCTCCGGCTTGAGAGCGATCGTGTTGTCGGTGGCAGCGGCCTCGTCTCGTACAACCAACTCGGCGTCCACCCCAAGGACGTTTTGAAGCGTCTTTCTTACGGCCTTAAGCATAACTTCCGGCGATGGGATCCCCTCCTCGTTGAAGAAGTGTCCGCCAAACATAAATGTGATGTTCTCGCCCTTCTCCGCCTGGTTGCCTTCGCCTCCATACAACGGCCGGGAGTAGGTTCGTAAGTCGGTGTCGTAAATGGTCCCCAAACGGAACTGGGACGACTTGGTGCTTTTAGGCACCAAGAATCCAAACCCGTGCAGGGGTATGAGCTTTTTGGTTGGCGAGTACACATTGGCCATGAAAATAGACACGTACTCCACCTTGTTGCACTGGTCGGCCAAATCTTTGGTCGTCAAAATTTTTGCTAACGACCTCACATTGATCGTAGACCGTATATGGTCGAAACTGTGTTTGTGCCCGTTATCCACAATCGCCCCCTCAATCGGGTCAACCTCCATGATTCCGGCATTGTAGACGATTTTATTTTGGGGGTTCTTCAAAACGGCCTTCTCCAAGAACTTGGGGAACGCACTAAGGCCGTCTCTTAAACTGACAATGGGGATGCCCTTCAACGAGTCCCGCAAGCCCTGGAGGTCGCTGTTCGGGGATATTTGTTTCTCGTACTGTTTGATTTCCGGCGAGAGCTCCACCTTTTTATTTCTTTCCTTAGTCAAAATAGCATACAAGCGCTTGAACATCGATTTGATGATGGAGTGGTTCTCCACCTCGAACTGCTGTAACCGAGGAAACACCGATTTAACACTCAATTTTGCAACATCTCCCGCATATATCCCGTGGAGGATGGCGCTGAGAATATTGCTGGTGACATTGGTGGAAGAGAATCTTCTCTTGAAAAAACTCTCTATGCTTTCATCATCATAATTTTTTTTGGGCTTGTTGAAGGGTTCTCTGAAGATACTCAACCAGAGCCCGGAATGCAAATCGGAATTGAAGAACTTGACAAAACTGGTGAGCGAATGGGGCACCTCTATGATCTTATTTTGGGAGTTCAATAAATACTTGGTATTAGCGACAGAGTCTGACTTCATCACCTGGATTTGATCTGCCTGCCCGAATTGCTTCATCATGTCGAGGATCAAGAGACTCCCTTCACTGACGCCTCTCAAGGTTCTAGGACCCTTTTCGAACCGAACATTTTGATGGTTCTGTTCGTCGTTTAGCTCAACCTGCGAAACCCACCCGCCAGATTGGCTTTTGGACTCGAATAAAGTCACGCTTATATCGGGGCGTAGCTTGTTCAAGAAATATGCATACAGTAGACCGGAGATCCCGCTGCCAATGACCGCAACCTTGCCATTTCTAGGAACAAGCATTTAGCAAATCAACTGACTGCCAAATAATCGCGAGACTTTGACATGGTTCGACCATTTATTCTATATAATATACATTACTGGTAAGCGTGATAGATATCTTGCTGTTTGTTCTCCTGGAGTATTGAAAGAGTATCTGTCGAGGCTTTTTTGGGATCGAACGGAGTTTTACTCATAGAAAGCGTCATCGTAGAACTGGCATTTCTTAGTAGCGGTATTCTTTGCTCGAACGGTCCAACATCCTGTGTTGCCGAGTTTTCTGTGTCGAGCGCAACCTCGCTATCGTTGATATGAGCAGCCAAACCAGCGTCCTGCTCGAGGGTTTTAGAGTTGTGAGAAAGAGTAGATGTCACACTAGAAGTATCATCATTTTGGGGCTCGTCGGGTAGGTCATTATGCTCGCTAGGGATGATGTTTATGGTGGTGGAAGTCTCTGTTTGGGTCTGAGACGAATCTTCCACCTCCTCTGAATCAGTGAACTGAGTTGGCAGAGGAACTGGGTTGTTCGCAGAAAGCGCCGTGTACCCAGCAAGAGCTGCTCCATTTGCAGAGTATATCGAGTCCAGAGAAGGCTGGGTCTCGGACGACTCTTGTGAAACACTAGGAGCTCCCAAAGACGAACTCTGTGAGGGATCTTTAGATCCTACAGAAGATGAATCAGCTTCATCGTCTAGAGCAATAAGCTCAGAGTTTCCAGACGACGATTGGGAAATACTCTCTGCGGGTGCAAAAGAGTTGACCAATGATGCCCGGACCCTGGATGCGCCAAGAGAGCTTTCACGGCGTAAGTCACCCTGTTTTCCACCAACTATTTGATCGATCGTTGCAGGTGAAACATTTTCACTGTATTCGTAGGCAGGTGCCGGACAATCAGGAATTATCGACGCTGCTCTGCTCAAAGGGTCGTCTGGAACAGAAATGGATCTTACCATTGGCGAGGCCAACCCAGACGTTGCTTCCTCGAAAGATGGAAGGGTGTCTTCCTGATTAAGGTAGGGCGAAATTGAGAAGCCATTGCCCTGTATAGTGCCGTTAGAAACTGTGTTAGTGGGTAAACTCTCGGAAGAATTGTCGTCCTTGCTGTATTTGGGGGTTCTGAAGGAGATTGAAGTTTGAGGTGGTGGTCTGGAGTGAGGTACCACATCAAGATCATCGTACTTGGGCAATTGGATTGCCTCTTCGTTACACTTAGAACTCAACAAGATCAAAGGCGTGTCAACAACCACTTCGTAGTGATGCATCCGGAAGTTGTCCTTGGGGTCTGGCTTGGAGATCCTGAAGCAGACCTGCAATCTGTGGTGGATTTGAACATGTCTATAGTTTGAGTCGGGATACAACGCTTTTCCCACGGTAGTGAACCCGTAGTGGATGTTCTCTTTGAAGTGGTTACGGCTGATCTCGTGCATCAAGGCCGTTGAGTCGGGGGTGAGAAACTCGATTTCGTCTTCGTTCATCTCATCGCCGTGAATTAAATTGGTTTCCAAAGCGCCGATAATAGGCGAAGACGGTGGAAGTGAGGGATTAGCATCGTTGGTATTGTTCAACGAGTTGGAAGGCGTCATTATGGAAGCCTTTCTCGAAGTGGGGTTGGACATAGCCGTGTTTCTGAGAGACTTCATCTCCTCTTCGACCGAGTTTTGGTAGATCTTGTCAGTCTTGGTAGTCAAGAAAGGAAGGGCGATGTTGATATCCAAGGGCGAAGCAATCATGTAGTTCCCATCGTCGCTGTCGCGCGACAACGGGTCTGCATCGGGGTTCTTATTCTCCGGCTCGTAGCAGCTGAAGAGCAAATTATTGTTGGGGCACTTGATCACTTCCTCCTTGTACGGCTCGTTGTACGAGCTGGTAGCTTTGTTCTTGGTCTTCAACTCACACACACAGATGACCCGCTCCCTGACTTTACTGCTTTCCGAGGCCAATCTCAAGAGGTACGGGTCGTCACCGTCGTAGTCATATTCTCTCTTCATGTCTTTGGAGACATAGGTGATTCTCTCGAGAACGTTAAACTTTATGCGCTTGATGATCACATCCTTGACCAACGGCACGAGCTTGACGTTGATGACATGCTCGTTACCCAAAGCAACGTACTTCTTCGGAAAAGTGATGATATAGTGAAGCGAGTCGTTCCACACTCTGTTGACATAAATGGGCTTGTCAGCGATAGAGTTGGCAAAGGACGGCGGTGTTCTCACCATTGGTAAGTTGTAGCTGGACAGGATCTTGATTTTTCGGTTCAACTTGTCGCTGACCTTGATCAAAGTGATATTCAACAAGTGAGTCAACGACCCGTTCACCGACACGATGGTGGGCGGGATGTGCTGAGGAAGCAAGATGGGAAGAATAAACACGTAGAATCCGGCCTTGTACACCTGGACTTCGGAGTCCTTGAACGACTTCATGTAGCTTTCGTCCATTTCGAAATCGGTTGGGCCATCTGAACTGGTGCTGTCCTTGGAAGCGCCCTGCAACCGGTAGAATCTGGTTCTCTCCGCCAAGTTCTCGGGGTTCAAGTCTGCGGACTTCATCTCGCTCGAGTTGACGTGGTTGATAAAGTAGTCGGCCGAGCTCAAACTTTTGAACCACTCGAGGTGGCCGATTTTGAATTTTTCCTTGTTGAACGTCTTGTTGTAGGGATCCCCCGAGGGCCACATGATGTTGGAGATACTCAGGAAGTCGATCTTCATGTGTTTGATGGCGGCGTCCCGGTTCAACTCGACAATCACTGCAAAGGTATGCGGGATGGGCACATCGGAGTCGATCTTGCTGCACAAGTAACTGGGCGAGCTGAAGGTCTCGAGCTTGTCGATGAGGTTGCGAGGGGTCTGTTGAGTGTAGGGGTTGTTTGTTTCGGAGGTCTCAGACAAGTCCAAGCCGCCAACCTCTTCGTTGAACGAATTAGCAAGGTTATTTTGGGGCATGCCGCCATTTTCCACGTCCTCGTAGGTGAAGGACGTCGAGCTGGCAGGCGCCAAGTACACGCAGTCGTTGGAGTTGGCCACGTAGAGCTTGACGGACTTGGAGTGGGTGGTGCTTCCGGTGCTGCCATGGGTGTTGGAGAGCGGGATGGGGTGCTGAAGTCCTAAATCTTTTAAAATCGACATGAGCTTGCGCAGAAGCACCTGGTCGGTTTCCTCCTTTATGAGTTCCTTAGTGGACTTGCGGGTAACGCTTTTGGAGGCGGAGCGAGACACGTTTGACGACTCCGGATTTGACATGATCGAAAGCGATCGGGCCCTATTTCTTGTTTGGGAAGCCGGCGATATCAGCGAAAGCAGAAGCCCGCCGTTGGAGTCCGGCTCCGACGATCGTCTATGGACCCTGTGGATGAGCCTGTCCAAGTTGAAGTTGAGGTGACTCATTCTAGACGCCAGATATCGAGTGATAAGATAACGGTAATTACTGGTGCGGTAAAACTGTGGGTATCGGTCCAGATGAGCGCGCAATCGGGTGTAAATTTAGTGGAGAAGTCATCCCAGCCAAGAGGGCTTGGCTACGTACTTGGCGTGAAACCTTGGTATTATAAAACATATCTCTACATATCTCATCATCATTAATCATTAGCGTCTGGCTCGCTTATATGGCTGGGTATTGAGCATCGTAAAATCGGTGATGATGCAATCGAATTTCAATTTAAACTTTGTTGCCAACCGCATGTTGCGGATCTCGTAGACGTTGAAGTTTCCCAAGAGCGTAGACACTATAAGGCGGATGGAGTTATCGGTGAAATCCATCTTCAAACATTCGGCTGGGCCGAACTTGATCTCAGCCACCGAATTTTCCAAGGTGGCCCAGTCTATATGTCCGAATTTCAGCACGAGGTCGGTGTAGTAAAGCCGACCCCGGTGTAACCTAAGCGCCTTGATGGGCATCAGCGACACCTTGAACGTCTTGAGCGGCGTTTTTTGCTGCCGATGGTACACCACGATCTCGCCAAACTGGGTACCGCAGAAAACAAGCTGGAGCGGATCTTGCATCAAGTCTTGGCAAGGCGTCTGCGGTTGCGGGTTCCACTCGATGACCGCGATCCAGTGGTCGTCTTTGGCCTGCCAGCTTGGCGTCACGGTGCCCTTGTCTTTGGGAGCTCTTAGGGCGTTTCTCAACTCGCTCACCGACCGGATGGTCGACTTGCCGCCACCGTCGTCGGCCTGGTAGTCGGCGCACCCGCTCTGCAAGCTGATGCTGTACACCTTGACGGCGGTGCTCTTGCCGCTGGTAGCAATGTGCAACGTCCCGTCCAACGACTTGATGTTAATGTGCACTATGGGCCCACCGAGCTTGTAGCACTTGTAGCTGCGCAACTCCTCGTCGTCATGGACCAAGTCCCGCACGATGAGCTTGCCGTCGCGCGAGCAGCTGTACAAGTACTGGTTGTCCAAGATGCCAATGGTGAGCACCTGGTCTCTAAGTCCGTAACAGTTATTCTTCCACTCCTTGACCATTCTATAGCGCTCGTAGTCGAGCGACTCGTACAACTGAATGACCCCCAGACGCCGAAGAACTACAAGGTACCCCCGGTCGTCCTCGTACCGGAGCACCTGGCGGACTGGGTCCTCTGGCTCGGGACAGATGTCTCCTGAAACGTCTATACTATGGCTGTTGTTGAAGCCAATGACTGAAGTTAGCGGGAACCGGCGCGCGTGCACATACCTCTGAGACCCCCTCTGGAGGTGGCCACAAGAGCTTTCATTTTCAGGAATCCGTCGAACGATCCAGTTACTGAGTGTGTAGAATCGGGCCC
This sequence comes from Keqinozyma sinolaborantium, assembly GCA_039762375.1. Taxonomy (NCBI): domain Eukaryota; kingdom Fungi; phylum Ascomycota; class Pichiomycetes; order Serinales; family Debaryomycetaceae; genus Keqinozyma; species Keqinozyma sinolaborantium. Next base: position 2,749 of record JAQRFW010000004.1, on the reverse strand, counting down.
ATTTATGGTTGTGGGGTCAACTTACCCGGCGGTTACCCGGACTCACTCGCCCCAGATTTGACGTTGGGCTGCAGCGGCCATAGCTCGTGTGCGACGGGCCGGGCCCCGTATATGGCGTAGATTACGGCGGAAATTTTCACAGGATGGTCGACTTCAACGTTAACGGGAAATCGGCTCTCGTCACCGGCGGCACCAGGGGAATTGGCTACGACATCGCCGAGTACTTCGTGCTCAATGGCATTGAGACCCTCATCATCACCTCGAGGAAAGCTGACGCTTGCCAAAAGGCGAAGGCCTCTCTTGAGCAAGTCGCCCAGGCCAACGGAAAAACTGTAAAAATTATTGCTGAAGCCTGTGACATCGCCAACGATAACCAGCTCCGGGCATACGCCGAGCTGATCTCCAAGCAGGTCCCCAAGCTCGATATCTTAATTGCCAACGCTGGCACTTCTTTTGGTGCAAAATTCGATAAGCACTCTCCAGACGCAATTCGGAAAGTGTTGGACTTGAACGTCACGGCGGTGTTCCATTGCATCCAGTTGTTCGCCCCCTTGTTGGAGAAGGCGGGCACTGCGGAGGACCCGGCTCGGGTGGTTATCACCAGCTCTTTTGCTGCTTTTGTCGCTACCGATTTTGGCGGTACTTACGGTTACATGGCTTCCAAAATTGGAATTGCCCATATCGGCAAGAACTTGGCCTTGACCTTGGCCGACAGGAACATCAACGTCAACTCGATTGCCCCGGGATTTTTCCCCACTAAAATGACCAAGTTTCTTATCGAGACCAAAAAGGACGATATGAACTATGGCAATCCTAGACAAAGATTGGGCCAGAAATCCGACTTGCAGAATGCGGTCTTGTGGCTCTGCTCCAAGTCGTCCAACTACGTCAACGGAATCGTCCTCCCTGTTGATGGCGGCTTACACTTGATTGGTACTCCTAGATTATAATTAAATGCACATTACTCAAATTGGATGTTCTCGTCATCGAGCTCGCCGCCACGAATGGGCTTGACGATCTTGAGGTTCAAGCCCTTGGGCGACATGGGCGAGCGCGGCTGTCGGTTTAGCTCAGACAAGCTTCTATCATCTACCTTATTCCTTAAAGAGCCCAATCTTCTTTCGTACAGCGACGCTTTCTCGTTCAAACTGTCATTCTGTTCCGCTAGCAACTTCTTCAAGAAGTCTATGGTGTTCTCTCGCGAGTCTATGACCTTCTCGCTGATCATGAGGTGCTTGCGGAGGTTGACGTTGATGACTTCAACATCGCTCAATTTCTGGTTTAACTTGTTGAGGGACTTTTCGAGCTTGTTGAGTTTGATCTCTTCGTCGTTGGCGATCTTTAAGGTGGTGATGCGGTACTCGAGGATTTCATTCTCTAGCTCGGTGATTCTGGCGTCCTTCTTGTTTAGTTGCTCCACGAAATCAATTTTGTTGGAGTTGAGAGACGGCGAAATGGGCACTGGAATCCGACTTTGAAAGTCTTTCTTGGGGGTGACGATCGGCGACGAGGTGCCCACATTCTCCGGGTATTGGATGTCATTCTCCAATTGCTTGATGTACAACTGGTTCTGCTCAATGGTGCGTTCAAGCTGTCTGATTTTCAATTTCAAGTCATTGACGCTGAGCTCGGTGTTGACATGGGCGTGGTTCTTGATCTTCTTGGCCCGCGACCCGAACCGCAACGTTGACAAGGTTTCGGGCTCGTTGCTGGCGGTGGGCGAGATGTTCAAGATGAGGGTGGTTCTGGCGTTTCCCCCAAGCGACTCCTGCAAGATTCTCGTGAGCTTGGAGTCTCGGTAGGGAATGTGGGTGGACTTGTGGTCGGTGAGCGCATTGATGACAAGCCCCAAGGCCAGCAAAGAGCTGTTGATGTTCTTGGCCTCCTGTAGGGTGTGGCCCAAGGCGCCGGTCTTGTCGACTTTTTCGCTGCCAGCCAAATCCACCAAAAAAAGATTGGACTTCTTGATGGTGTCGGTGTTCAAGTCGCGCTGGCTGAGCTTGATCTGGAAGATGGCGTGACTCCGTGACGACTCGAAGTTCATGTTGGTGCTGGAAGAGACCCTGTTCTTGATGCCGAGCATCAAAAGCTGGTACAATTCTTTGGTGCTAGAGATAAAGCCCTGCGATAGCCCCTTCACGTAGATGCCGTGCTCCTTGTCCTCGTGGATGGAGAGCTTGGCGTTGGACACGTCGAGAAGATCGTTGATCTGCTCGAGGTAGATCTCCATCGCCGAAAACCCCACGGTGTACTCCACATCGTTGGGCCCATGTCTGATGGACGAGAAGATCTCGTCCGAGATCCGCGGAATCAACCCCTTGGTGTCGTCGTCGGTGATGTTGGGCCCGAGCATCGTGTACGACTTACCAGAACCAGTCTGGCCGTACGCCAACACCGTGCCATTATAGCCATTTAAAACGTCGTCTACGATATCCTTGATGGCATACTGGTACACCTGCAGCTGCGTGGCCGCGCCGTCGAACACCCGGTCGAAGGCGAAGTCGTGGCCCACGCCTCGGCCGGCCACGTCGATTTGGTTGATGCCGGTGACGCTCGTCACCACATTCTCGTGCTGCTCCAGATCAAGAGCGGGCCGGGCCCTGCAGACGACCTTGATGGCGTTGGCCGAGATTTTGTCGACGCTGCGGTCGGCGCTGGGGGTCGGCGAGGCCGCGGCCGCGGCGCCAGGCCGCACCGGTGTCCGTGGACTCGTCATGGCCATGTTGTGTGGTGAGAATACAGATCAATG